>ONZH01024873.1:0-399569 GCA_900303285.1 Rhinella marina | reverse complement strand
TTGAAAACATTTAGGCCTTCTTCGTACATACACAGGGGGTCATTTACTAGCATTGGCATTTTTAGTATAAAATTATAGCACTTCCCCTATTTTGCGACTTTTTAAAAGGTGTGTTTATGCAACGTTCGAATCATAGGAGTGTGGAGGCAGTGGTGGTGAAGTGGCGGGGGACGGGACTCAGCCCCAGCAAATTTACCAATTTTATGACAGAAAAAAAAAAAGGGGGTAAAGTTGCGGAAAAACTAAGTCAGCAGGGTCTGGCATAGATTTTCCGGTAAGCGTACCAAAGATGCGCCCAATTTATGACGAGGTGCACGCCCTGTTATTATACTCATCTTCTGGCAGCAATGCAGGCATAAAAGAAACTAAAAAAGACCGTCAAAAAGTGACAGCCTTAATAAGTGATCCCCACAGTTTTTAAATGTTTGAGCAAAACACCATGGGGCACATTTATTAGGACCGGCGTTTTTAGACACCGGTCTTAATAAAGCCCCATAGGTGGCGGTGGATCTGCTGAAGTTATGAGGAGGTGCAGGCCTTTACATAACTTTAGCACATCCAGCGCCAGGTCTAAATGTAAGACAGCTTCTTTGCTGTCTTACATTTAGACCTTCTTCTACACCTGACACAGGCGTAGAAAAAAACGGAAACTGAGATGGGCCTCGCCATGCCCACAATTTTAGACCTGGCGTGAGCGGAGATGAAGTCGTAGATAGCAGCGCAACTAACCATTACGCCGCCATCTGCATAATATAGGCGTATTTCAGTATAATAAATCACCCGCCCATGTGCTTCAAGTGCTGTTCATAATGTTTTATTTTATCATTATTTTTATTTTACTTATATTATTTTACTGATATACTTATTTTACTTTATTTTACTTATATTTTACTACAGCTCTTTACAGCCATCATCACTCGCTGTCCCCAGTGGGGCTCACGATCTAAATTTTCTATCAAGCTGCTTTTAGAGTATGGGAGGAAACGCACGCAAACATACGGAG
This sequence comes from Rhinella marina, assembly GCA_900303285.1. Taxonomy (NCBI): domain Eukaryota; kingdom Metazoa; phylum Chordata; class Amphibia; order Anura; family Bufonidae; genus Rhinella; species Rhinella marina. The sequence goes on along the minus strand of ONZH01024873.1, from coordinate 398,566 downwards.
AACATAGAAAATCCATGCAGATGTTGCCCTTAGTTTGGATTTGAACCTAGGACCCTGGCACTGCAAGACACCTGTGCTAACCATTTGTGATACGTGTTTTTATGGCAGTCCTATAGAGTAGCATATGGGGGGAAAAAGAACATAACTAGAACATGTGGTGTACGAGAAGAAAACCCCAAAACATCTCAAACTAAAAAGCCTTGCCATGTAGACTTTTCAATCAGCAGCAAATCATTAAAAAAGACAACGAAAAACAATACGGCTCATTTATAAAAAAAACAAACAAAAAAAAAAACAACATGTATGCCAGTTTTGCGCCTCTCCACCGCTCTTATTACTTTCTAAAAAAACAGACAACGCTTAGAGTGTGGGCGCCACTGCAACCCAACACATTTACCAAAATTTATACCAGAAAACTTGCAAAAATTATAAGTGAAAACCAGAGCTGTGGAGTCGGTGTCCATTTTGGTGGAGTCGGAGTTGGAGTCGGTATAAAATGGACCGACTCCTAAAATATATCATAAATTGGTACATTTAGTTCAATGCAGTATGTGCTGAATATATTTTCATAAGAATTTGGGAAAATGATGAAATGTCCTATAAATGTCTGTTCTATTCCTGGTGTAAGGATCTAGGCTTTCAGTTGAGATGAACGTGTGCTGCCCTTTATGTAGATGCTCAGAAGTGAAGCTCCTCTGCTACAGATCAGGGGAAAAGGGCACTGGGAAGTAATGGCTGCACTCATCTCAGATCTATTAGAGAAAACAAGATTAAAGGGTTTTTCTTACTAGTTACAAAGCTTTCAACATAAAGGGACAGTTAAAAGAAGACATTTTCTAAATACAGTGGTCAGTAGATTTTTACTTTAGTCAAGAACTATAGACAGTTCAGAAGGTCTCTCACTGTACACAGGTTTCTATGGTACCCTGCAGACCAGAAAGACTGTTATCTGATTGGTTGAGAGCAGGAGTGACCTCACCCCCACAGAATGATGGGACTGAGCTGTGAGTGCAGTAAGCAAAAGTGTTGTGAGGACTGAGAAGCATGGCTTTACCTGTAATTGTGTTAGAGATCACAATCTCCTGCTCTGTCAGAGTAAGTTAATATAGACTAATAACTGCTGGAGACCGACCCAATAAACTGTGCATAAATCAATTGTCCAGTGCATGTTCTCTCTGCTTTATGTTTTAGTTTCCTTTTCCTCTAACGTAAAACACCTAGGGCCTTATGTATGAAAACTGTCTAGGTGTAGAGCTCCCCTTTCATTTCATATAGTGCTCTGGAGAAATGAAAGAGGAGCTCTGATTGGTTGCTATGGGCAACAAAGAAATTCTTAGACCTAGACAGTTTTCATACATCAGGCCCTTAGTGAGCTGTACCCTGAGAAAAGCCTGATACTGAAAGTTCAGAGTAAAGATATCTAGTAAAACATAGATTACACAAACTCTTTTTGTCATGACACATCTATACTATTGATTTATGCAAAGTTCATTTAAATTATCACTTAAACATGCGCCATATATGAGGGAGTCGGATTGGGAGTCGGGATTTGGAGTCGGAGTTAGGGGAAATTGAGGAGTCGGAGTCAGAGCATTGGCTTACCGACTCCACAGCCCTGGTGAAAACAAGCTCCTTGTTGGCACACATATCATACACAGCACAGACGCACCAAATGTATTAAAGGGCTTGTCCCACGAAAAATATTCTGCAGTTTTCAAACCAGCACCTGGATCTGAATACTTTTATAATTGCATGTAATTTAAACTTTTTGTATAGCCACTGAGTTGTTCAATAAAATATTTGTTCTGTTTGTTCTCTTACTTATTTCTCTGTCCTTTCACTGAGGTGGATACACATGCTCAGTTCCAGTCTTCAACTGGCTCCTGAGCTGCAGCAGAACGGGCAAACCCTCCTGAGTGCCCAGCTTGACATAAATCTAGCAAAGCAATTGGAGCAAGGAATAGGGAGGCTAGCTGGACCCATGTGAGGTTCAGGGCTGATTCTAGCTTTGTTAGAGACTGTCATGTACAGCGTATGGCATTATGTGCCTGCAACTGTATGGAGTGGGCTGCTGGGTAAGGAGTGGGATGCGGCTCCCTCTACCTTCCAATCGGAGCCCTGGCGGTGAAATCGCGGGGCTCCAATTGGTTACCATGGTAGTCTGGACGCTTCTGAAGCTTACAGCCCTGCCACGGCAAGTTTCCCTGTTAGTAGGAAGCATGTCAAAATCCACTAATAGAATGTCTATTAGGGTGAATGGGACAAGGGGGCCTAATAGTTATTAAATAAAAAGGTTTTTTTTAAAAAAGTTACCCCATGTAAAGATGCCACCAGTGACTCGATGATGAGCAAGTGAAAGCATCCCTTATGTGGTCACCTAAATCATCACTTCTGGGCAGCAGGCCATCCTGTGTAAACAGGAGCTGCTGACCAGAAACAATGATTCTTTATGGGGAACAAGCGATCGCAGTGGTCATCCCTCGTCCCCATACAGCGGAGGCGATTGCGGAACGTAAATGCGGGAATTATTGGGAAGGAACGGTTCGGCCCGTGAACAAATCCATAAAAACAGTCAGTCACCTATGTCAACATAGAAAGTGAAGAGCACATATTGTGTGTTGTTCTAACCTCGGTCATGTCAGCAACTGTGTGGTATTGTCAGCGTATACACTAAACACACAATCTTGAAAGGTTTCAGAATGAACGGCCAGGCAAACACCTGGGAGAAGAGTAGCCCACGCTCTGTTCACAATGGCTTCATGGCTTCCATTTTTACAGAATCTATGACAGATCTGTTTTTTTCTTTACAATAGATATTCCATGAAGCAACAAAAATTTCACAGAGAAAATAAAAGTACAAAAGTGTGAACAGAGCCCTGAAGTAGTGTTCCCCGAGCAGTACTTATCAAAAGTGGCTACAGGTCCCTGGTGACAGCAGGTCGCAGTGGTAGCTACAAGGTAAGTAACCAGAGGAGAGCGAATGACTCAGGACTGAGAACAACATTCTGGCGCTTGCTTTGGGATGAGCGGCTCAGGAATAGAGGCATTACACTAACTAGATATTTTCCGCCAGCAACAAGAGACGACAAGCGGAGCATTTTTACAGAGATTACTGCATTTCTCCGCTGGCGAAAGGCAGAGGTCCAAGCCACAATTCATCCATAGCGATCATTAATCCTACACATGCACACAGTTTGTCATCTCCGGGGGATTGAATTTACCTCGCAAACAAAAGAAGACATAGAAGAGTGATAAATAATGAAATGTGATAATTATATGTTATAAAGAGCAAAAATCAGCTTAACCCAATCCTGCTGAGGCACAGGTCTGCGTAGACACGACAGCGGCGGCGTCTAGACCGCATTGTAAAATGTGGCGCATTTCTGGTGCATAATGTCATGTCAAGTTCTAGTCCTTTTTATAAAAAAAAAATAAAAAATAACTCAATGTGTGTAGTTCATATGTTCTGGGTTTCCAGTTTGACCAGGGCGTGTGGCTTAGCTCAAAGGGTTGTGCAATGTCGTGATGCTGATGACCCATCAGCTGTTTGAAGAGGCCACGTGGATGAGGACTGCTGCGTCCTAGTCAATGTTATAATCAGGGGGTGGAGTCAGTAAGCCAAAGCCCTGACTCCGACTCCTGCTTCCCTTTGCTATGGAAAAATTCATACTTACCTGCGATCCTGTCACTCGCTCCTTTGTGTCCATCTTCCAGCCCACAGCTTGTTTACTTCCTCTCAGGTATGATCATCTGCTCTTCTGCAACCAGTGACTGGATTCAGCAGTGACGTTTCCACAAGAGACACATCACCATTGCTGAAGCCAGTTATTCGCAGCACCAGAGCAGATGATCATGCCCGTGCCGGGAACGAATTAAACAAGCCGCGGCCCGGAAGATGGACACACAGGAAATGGCAAGCAGGACCAGAGAGGCGGGGAGTAGGTTAGGCTACGTTTACAGTAATGTTGTGAAATCCAGGGACTTTTTGTCAGGCAGGACACCAGCTTGAGAGGTTATATTATTAAAGGGGTTGTCCAGGGTTTTTTATGTGACGGCCTATCCTCAGAAAAGGCCATCATTAGGTGATCAATGGGTGTCCAATAGGCTGCACTCCACCAATCTGCTGTTCTGTGTAGCTATGCTGCCAGAAGTCAGTACCAGAGCTACACAGCATCGTTGCTTGCTACCATAGCCCTGCTCCCATTGGCTTCAATGGGGGAAACTGTGTAGTAGAGAGCTCCTGCTGCTACAGTGTTGGTGCTGTGTAGCTCCAGTGCTGACTTCCGTTGACAGAGCTACACAGAACAGATGATCGGCTGGGGTGTAGGGTGTCTTGGACTCCTGCCGATCAGCAAGTGATAGCCTATCATGAAAGTTAATAAATTAATTACACAACAGTAATAAAATCCCTGGGCAACCTCTTTAAATAGCCACAAGAAAAATTCTGATTGAAATACAAATAGCCCCATTTACTTAAAGGGAACCTGTCATATTCGAAACACCCCCTGAACTAGAGTAAGACATGTATATTGTAAGTGATGCTGAATCCTAATATGTAAGTTTTATCTTCATACTCACTTGCATTCTGACGCTGTGCTCTGACAAACCAGCAGTAAAATGCACTCATTGGACTCCTGTGCTCACTCACATAATGGAGAGGACTCAAAGAAGAGTCCAGTGAATGCATTTTACTGCAGGTTTGTGGGAGCACAGAGTCGGAATGGAAGTGAGTATGAAGATAAAACTTACATATTCGGATTCAGCATCACTTACAGTATACACCGCTTACTCTAGTTCAGGGGATGTTTCGGTGATGACAGGTTCCCTTTAAGTAGATTCTAAACCACAAGGGCACGGCCACACAGAGTAGAATTTCAACAGTGGCTTTTCACAGATTTCCGCAGCAAAATCCAAATATTCACTGTAGGCATTGTAAAGGGTAAAATCAAAGGTGGGGATCCTCAGCATAAACTGACGTTGGCAATTTGCATTGTGGATTTTTTTATTTTTATTTTTTTTGCATCATGTAGATGAGCTTTCTTAAAATCTGATACACTTTGCTAGTGCTGTAAAACATTGCAGATTTGCCCCTTGCAAACCTGTGGTAGCAGATCTACAGCATATATGTCCTGTCTGGAGATGCACTAAAGGTCCTGAATTTGTGCCAAATCCGTAGTCAAAAACTACAAAAAAAAATCTGCCACTTCTGTATATGGTCAGATTGATTTAAGAATATTTCCATTCAGTAACAGCAAACTGAGATTTTTAAGGGGCTCTGGGAATTAAGAAAATGAAAATGCTTAAATATAACTATTATAAATATATGTCCAAATACCTTTTATTAGGTATAAAGGCTTGTTTTGTCTAGGGAGCAATGATTAGGAGAAATAAAATGGCCGCCGTCCTATTAGTACACACAGAACCTGTCCTAATCACACAGGAGGACAAGTTACTTCACAACACTGAGGTAAAGAGCTGCCTCATCCTCCTCTCTGCTCTGCTTGTCAGAGATTATGATCCTGAATACAGTTTAATATGATCTTCAGCTGAATCTCTGTGGGAATGGAGTTCATGAGAAGACTGAAGTATAGAGTGGACGGACAGGACAGACTGTGGTAATGTAGACGGCTGCATACAAGTTCTGCTGCTCATCAGCCACATCCCCACCTCATGAACTCCATTCTACCACCAATTTAGAATAGAAAAAGATATAATATGGTGTTATGGGCACCCCAGAACCCCATTGTACAGTATTTTCACAAATACAGTCTAAGCAAGGGTCTGTTCACAATTTTTTAAAATTTCACTTACACCTTTGGAGCCAATTTTTTTATGATTGCATTTAATTTATTTTTGGCTAAAAATCATATTTTCAATTAATCTTTATTGAAAATATCGAGCTGTTCAGTCAAAAAGGGTTAACTGTTTGTCTAGCTGGTACTTTCGCTGTGTGCCGGTCATCTAATTACCCTTATCTGTAAACTACTGAGTGGTCATAAACACTTATTTAAGCCACATTCTTATCAGTAAGGCAAGGATTGAGCTTTAATGAGTGTTTATAAGGTCAGAGAGAAGAGATAAGCTGTCCGTCTGCTCCTCAGATGACGGAACTGAGAAAAAATCCACAGGCACCAGTACAGCTTCTCAGCTCTGTACACAAAAAAGGATTCCATATTGTTAATAAAGACCAATTGAAAAAGAGATTTTTAGGTCAAAATAAGTATAATGTAATAATAAAAGAAAATTTCCCCTAAAGGTGTACATAAATTTTAAGGTATATGTTGGGAGCCTTCAGCATGAAGTATGCCACTGTTCCTTCCCTTTCATACAAACAAAATAAGGTACAGCAATGCATACTTGCTTAGTGTATGCAAATGGGACACCCTTTTAGCATACGTTGCGTCCAGTACATAAGGTTCCATAGATCTAATCAAGGTGTGCAATGGAAGCTTTCAAACGCGAGCAGACCCTAATATGTTGAGCAACTTCTGAAGTTCTGAAACCTGCAGAATTGTGAATGCAGCTCCTGTCTATAACACAATGCAATGTATTTACAGAGCAACTGTACTTTTTATGCAGGTTAATTCTATATATATATATATATATATATATATATATATATATATATAGTGATGTAAGGTGGACATTCACGTTAAGTATAACAAGGTGGAAGCAGACATTGGTCTATGTAAGAAGCACTAAGCAGCCTCTCATCTTTAATGCGATGGGAGTAGTTGTACACCTTTTAGGCTTGAATGGGTTACTAGGAGACAGATTCACAGTTGTCTTCCCTGCCAGAAATAGAATCTCTATGGGGGATTAGCTGTTCCCTTAAGGTGCTTCTGGCTGTGTCACTGGAGATGATAGGGCCACACGTAGATAAGATATGTAAATGAGGAGGCCCTGTGCTTACAGGACGAATGCTCTGCGGAGGTCCTAGTGCCTGAACACCGCCCTTTTAAGACACACAAGTCCTGAAAACATGCTGTTTTAGGCTACTTTCACACTAGCGTTTACATATTACGGTATTGAGCTCTGTCATAGGGGCTCAATACCGGAATAAAACGCTTCAGTTTTGTCCCCATTCATTGTCAATGGGGACAAAACTGAACTGAAGACAACGGGAATGCTCCTGAAAGCATTCTGTTCCGTCTCCAGACCGGAGAGCAAACCGCCACATGCTGCAGTTTGCACTCCATACTGGGGATCCGCATTGAGAAGGATCTGTCATGACCCCCAATGCAAGTCAATGGGGACGGATCCGTTCGGTGTGATCGGATCCGCTGCCTTGCACTTTTCCCTCTCAGCTCCCTCCTCCCTCCAGCAGGGGGCGCTGTGGGGAATCTTCCCATTGTGCGCTCCGTCCTCCTCCGCTGTAGTGTCCCCCCTCCTCCTCAACACAGTGTCTGACACGTGTGGGGCCGGAGCGCGGTTCCGGCTCCCACACGTGCACCTGCGGCAGCACGGATCCAGCGACACCCTTCACCCGCCGGATTCGTGCTGCCGCTAGTGTGAAAGTGGCTTTATACAGGTGAATTTACTGGTGAAGGGGATCCACACACAAACATCCTTACTTTTTCCAAACTCATACTTTTAGGCCTCTTTCACATGGGCAAGTTTTCCATCCAGGTGCGATGCGTGAAGTCAATGCATAGCATCGGGACTGAATCCTGACTGGATCCGACGACCCTTGACTTACAACGGTCTTAGTGCCGATCCGGTTTCTTCATATTCAATATAATACAACCAGTTTTGCTGTGGTTTTGAGACCCCCCGCCGGATCTCAAAACCGTACAGCATAAACGCATACGTGAAAGTAGCCTAATGGGGGGAAAGGGGGAGGGGGCATCTTGGGAAGAGAAGTGACCAAGAACCCAATGGTCATTCTGGTTGAGCTTCAATGATCCTGTGTGTAGATGGGAGAAACTTCCAGAAGGTCAACCATCACTGCAGAACTCCACCACTCTTTGCTTTATGGTAGAGCAGCCAGAAAGAAGAAAAGACAAACAAAAGTTAAAAAAAAAGCACCTAAAGGATCCACAAGAGTCTCTGGTCTGATGAAACTAAAACTTATGTTTTTGGCCTCAATTCTAAGCATCATGTCTGGTACCAGGTACTGTGGTACTGCTCATCACCGGCCCAATACATCCCCACAACAAAGCATGCTGGCAGCAGCATCATGCTGTGGGAGTGTTTTTCTGCAGCTGGGACAGGGAGCTTGGTAAGGTACAGAGATGAAATCCTGATCCAGTGGGCTCTAGACCTCAGATGGAGACGAAGGTTCACTTTTCAACAAGTCAATGATCCAAAGAATGTCATAAAGGGTATACCCCACCCAGGACCCCCAGTAAGTGATCCGCTCTGGGGTAAACAAACACCCATCATCCTTTATAGTTGATCCTCTACCACTAGTATACCCCCAATGCGTGTTTTATTACTGCTGATAAAAGGGTTTTAGGTACTGCGGAACCTATCCCTAAGCATTTCCCATCCCACCATGTTTCCACCAAAGAGGAGGTTCTACTATGAAAAAGAACAGGCTATGTGGTGAGCAGTCTGGAAGCATCTGACCTATGGTGTTTTGGCATAGTACTAAAAAAATGAAAAACAGGCATAAATAATCGTTAAAAAAAAAAAAAAGTTTTCTATTAATACGGAGTTTAAAAAAAATCCTTTATGGTAGTAAACTCCGGCATGTTAAAGCAGAGAATCAGTTGGACACAAACTCTTGTCTTCCGTAATGTGTACGTTTCTCCTCTGGACCTCATTACACTTAGTGGGGCTGGCAGACATTCTGTTAACATCCAGCAATGCCGGATCTGGTGAAGGGGAAGCTGTCCTGTGCCGAAACAGCCTGCCGGAATTCACACCTGAGGTGTGAAAATAGCCCACCTGCAGCACTGCTTCCATTCACTTATCCTAGGGCCCTTAAAGGTCCTTTAACACAGGGGTTCCCAAGCACCGGGCAGCGGCCCAGGATCGGTCCCTGAATCGATGTCTGCCGGGCCGTGGTGGCAGGGGACAAGGAGATGAGCGCTTTCATTGTAGAAGCGCTCATCTCCATAGTCATCTGTATCGCCGTCCTCAGGACGCCGATACGGATGCCTGTGCTGCGGCAGGGGAGGAAGAGGCGTCTCCCCTGCTTGTTCCTCTGATAGGCTGCAGGCCTAGTGCCTGTAGCCTATCAGAGGCCAGCTCAGGCGGCCTGATGTCATCGCGCCGCCTGAGCCGTACAGAGCAGGACACAGGCCGGAGGAGGCCTGCATCGCATCGCTACCAGCACCATGGAGGTAAGTATAAGTGTTTTTGTTTTTTTTAATTGGACAACACTGAACTTCTTACTGGCACTGTGGGGGCACTTCTTATATTATTGAGGGGGTATTTATGGGGGACACATTTTATTACCATATTTTTGGAGGGCATATATGGGGCCCTTCTTATTGGAATATTATTGGGGGCATCTATGGGGGTCCTTCTTATTGGAATATTATTGGGGCATCTATGGGGGCCCTTCTTATTGGAGGCCCTTCTTATTGGAATATTATTGGGGCATCTATGGGGGCCCTTCTTATTGGAATATTATTGGGGGCATCTATGGGGGTCCTTCTTATTGATATATTATTGGGGGCATCTATGGGGGCACTTCTAACTGCTACATTATTGGGGGACACTGTGGGGGCATCTATGGGGGCACTTATTGGTATATTATTGGGGGCATCTATGGGGGCACTTCTTATTGGTATATTGTTGGGAGGCATCTATGGGGGCACTTCTTATTTGTATATTGGGCGGCATCTATGGGGGCACTTCTTGGTACATTATTGAGGGCACTGTGGGGGCATCTATGGGGGCACTTCTTAGTAGTACATTATTAAGGGCATCTATGGGGGCACTTTTCACTGGCACATTGTTGGGGGCATCTACTGTGGCCTCAAAGAAGAGGTATTTTATATGGGGGGCTCTGTAAAGGGGCATTTTATAATATATTTTAATATATTTATATATATTAATAAGCACCTTGCGTGAATCAGTCAGCGATACACCCGAACTGCCACACCCCACCCCCCAGGCCCTGGGGAAATAGTCTACCGAGAAAACGGGCCTCGGTGCAAAAAAGGTTGGGGACCACTGCTTTAACATGTTCCTTTGCCGATCACCAGCTAGTGTAAAACACTCGCCGGCATAAGTGTTATGTTTTGTTGGCACCACAACGTCCCATGTATACGGGAGATGTCCTCCTGACAAATTAAACGAATGCACGCATGAACAACACAAACACTCATGCAGCAGTTTGTTCAAGAAATTATCTACCCCTGTGAAGGTCCTTACAGGTGATGTCTGGTTTCAGGGTGCCACCAGGCCATCCTCTGGATCAGCCCACAATAAAGAACTTGCAAGTAGGGATGAGCGACGCTCTGTTTTGAAGTTCGGCGTACAAGGTTCGTGCTATCTAAGAATTATGAGCCATAATGTATGGTCCGTGGTAGCAAAATCCATAACGGAATTCTTAGATAACACGAACCTGGTCCCTTGTTGTCGACGTGATGTTAGACACGAATACGGGTAAATAGATCCCAACCAGGAGAACCAAAGCGGCGGCACAGGATCTGTATTTACCAGGTCTTTATTACAGACTATCCTGAAGCTGTACAGCCCCTTTAAACAAGCATTGATCGGCACGTCACATTTTCTGCCTGTGTAAAAGGCTCTTCTTGACATTTATCTATCTGTACAGAAGAACAGAAAAATAAAGAAAAAACAGCTCTGTTTTTTGAGTATCAGTTATGATCACTTTTCATCCGTTTGTGTCACTTCCGTAAGAGATCAGTTATTTTTGACAGGAGAAAAAGACCTCATGCATTAAAAGTCCACTTTTTGTCAAAAACCATTGATCTCTGATGGAAGTGGCACAAACGGATCATAATTGAAGCTCAAAAAAAAAAAGACAGATCAGTTATTTTTAGTGCAAACTGATCATAACTGATGCTCAAAACAGCAAGTTTTTTTTTTTTTTTTAATTTTGCCTTTTTTTCTGTTCTTCTGACGGATCAGAAGAATGGAAAGCTAAACGATGATGTGAACACAGCCTAGGCAGTGTTTAATTTGCATTTGTTTTCCTGGTAGAAATGTGAAACAGAACATGCCATTACAGAAGCAGTACCCCCAGCTGAGTGACCGCGGTTTAATGATTAACCACCCCACATACAAGCCATTCTCAGGATATTGTGTTATGGAGGGGACTTCTATACAGACTGCTGCTAAACATTACATGCTGGGTATTGTTCTCCTCTTCTGGAAAATTCTACCATTAGTAGTCACCTGACAGTTCTGCGACCACATAAAGCAGGAGAAGATGAAGTCTCAGTGCTATCCGAAATCAAACAGCCACTGTACTTCTCTACAACTGGGATGTCACACACACTGGTGAAGATTTATTAAAACTGGTGTAAAGTAGAACTGGCTTAGTTGCCCATAGCAGCCAATCAGATTCCACCTTTCATTTTTCACAGCTCCTTCGGAAAATTAAAGATGGAATCTGATTGGTTGCTATGGGCAACTAACCAGTTGTCCATTATACTAGTTTTGATAAATTTCCCCCAGTGTGTCACACACTGTGGCTGTTTTAACGGGCCTGTAAAAAAGAGCCACAAAATTCCAGAGTTTTCTTTACAAGCTTTTTTACGGCCTTTTCTGGTCACACATTTCTGACATGAATTCTTTAGCGAGGGTTAGACGAGCGTGTTCACTGTATGAAACACTCTCCATGTGGGAGCGTGAATTCCCGTAGTGAACTTTGCTCTGACCAGACAGGATTATAATGATTTATGATGCTGTTTGTCGCTCTCCGAACTCAACTCTAATGATTTGTACTCACATGCTGTCCTAAGTGAAAATCATTACAATTAAGGTTGGGCAGAGACACACAGCATTATAAATCATTATAAAGCCAAATCAAAAGATCAAAATTCACCACTGTAATTCACGCTATCGCAAGGAGCATGTTTCACACAGTGAACACGTTTGTCTGAAATAGGTCTTTTTAGGTACTTTTTCCCCTACAGAAAATAGAAATGCCTAAAAAAAGGCCATATGTAATGTAAAATAATAAAGTCATGGATCCATTAAATGCACCGCAAGTGGAGAAGAACACCACTACAAAAATGCCAGAATGTACTGCATTTCATAATGCCTACAGACCTGGGGCTCATTCACACGAAGGTGTGCTGGCCGGGCCCATCCATACCAACCGTAGGGCTGCTGCATGCGGAAGCAGACCCATTCGCTTGAATGGGGTCTGCATCTGACAGTCTTCACCGCAAAAAAGTAGTGCATGGGTCCGCATCAGTGATGCGGTGCAAAAAAGGCCGGGTGTTCGGGGCTGTTTGTGGGCCTCAATACATTCCATAAAAACATTCACAAAAAATACAAAAGTCAGCAAAAACGCCACCAAAAAAGGTGTGAAACCAGCCTAAAACTGTAAACTGTAGGGAGGTTAAGGCCAGGTGCAGACATGGCAGAATTGTGGTAGATTTTTGCTGCAATTCACAGTACAATACAAGGGACTGAGTTTTCAAAACCCCATAGAAAGGTAGCAGAAAAAAAAAATCTCCACAGAAATGCGTATATCACAATCTTCACTCCACAGAGCACTCATTATGTCACAGGAAAAGCTACAGATTCTCATTGCGGATTTCACCCTTTGCAATGCGAAGAGTGAAATCAATGTCCAAATCCAGATATAACACATTGTAGAGTTGCCACAAATTCCCAGCAACATCCATGGCGGAAATTATCCGCCTCATCTGGACCCAGCCTTAGAGCTCATTCAGACGGCCGTTTGCTGTCCACAAATGGATCGTTTTTTTGCGGATTAGGCTACTTTCACACTTGCGTTTGCAGGATCCGTTTGTGAGATCCGTCACAGGCTCTCACGAACGGTCCTCAACTGATCAGTTTTTCCCTAATGCATTCTGAATGGAAAAGGATCCGTTTGCTTCAGTTCAGTCTCCATTCCGTTTTGGAGGCGGACACTAAAACGCTGCCTGCAGTGTTTTGGTGTCCACTTGACGGAAACTGATCCAAACGGATCCGTCATGACTCACAATATAAGTCAATGAGGACGGATCCGTTTTGTCTGTCACAACAGAAAACGGATCTGTCCCCCATTGACTTTCAATGGAGTTCATGACAGATCCGTCTTGGCTATGTAAAAGATAATACAACCGGATCCGTTCAGAACGGATGCAGACGGTTGTATTATCATGACGGATCCGTTCGTGAGAGCCTGTGACGGATCTCACAAACGGATCCTGCAAACGCAAGTGTGAAAGTAGCCTTAGATGCTGACCCATTCACTTCAATGGGGCCCTTTTCTTCCATTCCACAGCTCCGCAAAACAAATGAAACATGTCCTATACTTGTCAGTGAAAATTAGGAAATGGCCCAATTGAAGTCTATGGGTCTGAAAAAAATATGGAATGCTATGCGTTTTTTTGCGGACATGCTGAACTGTCAGCAAAAAAAAAAAACAAACGGATCCACATTTTTGCGGACAGCATACTGCCGTCTGAAAGAGCCCTTAGTTGGGATGTAAGGAGAGAGGGGTCTCTTAGAGATGATTATTATATAATATTCCAATGACGATGCTGCTTTTTCTAGAATCAGCACCACTTTGTCCATGGGTTGTATCTGGTATCTGCATGGACATGAGCTGCAGTAGCACTTACAGCCCCTGCACAAGAACGGCATGGTTTCTGGAATGAGGGTATGCTTCTCTCATCTCATACAACTCCTTTAAGTATTTAATATATAGGTGTCCCAAACCCTTAAAAAAAACATATTTATCATTTTATAAGGGCTCATGGACATGACCTGCATACGACGGGTCCGCAATACACGGGCACTGGCCATGTGCAGCCCGCATCACGGATCGAGGACCCATTCACTTCAATGGGTCCGCAATCATGGAGATTCAGAGTGGAGGCACAGATCGGAACACCACTATGGAGTGCTTCCGTGGTGTTTCTGGCCGTGCCTCTGCACCGCAAAAAAGTAGCGCATGCACTCAAGTAAGTAGCGCATTCAAGTAAATGGGTCAGCGATCCGAATGCGGCAGCCCCACAGTCAGTGCCCCGTGCATTGTGGACCGCAAATTACGGTCCACAGCACGGGCACTGAACGCACACGTTCCTGTGCATGAGCCCTAAGACATACTTTTTCTACCAAAAGTGTGTGTGGAGTAATGGTATAAAGTGAATACTAAATGAGCACTTCCATGGGGGACGTGATCATTAGTATGCAGGAGGTGCGGAGAGCAGTGACTTCAGTGCTGCTAGCGCTACCTGTACTTGCCGCTCCCTGACCTCTTTCTGGGCTCCACAGCGCACTGTCCTGACTGCACACAGAGTCTAGACGTAGCGCACATTAGGCGTGCACTATGACCTGACGATGTGCCTTGTCAGGGCCCAGAAGAAGACGAGGAGCGGTGAGTGAAAGAAGACAGCACAGTCTGGAGCAAGAGGGCAACTTCCTTCATTTATTTTATGCCTCAAAGATTGGGGGCAGATGTGAGGTCTGCTAAAGTTTGGGTCTGATTGGGGAGGGGTTTGATAAAGATTGGGAAGGTCTGATCTGAGGTCTGATAAAGTTTGGGGGTCTGATAAAGACTGGGGGGGTCTGAACTTAGGTCTGAGGAAGATTAGTGGTCTGATCTGAGGTCTCATGAGGACTGGGGGTCTGATGAAAAAAAAAAATTCAGATTTTCTCCTCTAAAAGCTATGTGCGTCTTTTAAAGCGAAAAATACGGTAGGTCAACAGCAGATTTTCCACAGCAGCAAAATGGCCGATTCATGTGTAGACTGCGTGATGGAAGTTCTCCGCAGTGGGCAGATGAGATTTTATTTTAAAAGCTTATCCACTTTACCGCGGCTGTATTCTGCTGTGGATTGTCCACACATGATTGTGCTGACTATACACCACATGTGAACATAGCCTAACAATGGAGAGACTACGAATTCTAAAATCATGAAAAGAACGAGTTAAAACAAATATGGTCAGAAAAACGAGAACCTATCCAATAGAAGAGTGTTCAGCGTACACATTGTACCAGCGCCCAAAATACTGCTCAGCTTTTGTATTTCTACCACAAGCTCATTAACTCCAAGACTGGAAAACAAAAAGGTGACTATTATGTATTTACTAGCTAGGAAACCAACGTTACTCCTGCCACAGGAACTGTAATCAGATGAATGACGCAAACTCATAAAATGAGACAAATGTCCAAAACATCTGGCAGAGCTTTAACAGCGCTGGCTAATTGGTAACTCGTGTCTCCTCCCCGCCATATGTAGTGAGCAGCACACACCGTACCCGGACACAGAGCCGATTACGACCTGAAGGGCAGCTCATGTTTCCATTACATTTTACACAATTAATCAAAGCAGGTTTTACATGGGAAGCAATAGTGAAGAGGGGGTATAGATTTTGTACTAGCACACTGCTACACTATGCACGATGGTATCTGCAGCGCAAAGAGGAAGTCGATGATTAACCCTTAACTATCAGCACTGACCGTACACAGCGCAGCATAAAACCAGGTCCCAAAGAAAGTAAATGTCAAATGCGCTAAACTGTAGAGCCGTCATCTCTCCTGACATGTCTGTTTTAGTAACTTCCTGCATCGGCCTTGTTATCTATTCGTATGACTCTGTGATGTGCCATTCCTTTATTATTCCTACTAGAAGTTATGAATAAATAACTATCAGATTGCAATGAAGGTCCAGATGGGTGTTACCAGTTTGTGTCTGCACAGTTTGATATTATGCAATCAGCACTGCTATGGTCAGACTGTGCAGGGATCAACCACCAACTGGTAATTCTTTTATTTAATTTACTTATGTAGCGCTGACATATTCTGCAGCTAGTTTCACACTAAGGGCTCGTTCACACGACCGTGACGCGTTTTGCGGTTCGCAAAATACGGATGCCGCCCGTGGTCCTTACAGCAATTTGCGGAACGGAACGGGCGGCCCATTATAGAAATGCCTATTCTTGTCCGCAAAACGGACAAGAATAGGACATGACTCAAAATTTTTGCGGAGCCACGGAACAGAGCAACGGATGCGGACACAGCACGGAGTGTTGTCCGCATCTTTTGCGGCTCCATTGAAATAAATGGTTCCGCATATGGTCCGCAAAAAAAACGGAACGGACACGGAAAGAAAAATACGGTCGTGTGAACGAGCCCTAAGGCTCATGACTGTATGTATTTTGTGGTCTGTGTGCATTCCGTATTTTGCAGAACGGAACAGCTATCCCCCTAATAGATCAGTCCTACCCTTGTCCGTAATACGGACTATAATAGGACATGTTCTTATTTTTTATATTTTTTTGCGGGCCAGAAATGGAATGCACACAGAGCAAATTCCGTTTTTTCCTGATCCATTGAAATGAATGGTTCTGCATAAGGTCCGCAAAAAAAAAAAAACACGGAGTGGACACGGAAAGAAAATAAGTTTGTGTGCACGAGCCTTAACGCAGAAGTGAAACAGGCCTTACGGACATTATAA
Organism: Rhinella marina; assembly: GCA_900303285.1. Classification (NCBI taxonomy): domain Eukaryota; kingdom Metazoa; phylum Chordata; class Amphibia; order Anura; family Bufonidae; genus Rhinella; species Rhinella marina. The sequence continues at coordinate 381,998 of ONZH01024873.1, read as the reverse complement.
ACCCTTGCCATCTCCAATGGAGCTCACAATCTAAATACCCTATGTGGGAGGAAACCAATGCCACCAATGCTAACCACTGAGCCACCGTGCATCCATCTCAACCTCTGGCAATTCATTCACAACTTCTAGCAGGAATAATAAAGGAAGGGCACAACACAGACGTAAGAATAGATGTTCCAGAATTGGGGGATGCAAGTAGTTGAAACCAACATGTGAGGAGGATAAGGTTCCTGCCTACATATGGTTATCAATACTGTCACAAGATGCATGCAGTGGTGGTGAACATCTTGCACGCATCAGGATACATTTGTCGCAGCCGTTACATGATAGCATAATCCACCTGAAACATCTAGAAAAAAAAAACTGGCGCATGTCGAATAAATTTGTTACATTTTACGACCATTTCCTAAAACGTTTTACTTTGTAAATCTACCCAAATGTTTCTGTTCTCTTAGGGCTCATGCACACGAACTTATTCTCTTTGTGTGTCCATTCCGTTCTTTTTTTTCGGACCGTATGCAGAACCATTCATTTCAATGGGTAAGCAAAAAATTGGAAGTGACTTAGTGTGCATTCCGTTTCCATATGTCCATTCTGCCAAAAAAACAGAACATGTCCTATTATTGTCTGCATTACAAGGATAGGACTGTTCTATTAGGAGCCAGCTGTTCTGTTGCACAAAATACGGAATGAACACGGGCGTCATCTGTATTTTTTGTGGACCACTTAATATGTATGGTCGTATGCATGAGCCCTGGGCTCTGGTGTGCCCATATAACGTGCTGTCACTTGTAATGGAAACACATGGTCATACAAACAATTACAAATTGTGAAAGATCAGTCGTACAAATCAGTCGTAACCCCCAATGACTGCCCACTGGAAGAGACCCCTAAACGAAGGCTGACCAACTGACTATAGATCAGGGTTCCTCAGTCCTCAGGGCCACTTGCTGGTCAAGTTTTCAGGATTTCCTCTGTATTGAGCAGGTGATAATTAGTGTCCATGCATCAGGACTTATTCGTTCTGTGGGATATTCTCAAATCATGACCAAGCAGGTGGGCCCTGAGGACTGGAGCTGAGGAACACTCCACTATCGGTGTTCATTTTGAGCAATTCATTTGGCCAACAACTATGGGGGGAATTTATCATTAGGAGAATATTTGAAGTCAGTTTTGCTTGCATCTATGTTGGAGTACTTTGTGCCACATTTATCAAACGTCACAGGTTGTTTGATAAATTTGGCTTGTCCTTAAACCTAACACTTCTGTCTAGAGAAGCTGCTCCACTTTTCCTACTCCACCCTCCTCCTGGAGTGAGATTGCGACTATTTTGCGACTTTTTTTAAAAAGTCGCAATGATAAATCTGGAGTGAAACTCATTAACATGGCTAACCACACCCACTTTTCCACCCATATTACAAACTGGAGTGAGTGGTGTACACATGCAAAAAGTCGCAAAAAAATGCGCAAAAAAGTCGCAAAAGCACTATCGTGCGACTTTTTGAAGACAGAATTCTGGAGTGAAGGTGTGATAAATCAGGGCCTATGTCTCCTGACTCTCCCCCATACATATACACGTTCGGTATGGAGAGAAGAAGAAAACGCTCCCAGACACTTCTGGCAGTGGCTTATCTCCTGGGAAAACAAAAGGATCAGGCGATAGTGGCCCAGATTATACTAAAATATATGTGCCAAATATCTGCCAAAAAAGTGGTGCAATTTGGTTCATCTTTGATTTCTACACTTTTTTTTCCTCAACATGCTTGGCAAAGGTCTTACTAGGAATTGGGTGGGGCTGTACTGCAAAGGAGGTGGGGCCTAAGATTTCGGCACAATTCTGATGTAACAATACCAATAGTTGGTATAGAGTCGGTGTCTATCCCAGCACCGGATTTATCATCTAGCCTGGGCACATGGTATGCAGCGACTACTTTTTTTGCTGTGGATTTTACCCTTCTCAATGTGACTGATAGGACATGCTGCATATTTTGAAGTTTTGAAGTTTTTTTCTTTTTAAAACTCCATTCATTCGAATGGTTCTTTACATTGTAATTCCAGAATCCACTACAAAAAGTACACCTCATGGGAATGTGCTTGAGAATTCTTTCACACAGAATTTTTGTTTGACTTTTTTTGAGCCCATAAATGCATGAAAACCAACATTGTTTTTTTTTTTCTGGCTTGCAGCATTTTTCTTTGATGCCATTCACTCTGTATATTGCAAGAGAACAGCAATGTAAAAAAAAATGTAAAATAACCTGCAACAAACCTTGAATAAAAGCATTTTTTTTGCAAGCCAGGGAAAAAAACAAAAATAGCCAAAAAAAACACCTCACCATTGCAAAAAGTGACAAAAGTGATGAATAACGGCACTGAAAAAAAGTATGTTTGTACAATTCCCATACACTTACAGCTAATATCTAGAGGATGCACTTTTTTTTGCTTTTGTGCTTACAAAACATGCCTAAAAATGCACCCATATGTCTGTTTTGCAAATTATAGAACATGTCCTGTTCTAGTCTGCAAAATGCGGTCCAAGGGCCCATTCGGCAAAGAACTGTCAGTGACTGTCAATTGCTGTCAATCACTGATAGGCCCGCCTACTGGACTCTTAAGCCCAGAACCAGCAGAGGTTTTAATAAATAAATTACAAGTTATCCTAAGTTTTTTCCCCAAAGATACATTAGATAAGTATGTGTAGAAATAATATATATATATATATATATATATATACATACATACACATATATACACACATATACACACACTTATCTGCTCAGCTCCTCCTGCTCTAAGACATGCTACCTGCAGATCAAACACCATGTTAAATGTGACAGGTTCCCTTCAGATCAAGAATAGAGGACCACAAATAGAACATGTATCCCCCTACAAACCAATAAACGTATGCGTTCATCCTGATTGTTTTACAGGATGTAACGTCCATTTCCAGAACACAAGCTCATCACCGCATGACTAGAAATGACACAGCTGTCCTGAGCATGGACTGCTATAGGAAACTACTGGTTACACAGCACAACACAAACACAACAGCTAAAAACAATCTACTACTGCCTTCAAAGACGCCATAAATCCAAATATAAAAGAGCAGATCCATAGATACACAACCCAACCAATAAGGCAGACCCCAGATTGCTTCTACCTTGCTTGGGTGGCCTCCTGGGAATTCGCATTTTGGGAAAAGACGGCCAGGAGTAATTAAAAGGAGAGTCTGAATCCGAATCCATTTCCCCGAGCGGATGGAAGGAAGAAGGATCCGGCAGGAGGGAAGCGATGTGGACCCCAGAGCTTCTCCAAAACACAAGATGATGTAAAATAGAAGAATGAAGAGAGCTGGATCAAATTGCCCTCTCTGCCCAGGGGAGGGACGGGCTGGAAACGTTTGCTCTCTTCAGGCGCTCAGGCATGTAGACAGATCAGGCTGTAAATATTAAATCAGAGGGGGGAATGCAGGGGGAAAACATGAAGCAAATCTGGAGCTGCATCATGGTCTCCAGCTATTCCAGAGGTCAGCTGGTGCCAATGAATCATTAACTCACCTCTTCATTTCTATGCTGAAGGCTGAAGTTTGGGAAGTGCACTTGTAAGTAAATACAGGGGGGCACTGGGAGGGCAAAGACACCCAGGAGCAGAGCGTTTCCAGCCCCTGCCCCTCATTCCTCTGGAGTCCTGGCTCCTTTCACTGCTTTTATTTGCACTCTCTCTAAATCACTGCCTCATCTTGTGAAGTGACACAACCAGACGTCAAAGTTATCCATTACTTCTATAATGGTCTGCATCTCTTTTATATTGGGTGCCATGCTATACATGACTGACTGCATAAAAGAGGATCTGGCCAGGGCAGGGAGGGCCCGAGCTAATGACCGGAAGCAGCGTGCCCAATTCTAGTGTTCCCCTTCATAGTCCAGCAGCAATAAAGATCGGTTCCAGCCAAAATGTAAAAAGCGACCATATATTATTTACCGGTTCAGGGCTGAGATTTTTTTGTTTGTCAGGACCTTTTAGCAGTTTTAGTGCATATTTTTAAGGCCTCCTACACTCCTGCCATTGTTTTTCTTTGAGTTGGTGTGAGTTTATCACTTTTTTTGTGTATAGTGAATTTCATAATTTACTACAGACTTTAAAGTAACATCTTGTAATATGGAAAAGGCGGTAAAAAGTGACGCAAAAACGTCAAAAAAAAAGTTTGAGACCAGCTTAAAGGGGTTTTTCTGTTTCAGGAAGAAACCAGACAATACTTGGGATCTGTCAGGAAAAAAAAAAAGAACTAAGTGTACTCCTCCACTTGAGTTTGGTTTACCCAGATGCAACAGTAACATCACGTTGACCACTGCAGCCAATCTCTGGCCTCAGTGGTGTACCAGAGAGGCCAATGGATGGCTGCAGTGGTCAACGTGACCTCAATGCTGCAGCTGAGTAAACAGAGCCGGGGTGGTGTGTGATAGGTACATAACACTCCGTTCTTTTTTGCTGGAAGGAAGATCCCAGGTGTTGTCCTATTTCATCTCGAAACTGGAGAACCTCTTTTAATGGCTGCAATTTTTTTATTTTTTTTGGACTATCAATATTTTTACACATAACACTTTAACATATATTAGGCTAGTGGTTTGTAAAATAGTAAAATAAATAGGAATAATACAGATTTCAGACACTTGTCCTGGCCCGAGCGTACGTTTACTGACCCCAACAGCATCACATGTCCAGAATAAAGACTCCAGAATCCAAATGGGTGAGTAACGTGAATAACTGGGCCAGTGCTAGCGCTGCAGCAAGGGGAGGAGTTTTACTTTGGATTTTTTTTTCCTTATTTAGCCCTCTTTCACACGAGCGTCACGGATTAGGTCCGGATGCGTTCAGGAAAACTCGCACCATTTTGCCAAGCAAGTTCAGTCAGTTTTGTCTGCGATTGCGTTCAGTTCTTTCCACGCGGGTGCGATGTGTTTTGATGCGTTTTTCACGCGCATGATAAAAAAACTGAAGGTTTACAACAACATCTCTTAGCAACCATCAGTGAAAATGCATTACACCCACACTTGCTTCAGGATACAATGCGTTTTTCACTAAAGCCCCATTCACTTCTATGGGGCCAGGGCTACGTGAAAAGCGCAGAATATAGAACATGCTGGGTTTTTCACGCAACGCAGAACTGACGCGTGAAAAAAAAAGCTCATGTACACAGACCCATTGAAATGAATGGTTCAGGATTCAGTGCGGGTGCTATGCGATCACGTCACGCATTGCACCCACGTGGAAAACTGGCTCGTGTGAAAGGGGCCTTACTTTACTCCTTTTTATTTTTTGCAGTCTTTCGCCCAGGGATCAGAAAAGATTGTACTTCATTATTCTACAACTTTTTTTAGAACTTTACTTCACACTGTAACAGGGGCAGCTGGGTCTGGGCTGGGTTAGGCTGGCTGCCTCTGTGTGCCATGATCACAGCGATCATACGTGTCACGTGTCCACCAATACAGGCTTTTGTGGTACGGCCATGCGGACATACGGACACAGGCAAGGAAAAAAATATGTTAGTGCACGAGTCCTTGCTCGTCATGTGGTCATTTTTGCAAAAGTGTAACTGAAAGACAGCAGCATTCCACAACGTTAGGTTTGGGAATTGAAGGTATATACTAATTTGAGTTTTTCACTGTATAATGAAACATTTCTAATTTTCAAATATACTTTATGTAGCAATTCATCCTGGTGTACAAAATCTCTGCTTGCAGTCATTCAGTAGACGCCTTCATTGCTTCCATCCAGTGGATAAATATCTGTTCTGGTCACTGACACAGGTGCAGTACAGCAGTCTGAGCCATGTACCTGTGTCCATCACATGTCCACTGTAAGTAAACAATGACGGTTCCTATTGAATGACAGCAAGCAGAGATCTTGGAAACTGGGAAGAATTGCTATAGAATGTATATGGTAAAATTGTATAACTTTTCAAAGAATAATCTTTGCTGAAACTGGAATATCCCTTTAAATTCCTAAACTTATTTTGCAGGTATTAGATGTTCATGGAGGTCTGTTGCAGTTCCCGATTGGCTGTCAGAGCTGTCAGTCAGCATGGTGGGGGTGGGGCTGGAAAGCATTCAGTGCAGAAAGTTTACTGCACATGAACAGACCGCCTCCTGGACACTTGTGGTCACAATGTTTAGGGGCAGGGGCCAGCAAGCTTTGGCACTCCAGCTGTTGGAAAACTACAACTCCCAGCATACTCCATACACGTCTATGAGAGTTTCTACAAGCTGGGAATTGTAGTTTCACAACAGGTGGAGTGCCAAAGGTCGCTGATCCCTGGTGTTGGGGATAAAAACTTATAGGTCATGCCTCCTGCAAGGGCTCATGCACACAAACGTATTTTCTTTCCTTGTCTGTTCACTTTTTTTTTTTTTTTGCAGACCAAAGGTGGAACCATTTATTTCAATGGGTCCGCAAAAAAACGCATGTGTGCATTCTGTTTCCGTATGTCCATATATCCATTCCGCAATAGAACATGTCCTATTATTGTCCGCATTATGGACAAGGATAGTACTACTCTATTAGGGGCCAAAATATGGAATGCACACGGCCGGATATTTTTGCGGGTCCGTTTTTCGTGGACCACAAAATACATACGGTTGTGTGCATGAGCCCTAAGGGTATGTTCACTAGGAGTTCAAGTGCTGGGAGGGAAATGAGGAATCAACTTCAGGATTCCACATTGTTTTTTGGATGCGTTTTTTTTCCCCAGAAGTCATTGTTGATGCGGTTTTATTTCAATGGGAATTATGGAAGTGGATTCTGCATTAAGAATGGACAAGCCACTTCTTTTTTTTACAGTGTAGTTAATTAAAAAAAAAAAAAAAAAAAAAAAAAAAAAAAAAAGCATTCAATCACTAGAGCACAAAAACAATGGGGAGGATCTGCACACGATCATGAAAATCTGCACCGTAGGTCAGGCACATTGTATTATATGAGAACTTGAAATTCTCATGTACACGGTGCGGATGTTTTCCGTGCGGATTTTGACTGGCAGTGTGGATTTTAAAATCTGCAGCATGTCAATTTATTTTATTTTTCCTTACTGGATTATCTCCATTCACTTCAATGGGGAGAGGAAAATCCACACCAAATCCGTATGTCAGTACCACTCTCCCATCACCTATATAGTGTCATCAGCAGTTTTGAGGTCTCGCTGCTGACAGACTCCCTCTAAGGGCTCGTTCACACGGCCCTGGTTTGGTTCCGCATCCGAGACGCATATTTTGCAGCTCGGGTGCGGACCCATTCACTTCAATGGGGCCGCAAAAGATGCGGACAGCACTCTGTTGCTCCGTTCCGTGGACCCACAAAAATTATAGATCATGTCCTATTCTTGTCCGTTTTGGGGGCCGCCTGTTCCGCAAATTGCGGAAGGCACACGGGCAGCATCCGTGTTTTGCGGATCCGCAATTTGCGGACCGCAAAACACAGCACGTTCATGTGAACGAGCCCTAAACCGGAGATGTCACCTCTCCTGACATGTCTGTTTTAGTGAATACTTGCATTCCCCATGTAATAATTCTGGAGCATCTATTCTTATGATTCTACATTGTGTCATTGTTCTATTACTCCTACTAGAAGTTTATGAATGAACTGCCAGGAGTCTGCAATCGTGGTCCAACTGAGTGTTACCAGTTGGGGCTGTCTCCTTGCACAGTCTGATAATGACAGAACTGGTAACACCCAGATGGACAGTCACGGCAAACAGCTAGCAATCATTCATCATTTCTAGAAGCAATAATAAAGTAACCGTACAACATAGAGTCCTAAAAACGGATGCCCCATGGCTGATATTCTATGGGGAATGCAAGTAGTTATTAAAACGGACAAGTAAGGAAAGGTGACGGTTCCTCTTTAAGCCACTTCTACCAGGAGTTGTGTGAACAGGTCACTGTAAGAAACCTGCGTATTTTCTAGCTTTTTACACAGTGATTAATGAACATTTCAGTGTCTGCTAAAGTATTTTGACCTAACCGAAAATACAAAAAATAGTTCACATTTTCCTTCAGCACCTGAGATCCATAATCAGGGGGAAACACTAAAATTGCTTTGCTCTGCATACTGTACTTCCAGCCATTGTCCTGGTCGCCGATGAGAACGGTCACAGATTTAACGAGTCTGGCACCTATTAAGGCAGCGAAGGAACCTCGTATAAAGTGAGTGATTTACAAGGAGCTGACCATTCTTACATGGTATCCCAGAACAACTCTGTGCACACAATGCCTCTCCCTGCACCACCAGCTGATTCGTAGCAGATTACCTCTCATGTCATCAAGAGGTCGAGGAGCCATGCAGCAAACGATAATGAATACGGGAAGTCTCAATGACCAAACTGAGGAATGCCCATGTTTCCACAGAGAAGGCGTCTGCTCACCAATGTAAATGTCTTCAATTATTACCTAAACTAAGGTGTCGTCCACATTTCCGTGTCCATGAAAAACAGTACATGTTTCATCCATGAAGGATCCATGGTTGGTCTGTATGTCCGTTTATACCACCTGTGTGTCATCCATAATTAATTGAATTTCCAAAGAACCTTATTAGTCTTCAGTGAAGATGCCATCCGTGTTGTGTCTGTGATTTTCACTGACCTATAGACTTCAATGGGCGTGGTTGATCAAGTTAGTGCATGTCTCTGTGTTTTTAAAAAAAAATTAAATGTGAATAGACAGACACATTTAAAATCAATGGGTACGTGTGCTGTCCATTGAAAATGTGGACAGCACACGTCAGTGAAAAACACGGACTTTTACGCTGACCAATACGCAGATAATCAGGAATAAAGCAGACATCTTAATAACTGCTCGATCTTCAGCAGAGATGAGAGCTACGTCTACATGCAGCAATCACCTTCGCTGTATTGAGAACAAGCGAAAATTATTGTTCCTGATTGTTGTTTAGAGAACAAGATCTGCTGCACAGGAATGATGATTTTTGTTGCTTTAGGGCTTATGCAAACGACCGTTGGATGTTTTGTGGTTTGGAAATTAGGTTTCTGCAAAACAAGGATACCGGCCGTATGCATTCCACATTTTGCGGAATGGAAGGCTCCTAATACAACAGTCCTATCCTTGTCTAGTGTGGCAATAATAGGACATGTTCTATGTTTTTGTGGCATGGACATACGGACACGGAATGCACACAGTCATTTCCGTTTTTTTGCGGCCCCATTGAAATGAATAGTTCCACATACGGGCCACAAATAAAACGGAATGGACACACAAAAAAATACATTTCTGTACATGAGCCCTTTGGCAGTGTAAAGGGCATCACATGGCCATTTTATAGAATCAAAAAGGGTCAAAGGGGCTATTCACATGGCCATTTATTTAAAGGCCAGTAAATAGTGACCATCCAAAAATGGGACGCTCCTATATTTGCCCGTTTTCGACGGAAACACGGATCACGCTGATATCAATGGGACTGTTTTTAACAGCTGCATACACAGAAGTGTGCCCATGTAAAGGCCGTTAAAAATTAGTTCATGGGTTAAAATAAAATTTTAAAAAAGTAAAAATGCGTGGGACACTCGCTCCTCAATGGATGCATCCAGTGAGGAGCGAGTGTACCCATGTGTTCAAGTAGATGAAGTGAGAGTTCAGTGTTTTTTTTTTTTGTTAAAACAAGCAGAATGAGAGGCAAAGGGGGCATTGATAATAATGGGGCCCACTAATGGGGGCAATAATAATATTGGGGCCATTAAAGGAGGCATTAATACTGGAGGTCACAAACGGGGGCATTATTGATTCTGTGGGCTTACGGGCTACTAAGGGAGGCATTATTAACGCTGGGGACCACAAAGGGAGGCAATAATAATACTAGGGGCACTAATGGGGGCATTATTAATACTGGGGGCCACTAAGGGAGCCAATAATAATACTAGGAGGGCATTAATGGAGGAATTATTAATACTGGGGGCCACTGAGGGAGCATTAATCATACTAGGAGGGCACTAATTGGGGCATTAATAATACTGGAGGCCACTAATGGGAGCATTAATGGCACTAGTGGCACTATGGGGGGCATTATGTATATGGAGGGCACTGCAGGGGATGGGATTTAAAAAAACCCAATTGATTTAAGCCATGGATGCAAAAATGGTTTAAAAATGGCCATGAAAAACGGACAGTGTGACTGTAGGCTTACGCAGGCCAATTATCAGGCAAAGCGTTATACAAAAACTCCTCCCCGATAAGCTGTCAGATCATCGGTCCGTGTAAAAGGACCCTAAGTGAGGTCTGTGGTAGCACCTCTGTCTTTCTCCTCCTCCCCTCCTCTGCTGCAGTGTTTTAGCTGTAGCAAAGCACTGAAAGGGTTTATGAACTTGACAAACCTTACAGTCCTGGTAGTTGGCCAGCTTTTTGGGATGAATTTACATGAGTTTGCAATTTGTAATATTTATATTGCTATTAATTATGCAGGAAAAAGGCCACCGTGTGCAAACTACTAAATGTGAAGCTGCTGCAAAGCTTTAGAGGGGTTGAATAAGATTAGAAAAGCAGCAGGCCCATTGAAGTAGTCTGATTCAAGTAAACAGGATAGAATTGCAATGCCACGCACGGCCAATAGACAGGAGTGGCGCTGTTTATGGAAGAGAGAAGCCATGCTTTCCTAGTATCTTTTTAGAACTTTAGATTTGTGCTGTTCCTGTCATTTTTGGGGGAAATGTATGCATAAATGGACAACTGGAAGTTTCTATTAGTGTGGTTTCACATTACGTCCCTTTTCAAAAACATCTTTTTTGTCAGAGGCTTTTTTTTTTTTTTTAAGAAAAAAAACTGCTGTAGCCAAATTATACATACTGACCAATAGGGAATTATAAAACACCCTACAAACACAGATTTTTTTTTTATAGTAGCATTTTAAAGATGACCTTTCACCACTCCTGACATGCCTGTTTTAATAGCTTCATGCATTCCTCATGTAATAACAATTCTGGAACATCTATTCTTATGTCTGTATGTTGTGCCATTCCTTTATTATTTGCACTAGAAGTTATATGAGAATTGCTATTAGCCCTCAGTAAGGGTACAGAGGGGAGTTGACTAGTTGGGGGGGTGTCCCTGCACAGTCTGAACATGGCAGCACTGATTGGATAGAGTGAGTCTGTGCAGGGTCACACCCCCAACTGGTCACCTCCCCTCTGTACCCTTACTGAGGGCTAATAGCAATTCATTCATAACTTCTAGTGCAAATAATAAAGGAATGGCACAGCATACAGACATAAGAATAGATGTTCTAGAATTGTTATTATATGGGGAATGCATGAAGCTATTAAAATAGGAATGTCAGGAGTGGTGAAAGGTTCTCTTTAAATTTTTTATAGTAGCATTTTAAATTTCCTAGCTCCCCTCCATCTTTTTTTTTTTAAATTGCAGCAGGCTCTTGGTGTGAGGGCCACTTGAATGGGGTCCGCTCCACAAAAAGTAGTGCATGCAGGGGTTTTTGTGCCCCGCACTGACCTTCTGGACAAGTGAATGGGCCCGCATCCGTGATGCAGGATGCACGCGGCCGTTACCATGTATTGCGGACCCGCTGTTTGCAGGCCGCAATACTGCCACAGCCGGGCAACGGCCCATATGCAGACATTGCCCATATAATGCTCTATTGGAAAAAAAAATAGTCTGAAAATAACATGAGAAAAAATGTTGGACTACAGGCCCGTTTACATGCCTGACTAAAAAGGCAATCATCAGAACTGTCTGGGATGAGCAATCACAGCAGCCGTACAGTTTCACTGTCTGTCAGCGGCAGGCCCCGGTTTACACAGAACAATCTGCTGCTGGCAATCGATGATTCCTGGGCCGGCTTTAAACAATCGCCTGGATCGGTGGCACACGCTCAGGTTTCCTGATGCAGTTTTTGAAGCCAAAATTAGGAGTGGATCATAAAAGGAGAAAGGAGAGAAATCATAAAGGACGGATACAACTTCTCTTTTTTGAATTCACTCCTGGTTTTGGCTTCCAAAACCGCATCAGGAAACCTGACTGTGTGGCCGTAGCCATACATAGCACAACTATTGGGAATGTGCTTCTTAGGAATGCTACTTCCTGATAATTGCAGCTTTAGGAATGTCACACCCACAGACGCTTGTAAAAACTCATGACTTTCAGGGCATTTTTTATAACCTAAAAAGGTGGCCTAAAAAAAAAAAAAAAAAAAAAAAAAAACTTAGTGTGGCAGCACCCTTCCCTTTGTTATTGATCCTATACAGTCAGAGGCGCTGTCAGCTTTGAGAAGAGGATAGGGCTTTTTGTCCTTGAAATAACAATTCTGGAGCATCTTTTCTCCTGAACACTTAAAGGGGTTATCTGAAACTATAAATTAAAACCCCCCACCCAATATGCTGGGACCCTCACATGGAATATACTTACCTGGCTCCCGCTCCGCTGCTGCTTCTTCCCGTGCGCCAATGAAAACATCCTGTGTTGGGGGATTGGGGGATAGCAGCAAACGGGGACGAGCCTCCCTAGCGTCACCCGCAATGCTAGGGAGGCTCGCCCCAGCACCCCCCAAATGTTTTCATCCGCTCACGGGGAGAAGCAGCAGCAGCGGTGCGGGGACCAGGAGCGGTGCAGGGAACGGGGTAAGTATATTCTGTGTGAGGGGCCCAGAATATTGAGGGGGCAGTTTAAAGTTTCAGATAATTCCTTTAAGAATAAACCATCTTTCCCCTTTCCAAAGAGGTGTGTCCATATACAGTCTAAGGCCGGTTTCACACGACCGTGTTTCACGGCCCGATACGGGCCGTGAAAGCCCGACCTGTGCTCCTCCAGAGGACGGGAGCGCACGGCGTCATTGGTTGCTATGACGCCGTGCGCTTCCTGAGGCCGCCGCTGTACAGTGAAACACTGTACACGCTCGTATACAGTGTTTCACTGTACGGCGGCTGCCTCAGGAAGCGCACGGCGTCATAGCAACCAATGACGCCGTGCGCTCCCGTCCTCTGGAGGAGCACAGGTCGGGCTTTCACGGCCCGTATCGGGCCGTGAAACACGGTCGTGTGAAACCGGCCTAAGGCTTCATTTACACGTCCGTATTTTGTTTCCTTGTCCGTTACATTTTTTTTTGGACTGTATGCGGAACCATTCATTTCAATGGGTCCGCAAAAAAAAAACTCTGTATGCATTCCGTTTCCGTATGTCCGTATTTCCATTCCGCAAAAAGGATAGAACATGTCCTATTCTTGTCCGTTTTGCTGACAAGGATAGGCATTGTTACAATGGATCCGCAAAAAAAACGGAAACACGGATGACATAAGGAACGTCATCCGTATATAGCGGATCCGCAAAAACGGAACGGAATGGAAAACACATATGGACGTGTGAATGAAGCCTAAGGCCTCATTCACACGTCCGTATAATGTGTCCGCATCCTTTCCGCGATTGCGGACAATTATGCGGATAGGATGCGGATCCATTCATTTCAATGGGTCCCGAAAAAAATGCGGACAGTACACCGTGTGGTGTCCGCATCCGTGTGTCCATTCCGACTGTCCGCATAAAGAAATCCTCCTGTCCTACAGGCATCCGCATGTCATCCGTATTTGCGGATTCCGTTCCAGGAGGGGAGAAAAAAAAAGAAAAGGTACAGATGTTATTCAACCTTCCGTTTTTTGCAGATCCACAAAAAACGGATGACATATGGATACATCCTGTTTTTTACGGAAAAACGGAATGGATGTCCTGGAAACCATTTTCCAGGATGTGCACAAATACGGACGTGTGAATGAGGCCTAAGGCTCCATTCACACATCCTGTGTTTCTTTCCTGATTCGATCCTGATCCTGATCTGGATCCATTCATTTCAATGGGTCCTGAAAAAATCAGGATCAAATCAGGAAAGAAAAACAGGACGTGTGACTGGAGCCTAAGGCCTTGTCCACATTTCAGTATTATTTCGCGTCCGCGAAAATCACGGACATGTGTATTCCGTGATTCTTTCCGTGACGGATCCGTGGATGATCCGTGGTTCCGTATTTTACGGTCCCTGTGGCATCCGTATTTCACTGACGTTGCTCAGCTGAAAATTGATTTCCAAAGAATCTCCTATTAGTCATCAGTGAAAAACGGACGCACCACGGACACAACACGGATGTATGTCAGTGATTTTCACGGACCCATAGACTTCAATGGGCGTGCTTGGTCCACATCACGGATCAAAGTAGTGCATGTCCCCGTGATTTTTTTACTGACCCACGGTCAGTAGAAAAATGCTGAAATGTGAACAGATACATTTAAATCAATGGGTACCTGTGCTGTCCGTGAAAAATGCTGACAGCACACGTCAGTGAAAAACGGAAATGTGGACGAGGCCTAAGGCCCCATTCACACGTCCGTATTTTGCATCCGCATCCTCTCCGCATCCGTTTCCGCATTTGCGTACAATTATGCGGATAGGATGCGGATCCATTCATTTCAATGGGGCCGCAAAAGATGCGGACGGCACAACGTGTGCCGTCCGCATCCGCACTTCCGTTCCGCGGCTCCCGAAAAAAATAGAACATGTCCTATTCTTGTCCGAATACACGGACAAGAAAAGGCATTTCTATTATGTGCGTTCCGCAAATTGCGGAATGCACATTGCCGGTGTCCGTGTTTTGCGGATCCGCAAAATACGGACGTGTGAATGGGGCCTAATACTGTAAACACTGATTGGACAGTATCAGGCTGTGTAAGGACACACCCCTTTGACAAGGGAATTGTTAACATCCAATTTAGAGCCATTGCAGATCCGCAAAACATGGATACCAGCCGTTTACATTCTGCATTTTGCGGAACAGAACATTCTGCCCTCTGTAGAACAGTCCTATCCTTGTACGTAATGCAGACAAGAAAAGCACATGTTCTATTCCTTTGTGGAACCGGCATACGAATGCTGTCCGCATATTTTGCAGACCCATTGAAGTCATTGGGTCGACCCGCAAAAAATTTGGATTGGATGCAGAAAAGAACGACTGTGATGTACATGAACCCTTAATCATAAACTTCTAGAAGGAATAAAAGAGGAACTGTACAACACATACAAAAAGATGTCCCAGAATTGTTAATTGATTGGGAATACAAGTATTTACTAAAGGAGTGATGTGAGGCAGGTCCTCTTTAAAGGGAAATGCCCTTTATCCCTTTTCTAAGCTTGTCTTGCAGGAACGAGAAGTGCACAAGTCTCTTTTCCTATCTGGTTTCCATAAAAAGTGACAAGAAAGCCTTTCAGCATTACATCAGACTTTGGATAATCGACTATAGAGTTTTTTACGTTTTTTTTCCAAATACTCTAAGAATGACCTCAGAAATTCTGCCAGATCAACTGCACTTGGAGAAAATGCATGAGTAATGTTGGGAAGGAATGAATGTCTCCCCCAAAGCAAAAGCAGGTAAATGTATAACTCCAGATTAATCAATAATCGCTCTCCAAGTATCCGAGAAGAGCAGCAACTAATGGGACGTGTTTTCCAGGAGAACTGAGGTGCGTGCTGAGTCACCATCGCTTCCCTTCTTCCTGGGATTTCTGCTGCCCGAGGTTTATAGGATGAATGATGTCACCAAGACTATTCTATACAGGAACATTCATCTTTCTTTAATCAGGTTTAATATCAATTTCCTTGTAGATTTTCATTTCCTATCGCCAGCAGCACAAAAGACAGGGAGGAGACACCTTCAGAAGACATTCCAGTGGTCGGAAAGGGGAAAAAAAAACAGGTTTCCTGCCAGTGTTGTCTTGTGACAATGAGCAAAATTTAGAAGGTTTGTCTTCTTCTGAGAACATGGACTGTCCTCAAATATGGTCATCTGTCGACACTGGCCATACAGGAAATAAGATGGGATGAGCAGGTAACGCAGCCGGATACGGGGATAACGCAGAGGATCTATGTCTGGATGTAAATAGCAGACAGTCCAAGCTGCTGCAAATTTTACCAAATTTTAGGAGCTGTTTTTCTTGCATTTTATTAGTTACGTACACTATATAAATAATAAAGATAGGAGGAAATGGCTAAGGTGCTTTAACCCCTTCCTGACGCAGCAATTTTCCTTTTTTATTATTTTTTAACTCCCTGCTGCTTTCCAGGAGCCATAACTTTTTTATTTTTCTGCACACATAGATGTATGGTTTTTTTGTTTTTTATTTTTGCAAGACAACGTGTGCTGTGATGTGCTTGTGGCACCATTTAATATTGCATAGAATGTAGTGAGAAGCTGAAATAAAAAATCTATATGGGGTGGAATTGGGGGGAAAAAACGCAATTCTGCCATTGTTTTATGTTTTTTTTTTAACAGCATTCTGTTAAGTGGCAAAACTGACATGTTAACTTCATTCAGTGGATCAGAACGATTACAGTGATACCACATTTATATTGTTTTTTTTTACTGTTTTAATGCTTCTAAAAAATAAAAAAGTTAAAACAAAAATTCTTCTTTTTTTTTTTTTTTTACATTAATATATTCTGACCCCATGACTTTTATAGGGCTCACTTTTTGGGCCTGATTTTTTTTTAAGGCAGGGCGGAGTGGCACAGGGCCTTAGCAACGGGGAGCTTAGAAAATTGTACTGCATGTAAAAAAAACACAATCTACAATAATAGTGATGAATCTCTCTAGAGGAAATTAGGACAAACATATCAGGAGAATATGAATAAAGAAAGGTTTCCGACGGCATATGAAAAACTGAACTTTCTCCCCTTGTGTTCTCCAGCTCTAGCTGGGTATCACACAATGTTTTTTTTGCATTGCTATATTCTGACCCACTGACTTTTATAGGGCTCACTGTTTTGTGGCCTGATCTTTTTTTTTTAGGGTGGGGGGGAGTGAAGTTGCCAAAAAAAAAAAATACAAAACCAGTCATTTTGATTTTTTTCCCCATTATTCCGTTCACTACACGTTATAAAAACCTTTATATTTTAATAGTTTGGTCATTTTCAGATGCGGCAATGCCAATAATATCCATTTTTTATTTTTTTATTTTTTTTGGAAAATTGAAAAAAGCTCTTAATTCTTGAGATAAAAAAAAAGGGCAAGTGCCCAAAGCTTGTGGCTTTTTCACTCCAGTCTTCTGGCTTACAGTTATTTTTATTTGACAGATGGGGAAAGGAGGTATTTGAATTTTTATATTTTTTTGTTTTTTCATATTTTTAAAAACCACCACCTGGTCCATCTAGTCTGCCCTTACATTGTTTCCTTTTTTCCTTTTATTTTAGGATAGATATTTTATTTTCAACCATTATGCTAGGCATCCACCACTTTTTCAGCAAAATAATATTTTCTGACCTGCCTCACAACTAATTTCAGATTGTTCCCCCTTGTTCTTACATCCAGTCTCTTAGGCTACTTTTACACTTGCGTTTGCAGGATCCGTTTGTGAGATCCGTCCAGGCTCTCACGAACGGATCCGTCATGATAATACAACCGTCTGCATCCGTTCTGAACGGATCCGTTTTGTATTATCTTTTACATAACCAAGACGGATCCGTCTTGAACTCCATTGAAAGTCAATAGGGGACGGATCCGTTTTCTATTGTGTCAGACAAAACGGATCCGTCCCCATTGACTTACATTGTGAGACATGACGGATCAGTTTGGATCAGTTTCCGTCAAGCGGACACCAAAACGCAGAAGGCAGCGTTTTAGTGTCCGCTTCCAAAACGGAATGGAGACTGAACTGAAGCAAAACTGATGCATTCTGAACGGATCCTTTTCCATTCAGAATGCATTAGGGAAAAACTGATCAGTTTAGGACCGTTTGTGAGAGCCTGTGACGGATCTCACAAACAGATCCTGCAAACTCAAGTGTGAAAGTAGCCTTATTAAAAACACTTAACCGGGTCATTAAAAAAAATTAAAAAAAAACATCTGTCCGTGTGCCTTCCCCCTCATTCCTGCTCCACTGGGCCAGAAGTAGCTTGGTTCCATAATGGCAGCGGATAATCAGAATAGAACAGCATTAGTAATGACATGCCATTCTAGCACGTGTGACCACTGAGGCCCATGACTGTCCACAGTGGTCATGGCCACTTCTGGTCCAGAGGGAACTAAGTTTTTTGCTGAAGCTGTTCAATGGTGGGCTCACGACCACAGAGGCTCAGCCATCATGTGCTGCTCAGAGGTCAGCGAACGGCTACAGCGGTCAACATAACCACGGACAAGATGTCATCATTTTTGGACTGAAGGACTGGGGCTAAAACCTTCCTCACTGGAGGCATTCAGAAGGTGCTTTTATTTTTCTTCTAAACACTTTCTCAGTCCTCACTAAAATTTCAACCCCTTTAAGTGACTGTCCAGTCATGAAGTTAAAAATATGTCAGCACCTATAGGTGTTGGGTACCACACTTCTTGCTGCTGCTGCTGCTTTTTTTTTTTTTTTTTTTTTTTTTTTTTAATCCCATTAGGGCAGAGCGGTGATCTGTGACTACAGTTTAGTTACAGTGTCTACAGGGAGTCTGAGGTAGTCTGAGACACACTCCTCTCATGATTGGTTCAGCTACTGAACTGCTCCTCCCCCTACAGATTGGCTGATTTATATAACACAAGTCTACCACAGACTCACCAGGAGATCAAATCAAGGACAGTGATTTCCATGATAGCATTAGCAGAACGATTATAAAATAAAGACTACTGAAGGACCAGCGAGAAAAGTATGATGATCAGGTAACTGGTGCACATAGACTGACACAGGAGCCTTAGCAACAGGGAGCTTCGAAAATTGTACTGCGTGTTATAAACCACAATCTACAATAATAGTGATGAATCTCTCTAGAGGAAATTAGGACAAACATCAGGAGAATATGAGTAAAGAAAGGTTTCCGACGACATATGAAAAACTCAACTTTCTCCCCTTGTGTTCTCCAGCTCTAGCTGGGTCTTACACAATGTTATGGGTATCTCGTCAGCTTCCCTGAGAAAGTCAGAAGTTGCAGATGTCAATAATGATAGTTGAGCCTTTGTAAATCCTGAGACTTCTTAACTGTTTAGCTTTCTTTTTCACAGTGTAACTTTAGCTTTCTTGCAATGTTAAAACATTTCCCTGAATTTATTTGACAAGGGTCACAATGACATTCAGATCTACCAGAGTAGTCAAGGCTAATTAGGAAATCCTTCTAGAACAGTTTGTCCTCACTCTATTGTACATTTTAAAGGAATCCTAAAGAAATTAGGCTGTGCTCACACGGCCATTCTGAGTCATTTGTGGACCTCCATCGGCAGTCCCCAGCATGTAGGGCTATTCTCACTGGAAAACAATGTAAACCTTCATGGCACACTGATGCTCAATGAGGTCCATTGGTATCATGTAGCTCAGCCATACAAAGTCACTATATAAGTGGACAGAACTTAATTCTATACCATCAGTAAAAGACCACCAGAGGACCCTTAATCTAAAATGTAAATTTTAGCCAATCGTAACAAAATCAAAAGGACTGGAAAACTGGAGTGGTAGTAAGAAGACCAGCACAGACCGGTTAGATGGACCATATAAGATGCTACATGATGACCTCTGTGTTTGATGAAAGATCTGAACTGTATTGACATGAACTGCATGCTTCCTTACAGACAAGGCTGCACCCACTTATACCTATTACACCAAAAATATGGCGAGTTGTACAAAAGCATAAGAGTGACACACTTCATTAAAGTAGTCGGTCACCAGGAGCCTTGTAGGGCTAGCTCAGCTGAACATAATGATACCTTTTACTTAAGAGATCCACTGCTTCATTCTGGAGAAAAGGTACTTTTAATCCATATGCACATGAGCAGATAAGTGCACCGAGGGTGGGGCCAAGTCATTGTGCACCCTTGTTCCTCCCCTTTGCCGGCCCCTGCCTCTGCTTCTTGATTGACAGGACCAAGTTCCTGCACAGTCATCTCACTTGCCCTGCCAATCAAGCAGAGAGGGGCTGGCAGAGGAAGCAGGAGGAGAAAAGGTGCACAGAGTGACTTGGGCCCACCCTCAGTGCACTTAGCTGCTCATTTGAATATGATTTAAAAGTTTTTCTCCAGAAAGAAGCAATGAATCACTAAGTAAGGTATCATTACATTCAGCTCAACTAGCCCTACAAGGCGCCTGCAAAGCATGAGATACCAGGGTCCCACTAGAAAACCAATCTTAAAACCCCAACAAAAACATGACTTTTGTGCCTTTTCTGTTACGCATACTCTACAATATACCACTTGAAGAGGACCAGTCAGCTCTACAAACATGTCTGCTTCAGTAACTAAATGTAAGAATATATGGACAACTGGATGTCACCTTTCCTCTTGTCAATAAGATGTGACCCTACTTAGGCAAACACTGTTTGCACACTACCAAGAAAATGGTACCGAGGTAAAAGACATACACGCGTAACCGGGGTAAAAGATGTAGACAAGTAACCTGGGTAAAAGATGTGTAGACAAGTAACCCAGGTAAAAGATGTGTAGACAAGTAACCCGGGTAAAAGATGTGTAGACAAGTAACCCGGGTAAACATGTGTAGACAAGTAACCCGGGTAAAAGATGTGTAGACAAGTAACCCGGGTAAAACATGTGTAGACAAGTAACCCGGGTAAAAGATGTGTAGACAAGTAACCCAGGTAAAAGATGTGTAGACAAGTAACCCGGGTAAAAGGTGTAGACAAGTAACCCGGGTAAAAGATGTAGACAAGTAACCCGGGTAAAAGGTGTACACGTAACCGGGGTAAAAGATGTAGACAAGTAACCCGGGTAAAAGGTGTAGACAAGTAACCCAGGTAAAAGGTGTAGACAAGTAACCCGGGTAAAAGGTGTACACGTAACCGGGGTAAAAGATGTAGACAAGTAACCCGGGTAAAAGGTGTACACGTAACCGGGGTAAAAGATGTAGACAAGTAACCCGAGTAAAAGGTGTAGACAAGTAACCCAGGTAAAAGGTGTAGACAAGTAACCCGGTTAAAGGTGTAGACAAGTAACCCAGGTAAAAGGTGTACACAAGTAACTTGGGTAAAATGTGTACAATACAAGTTAGTTAACACATATACACCGTAAAATGGGTAAAAGATGTACACAGTAATCTTTTACTATACACATTTAAAAAAAAAATCAAAAAAGTCTGCCTTTGAGTATTCATATTAATCAAAAAGTGCAAATAATGTCATTTATGAAAGGGTTCCAGACAATCGTGTCGCTAAATACTTAAAGGGAACCTGTCATCTCCAAAACACCCCCTGAACTAGAGTAAGCGTTGTGTAGTGTAAGTGATGCTGAATCTGAATATGTAAGTTTTATCTTCGTACTCACTTGCATTCTGACTCTGTGCTCCCACAAACCTGCAGTAAAATGCACTCACTGGACTCCAGTGCTCACTCACATAATGGAGAGGACTCGAAGAAGAGTCCAGTGAGTGCATTTTACTGCAAGTTTGTGGGAGCACAGCGTCGGAATGGAAGTGAGTATGAAGATAAAACTTACATATTCGGATTCAGCATCACTTACACTATACAACACTTACTCTAGTTCAGGGGGTGTTTCGGAGATGACAGGTTCCCTTTAAAGTAGATTGAGTTCCTGATCTGCTATATTTCCCAACCCTTGAGCACCTGTCCTGGATGTATATGTCACATGAAGCTCCTGTGTGTACTGTGCATCTAGTGCTGATAATCTGGCCGATCAGGGCACATAACTTACAGTCACAATCACAATTCTCAATCTATGTGTCCGTGTGTATCACAGCACAGCTTTCATGCTTTCTATACCAGGCATATACATACATACGGCCTTTGAGAATCCCATCCCACACTCAATGTTCCTTAATTCCCTGTGTTGATGATTCCTTAGTGGGTGAGACATTTCAATGAGGTCTTTTACATGAATGGGTGTGCTCAAGTGTCTATAAGCCTCCATTAGTTACACTTCCCACAGCAGATTTAACCCTTTTCTGGGACATTTATAGCATTCATGGTTTTCCATACAAGACAACATAACAGCCGAATAATAAGCTCCCTCTCTGTGGATAACCCAAGGCTACCAGACAACCACAACACAATGTATTCAGGTCTCCGGATTACACAAAACACGGCGTTAAAGGCGCAACACAGAGACCTGAAGATAAGACGTCCATTGTAGCTGGGAATGAAGAAGGCAGCAACCTACAATCGTTCTGCACAAAGGTCGTCTCACATATCCTCATAATATGTCAACCAATTAATCCCATATAAAGCGGAGCGCCCCGGGCTATGACTGCCTAATTGTAGAGTACGCACTGTATATTCATAATAGGGAGCCAACACAACCCACATAAATCATTTGCATTCACAGCTCATCCTAACTCTTTGCTCTATAAAACAAGTGGAAAAAGAGACGTCTTCAACTGTTGTAATAGTAAAACAAACAAAAAAAAAAACTTGACTTAGGGTCTGCATAGTCTTTGCTGTAATTTTACTACTTTCACTTACTGGGGTCTACACTCTAGATCAGGAATGCTTAACCTCCAGCTGTTGTAAAACTACAACTCCCATCATACCCTGCTGTAGGCTGATAGATGTAGGCTGTCCGGGCATGCTGGAAGTTGTAGCTTTGCAACAGCTGGAGGGCCGGCAGGTTGGGCATCCCTGCTCTAGATTGTAGGTGGGCCATTTATCTTCAGTGATGTGTATGGGGGCAGCACAATTGTCCTCTGATTAATTACCACAACTACAGGTAAACATGCATGCTCAGTCACAGTTTATGGGAGATTCAGGGAGAATTCTGAAAGGGATTCTCAGGAAAGGTCATCAATATCAGATCGGCATGGGTCTGACTCCCGGCTCCCCCACCGATCAGCTGTTTGAAGAGAATGCAGCACTCGTACAAGCGCTGCCTTCTCTTCACTGTTCACCATCGTCATTGCAAGGTGAAGCAGGTGTAATTACAGCTCCTCCGTCACCCCTTTCATATCAATGGGAAGGAGTAGGGAGTGTAATTGCACCTTCCAACTGAAGTAACTGGGGACCGAGGAACTGTAACTACACCTGCTCGTCGCCGACACAGCAAACACTAAGGAGAATGCAGAGCTTGTACAAGCTCCACGTTCTCTTCAAACAGCTGATCGGCAGGAGTGCTGGGATTTGGCGTTTCTCCCAAAATCGGAAACTGGCCAATCCCTTTTTGGCATACACGTATTCTAAGCTGGAATCCACATCCTGTGCATGTGAGTGGGGTTTCCGCAACATCAGCTGCAGAAATAAGTGGTATGTTACTTATTTCAAGCAGAAAACAAGATTAACTTAATGAACAAGGAAAGACAATGGCGTCCAATCCTCGTGTGAACCGACTGCATCGGAAATTCGCTGCAAAAATGCCGTGGAAAATACACAAAATCTTTTCAAGGTACACTAGTTCAATAACGTTTTGGAAAAATTAGAAGAAGCATTGATATTAATAAGTAAACAGAAATACAAATATGAAGGTAATATTGCAAATCAAGCATACACTGTACCTCCTCCTGCAGTGAATCCATCTAGTGAGGCCTGTTTTTTGTAACTCCAGGGGTGCATGGGGCTTACGATCTAAAAACAAGCCACAAAAACATATGAAGAAATATTAAATCGTCTTTTCACCACAAGATCTTTATAGCTCTGTTCACAATATTATTGGACATGATATTTAAAATATGCAAATTAGGGTTTAAGTGCACTAAGGCTGGGTCCTAGCAACTCAGTGACACATGCCCAACTGGTAGCACCCATCTGGACCTTCATTGCAAACTGCTAAAAATTAATTCACAAGTTCTATAAAGGTCAAGATGGGAATAACTCTCTAACATGAAGTGTTCAAACTCAAAGATGTACATACAGGAAAGGGGAACCCCATGACGAAGATAAAGTTAAGCTCCTTAAAGGTGCTGCCTACCACCACCATCCTCCTGTACACCGGCAACAGGAGGTCCTCGTATCTCTCTTTTCAAGAACATTGCAGCACCTGTGGAACCTGCATCCCTCTACAGGTTCTCACCACCTATTAAAATGAGGTCAATGTTGACCTGAAACGGGCTCGGGCTTTGTGGCTTCCATAGTACTAATGCCCTAGACCAGTCTGCATCTGCACTTGGTTGAAAGGCCCCCAGCCGACGTGAATTTTCTTCCTATGGAGCTTTGAGCTAGGGAAGTATGACCAGATGCCATCACGCAATCTATATTGTCTTCCTGTATGTGGCAGGAACTTGATGACGTCAAGAAATTGTGGGAAACATTCTGATCAAACTCAATTACATTACTCTCAGATATCTCATTAAGGGTAACAGAGAAATAAATTATTGTTACGGTTAAAGAGGAAATTGCTGATGAAGGACCGTTCCCTGGGGAGGAAACTATATTTTGGAAAACTCTATTTATAACTTGAAAGAATTGGGGAGTAGGGGGTGCATGACACCAGCCTGGACTTCAGAATACAATGTTCTGAGCAGTCAATATTATAAGTAATTTGTCTATAGCTTACTATGCTGAGAAGAACTCATTACAAGCATCTACTGTGAGCTGTAAAATGATGAGAATTACCATCAAAATAATCTAGTCAAGAGCCACCAGCCTCAAAAAATTCACGGTCACCTCTATATTTTTTCATAGACATGGGGAAAAAAAGTAATCTATTTTTACAGACTGTCCAGAAATTTCTGGACGGCTGGCAACCCTGGTGTGAATCCTTTGTACACGGACCACTGGCAAGTAAGCAATAATTATTTCGAGGCTTAATGTATATGAAATGCACCGTCAGAGATACAGTGCCATATGGAACATCACATAGTCCACTGTGAAGATTGGTACTCATCAAGGCTAAAGACATGTTAAGGGTCTCGGAGGAGTAATGCCTATGTAAAGCACACTGACATGTAATAGGGCTGTCATGGTGCTTTTATATTGGGAGATTTACACCACACAGTCATACCTTGCGGGTTGAACTTTCCCCTGAATATCTGCTGACAGCTATAATGCCAAATGATTAGGCTGCAGTTTTCTAAACCATGACCTTGAGGAAAACCATGCCTATATCTTGAGCATCGAGTTTGACCACTAAATGCATGCTTTAACAAGGTCAAGACTGGGGAGAAGATTAAGCAAGGGACTCTCCTGCATTTCTTTATACAGGACAGGTTCCTGAGGACTAAAGCATCTCAGACTGTGTTCACACCACTGTGAAGACACTGAACATAACATGTATGTTGTGCTGCCAAACAAGGGCCAAAAGGTACTGTATTAGCTTATGACGAGCCCATAGAAGTCTGCAGATACTGCATTCTGAACCTGAAAGGGAACTGAAATTTAAAAGTTCACATTGAAATTAAGAATAACAGGGACATCCATGAAAACTTAAAATAAAATCCCTACACAGACTTCATCAGCAGGCAGACATTTTGCGTGTCATCATGCACACGACTAGATTTTTCATCCATGTGATTTTTCCCAGACAGCACACTGACTATGGGGCCACACACGTTAGGGTTTTTTGCAGATCCATTTTTCCGTTCCACAAATTATAAAGCATGTCCTATTCCTATGTGGATGAAAATAGCCTTTTCTATTGATAGGAGTGAGAAAAACACAAAATGCACACAAAAGATATCCAAAATATGGACACGGTCATGTGCATTATAGGAATAAAAAGCAGATATTTCTGAAATTCAAGACGTCGGCAATCTTTTTCCCCCAAAAGTGTGTGTGTGTGGGGCGGGGGGGGGGGCGAATGGCAGTGCACCTTATAAAGCGAATACTAGTGGTTATGGAAGCATTCACTAACATGTTGTAGGTGCAGGGAACAGCGAGCGAAACACAGCACTCGCCGCTCGCTAGTCTTTTCAGGGCCCACACTGCAATGTTCTGACTGCGTACGGTGTCAGGATGCAGTGTGCATACTACGCGCACTATGACCCAATGCTGTGCAATGTTAGGTCACACTGCAGCGCAGGCCCAGAGAAGATCAAGGAGTGGTAAGTCTAGTTATTTTTGGTCTGATCTGATATAGGGGTCTGATCTGAGGGTGTAATATGGGGGTCTGAGCTATGATATAGGGCTCTGATCTGAGGGTTTGATATGGGGGTCTGATATGGGAATTTAAATTGGTGGAATCTGATCAGAGGTCTTATCTGAGGGATGATAAAGATTGGGGTTTAATTTGGGGCTCTGCCGAAAAATATATTTTTCTGATTTTCCTCCCCTTAAACCTAGTTGCATCTTATAAAATGATAAATACGGAATTTACCTCTGCAGCTGAACTATATTTCCCGGCAATCGATGCAACTATGTATCTAAACAGTGTGTCCATAGAATTACCCTCTTCATTTTACATAATACATTTTCCAAAGTAATGTTCAGCATCATCTGTACGGCTTTTGTCAATGCCAAGCTTAAAATTAGACAGATGTTTAACTGCCAAAGATGGGAAGGGTGGGGGCTTGGGAGTAAAAAATTAAAAAGTGAAAATTAATAAAGTAGAAATTAGGATCAAATAAAAAAGTAGAAAAAAAAAAAAATCAGGTTTCTAATAAGTAGTGGCAATAAAAATAAATAAATAAATAAATAAATAAATAAACCAGGTAAAACATACAAACCAGGTAAAACATACAAACACCACCAGATCCAATCTTACCTTGTCAAAGAAGTTGATATCACACAAGCATTTTCTGAAGAGCTGAATGTCCGCCTCCAGTGAGAGGCCAGAAGACTGACGCCGGGTTAATGTCAGCACTCCAGAGGACCAACAAAACCGTAAAAAAGAATCCGGATTGATTGTAGCGGTGCAGAAGTCAAGGGGAGGAAGCTCCTGAAAACTGGAGGTAATGGAAGGACATTAACAAGAGCACACAACGTCCCTGCAGCATTCATAAGTCAGTCGTGTGTGCACGTGTACAGGAGAGAAGGAATCTGCCTGTGCTCTGATCTCATATAATGAGATAAACACCGCTCATTATCCCCATGTAATGCAA
Organism: Rhinella marina; assembly: GCA_900303285.1. Classification (NCBI taxonomy): domain Eukaryota; kingdom Metazoa; phylum Chordata; class Amphibia; order Anura; family Bufonidae; genus Rhinella; species Rhinella marina. Next base: position 355,064 of record ONZH01024873.1, on the reverse strand, counting down.
TTGGGATTACATGGCACTACCTCCATGGCTGGCTGTGCAGAGCAGCGCTCCTACTGACCGGCTTGCTGGAAGCGAGCAGATCTGGACGACTGTGACTGGTAATAACAGACAGTGCCTCGAGGGAGCCCCGGCATTGTTTAAGCAGTTATAAACAAGCCAGGCTTTCATAACAAAATGTACCAGTAGTCAGGGACACGCTCGTGTCATGCAAATGGCAACATCCCCGACAGGAATGACATAGGCTCTGCGCAAAGGAATTTTACTAAACTGGAGACTTTCTGGCCAGGCTGAACAGTTCAGACCCTGGCTCTACAGAACCAGTCTACAAAATGCATCATAAATACAGAAATGTTTGGAAGAAAAACAGGCAAGTCCTGGCTGAGGGCGCACTAGTAAAAAGAAAATAAAAAATCAATCTATATGTTAAAATCTATGCTATACTACTACACTGTCTCCAAACATACTTTATTGTATGCAAACACTGTACTGTATACTTCATTCCCTATTGTTGTATTGTATTGTTCAGAAAAAAAAAAAAATGTTTTCTTTGAAAAACTTCAATAAAAAAAAACATTGAACCAAAATAAAAAAAAAAAAAACATCCAAGATTATCAGAGGTCTTTAGGAACCTATTGTTTCTTCATTATAGCAGGTTCTGGAAGAAAGCTGGTGACAACCAATATGTTAATCATTACATGTGAGGAAAGCGGAGTTCTGTGATATATAGGGTTGTATGATTTGGAGCAGGATTTCTGAGTAAAAAGCAGAGTAAATCCTCTCAGGACTCCTAGGAAAGAAAGTGGGAGTCCTGATTACCCTGCCCACACACAATTATTGGCAGCTTTCCCTGTATCAGTGTGTATACATAGAAGGCTGTCAATAATCCTATGTGGGCGGGGTAATCAGGACTCTAGCTGTCTTTCCTAGGAGTCCTGTTAGGATTTACTCTGCTTTTTACTCAGAAATCCTGTTACAAATCATTTAAACCTATATATCACTCAGCTTCAGAGCTCAGCTTCTCTCCTTTTATCATATTCTGCTGTCAGACAGGGCAGCAGAAACCACTCGACAGATTCCCTCTAAAGTAAGTGAAAGAAAAGATTGACTGTAGGATATTTCCTAGTGATCTTTTTACCTTTGGGGGCCCTCCCGCTCTGTATATATTACATTTTATAGCAATATCTGGTGCAATAAAACAAATATCTGCACACAACATAACCGGTCTGTGAGTGAGTGTCTAAGTGACTGAACCTCATTAGGTTTAATGAAGGACAGAACCATTCCCTATTACACAGGCCTCCCACAGTGCAGGAGACATGCTGTCATTTACTGTAAATGGAGATAAATGACATAATTGCAGCTTGTGAAGTTTACAATGAGACCGAATGACAGCGTGCACAACCTACGCACAGCAGACGGACATTTTCTAGGCTGAATCTACGTTTATGATGGGGCTCCATCGCATGTGCCGCTACTACAATGCTTCCCTATGAGGAAGAAAGTCACGTGCAGCCTTTTGACAGTCACCACAATCAGAATTGATGTGTCCCATGGTGGCCAGTGACTTTCTGCGCCATAGGGAAAAGTTAAGTTTTGCGGCGGCGGGTGGAGGAACAGATAATAGCAGGCCAAGATGGAGACGAGCCCCCCTAGCATCTCAGGAGATACAGTGGCGGCCGTGCGGGGAGTGGGGGTAAGTTATATAACTACATGAGGGGCCCGTGCATTGGGGGGGACATTATAGGGGTGCGATAACCCCTTTAAGTAAAAAAATAATAATAATAATACACTTAGGCAGAATAAAATAGGTATCCACACAACCAATATAACCTGAACAACTCATTTAACAGGTTATCAATGTGAAATGTGTACAGTGTAATCAATAAGGTAAAAAAGCAACGTAAAAAATCACTGTTTCTATATTTGCGATTCAAAAAAATTATATATAACTTACAAAGTAATTTACAGTATATATAATCTCAAACAGCACCAAAAATTGCAATGTCTCCTGCATAAAACTAGGCCATATACAACTATGTCAATGAGAAAATAAAAACGTTATGGCTGTTTATATATGAAGAGGCAAAAAACAGCTGGTCATTTAGTCTACCTACGGATTATATTTGGGTTTTCCATGTGGATTGTCGTACGCAAAAGCGCAGCATAATATAGCACCAGCAAATTCTATGACATTAGATGAATTTGAAGTACCCTATTGTTTGTGCGGTTGTTTTTTGCAGATTTCATCGCAAGGGTGAGTATTGCAGCAAAACAACAACAAATCTGCACAAAAAAAATGCAACCAAGGGGTTAATTCTCACAACCCTTAAAGTGTAACTGCCATTTCACTACCAAAAATGAAATTCCTAACATATGTGAAGCTGAAGGGCAGATATTCATGAAGCTGTATTTTTCAGTTAATTTTACCTTTCTGATGTCTGTATTCAGCCCTTAGCAACCATATGTCTCTGTGCCTCTATTTCAGCACCTTCCTAAATGGCCTCTGCTGCACTTCCTGTAGTGATCTTTGCTCAGTCCTTGATGTCATCCTGTATTTCCCTCACTTCCCATAAGCCTTTGCTCTCCTCACATAAACTAGCAGGACCAATCACAATGCACATAAACTCCCCCACTAACCAAGAGCAGTCTGTATCCTCTCACATACAGCTAACCAGAGACAGACAAGACAAATCAGAATGCAGATAGCCTCCCCCACTACCCCAGAGCAGTGTGTATCCTCTCATCACATACAGCTAACCAGAGACAGACAAGACAAATCAGAATGCAGATAGCCTCCCCCACTACCCCAGAGCAGTGTGTATCCTCTCATCACATACAGCTAACCAGAGACAGACAAGACCAATCAGAATGTAGATAACTTCCCCACTACCCCAGAGCAGTGTGTATCCTCTCACATACAGCTAACCAGACACAAGCCCTGTATTACATGAAATCGGTAAGCATTTGTTTTAGCCTCTTCAGGGTCCTTTCACACCGACCACAACTGTTTTGCACATTCTGCGGACCCCATATGGCCCGGCACTATAATAGAAGTGCCGTTTCTTGTCAGTGTCCTCGGACAAGAATAGAACATGTTCTATTTTTTTGCTTGTCCACGGAACGGAAGTGCAGATGCGGATATCACACTGTGTGCTGTCCACATCATTTGGGGCCCCATTAAAAATGAATGGGTCCGCACCTGTTACGCAAAATTGTGGATGCAGACCCATTTTGCTGACGTATGAATGAACCCTTATAGTCAGCTGTCAGCTCTGCAGCTGCTTCCTTATTCTCCTCCACATTGAAAGGGAGGGGGGCTGCTTTAGCTGCTCATATCTCTGGTCTAGAGAGATTAAATTGGCTGAAAGCTGACATTCCAAGCTTTTCAGACAATACCAGAATGACACTAATATGTTCAGTACAGGGGAAGATATCACTGATAGAAATCGGGATGCTGTGAATGAAGCTGAAAGTGAAAATAAAAGCAGATTTTACCCAACGCGATTAATCCCGACTTGATTTCTAACAGTGATTTATCCTCTGTTGCTTGGACTTCAGCTTTGGTCTTGTATGAAAGCCCGGAATGTTAGCTTTCAAACAAGACCAGTTGCATGTTTCTAGCTGCTACCATTCAGGAGATATCAGCATGTAAAGCAGCTGTCCCCCCTCCACTTTCTGCCCAAGCCCAGGCACTCAGGGCTGAGATCCTCCTCCTAGTGCTGATCTGTCTCTTGTTTATAATACAGAGGAGATGACCTGCACATGGCAACACTCTGAGAAGAGGCTGCAGAATAGGAAAGTAGCATGCATTTGTGGGAGTTTTTATCAGGTAAAAATGAAAATGATTATATTTTAACGCACAAAAGCATTTATACAGCAGGGTGTAATACCATTAGGGGATAAAAACTAAAACAGCAGTTACACTTTAAATCAAGACCCATCAAGATCTATTAATAAGCAATTAATAATCTGGACCAATGACTGAATGTGAACAGACTCTCAAGATGGTCCTAGATTTTTTTTTTTTTGTATAATTCAAGCAAACTTGGCCACGAACAAGGAGCACAATGTAGCGGGACTGCCACAAAATGAATGAGGTTGCAGCGCAGCTTGCAAGTTTCCCGTGACCGCGAACACAATCCATCAGCAAAGGTGAGAGTTGTGCTGCAACCTCATTCATTCCTATGGCAGCTCTGCTACACAGTCACAGCCAAAATTTCCCTATAGACATACCCTAAGACAGGCTGTCTAAACCTGCACCAGATTTATCCATTAAATGGTACCTGAAATTTTGCCACAATTTACGACAATGTCTAGGTGCTCTCACATTAGTAAATGTGGGCCACCATGTGTGAATCTTCAGTCGGCCATCATGCAGACACATCATCGGTTGGCAAAGTCATAAAGCAGTTGCCTATGAGATATTGTACAGTCATGGCCAAAAGTTTTGAGAATGACACAAATATTATATATTCACATGATCTGCTGCCCTCTGGTTTTTATGTGTGTTTGTCAGATGTTTTTATCACATACAGAAATATAATTGTAATCATATTATGAGTAACAAAAGCTTATATTGACAGTTAGAATGAGTTAATGCAGCAAGTCAATGTTTGCAGTGTTGACCCTTCTTCTTCAGGACCTCTGCAATTCTCCCTGGCATGCTCTCAATCAACTTCTGGACCAAATCCTGACTGATAGCAGTCCATTCTTGCACAATCAATGCTTGCATTTTGTCAGAATTTGTAGGTTTTTGTTTGTCCACCCGTCTCTTGATGATTGACCACAAGTTCTCAATGGGATTAAGATCTGGGGAGTTTCCAGGCCATGGACCCAAAATCTCTATGTTTTGTTCCCTGAGCCATTTAGTTATCACCTTTGCTTTATGGCAAGGTGCTCCATCATGCTGGAAAAGGCATTGTTGATCGCCAAACTGCTCTTGGACGGTTGGGAGAAGTTGCTCTCGGAGGACATTCTGGTACCATTCTTTATTCATGGCTGTGTTTTTAGGCAAGACTGTGAGAGAGCCGATTCCCTTGGCTGACAAGCAACCCCACACATGAATGGTTTCAGGATGCTTTACAGTTGGCATGAGACAAGACTGGTGGTAGCGCTCACCTCGTCTTCTCTGAATAAGCTGTTTTCCAGATGTCCCAAACAATCGAAAAGGGGATTCATCAGAGAAAATGACTTTACCCCAGTCCTCAGCAGTCCACTCCCTGTACCTTTTGCAGAATATCAGTCTGTCCCTGATGTTTTTCTGGAGAGAAGTGGCTTCTTTGCTGCCCTCCTTGAGACCAGGCCTTGCTCCAAGAGTCTCCGCCTCACAGTGCGTGCAGATGCACTCACACCTGCCTGCTGCCATTCCTGAGCAAGCTCTGCACTGCTGGTAGCCCGATCCCGCAGCTGAAACACTTTTAAGAGACGGTCCTGGCGCTTGCTGGTCTTTCTTGGGCGCCCTGGGGCCTTTTTGGCAACAATGGAACCTCTCTCCTTGAAGTTCTTGATGATGCGATAGATTGTTGACTGAGGTGCAATCTTTCTAGCTGCGATACTCTTCCCTGTTAGGCCATTTTTGTGCAGTGCAATGATGACTGCACGTGTTTCTTTAGAGATAACCATGGTTAACAGAAGAGAAACAATGATGCCAAGCACCAGCCTCCTTTTAAAGTGTCCAGTGGTGTCATTCTTACTTAATCGTGACAGATTGATCTCCAGCCCTGTCCTCATCAACACCCACACCTGTGTTAATGGAGCAATCACTGAAACGATGTTAGCTGGTCCTTTTAAGGCAGCGCTGCAATGATGTTGAAATGTGTTTTGGGGGATAAAGTTCATTTTCTAGGCAAATATTGACTTTGCAAGTAATTGCTGTTAAGCTGATCACTCTTTATAACATTCTGGAGTATATGCAAATTGCCATTATAAAAACTGAAGCACTAGACTTTGTAAAAATTAATATTTGTATCATTCTCAAAACTTTTGGCCATGACTGTACTTGTTTCAGCATGTCCTGTTATAGACAACTACTTCTCTGATGAAAGCCACCCAGATCAGCTTGATGCAGGAAAGCCGCAGCCATTATGCAGTAAGTATGGCTTTTCATGGCATCCATCAATCCATTCACTCTTAAAGGGGTTGTCTCGCTTAAGCATTTATCATGTAGATAAAGTTAATACAAGACGCTTCCTAATGTATTGTGATTGTCCATATTGCCTCAATTGCTGACAAAACTCATTTTTCTATCATGTTATACACTTCTCGTTTCCATGGTTACAAACACCCTGCAATCCAACATCAGTGGCCGTGCTTGCACACAATAGGAAAAAGCTGAAGCCTATGTGAGAGGCCAGTACTTTTTCTTACAGTGTACAAGCATGGCCACCGCTACTGGATTTCAAGGTGGCTGTAACTATGGAAACGAGAAGTGTATAATGTGATGGAAAAATGAATCCAGCCAGCAAAGCAAGCAATATGGGCAATCACAGTACATTAGTAAGTGCAAGGTATTCACTTTCTCTACATGATAAATGCCACTTCCTGAAGTGAGACAACCCCTTTAACATATAAATATTGGTCTCAAGAAGGTAGGACTTCCCTCTGTGACATCCAAATGCACTAACAGGGTACAGGTTATGGCTGTCTTTGTAAGGGTTGTCTTCCAGGCATGTCATAAACATCAGACTCTCGTGCAACTCCCAACCAAATCAATTCATGGTGTACCCCAACCCATTTATAAAATAAGAAATGTGGCCAAAAAGGCCTAGCTGATCTACTCACTTCTTTAAAAGCTGGACCAATCTCGTGTGACCGTGACGTATGGCAACCTCTACAGGGGTCTCCCCTTCTTTGTTCACTCTACGTAGTGCAGATGTCCCACCAGGAAGGTGCAAGAGGTAATGTGACAGCTCTATCAATCCCCATCTCACGGTAAGATGAAGCAGGGTTTCATGGCAAAGGGTGTCTGTAAGATAAATATACAGATTATTACATGGTTTCTTATAGCACATCACAACCAGATTCATTACAGATTTATCTCTAGACGTTGTAATATAAGGCACTTATTAGGCCACGCCTACAACATGGTGTAACAGGGGTTTACTGGTAGTCCTGGAAGCTGTTGTCCGCAACCACCTGCCACAAAAACCCAACAGGTTATATGTTCTGACCTTGACCGTTACTGCTGAATGTCACTTGACGGACATTACTGAATGCTATTCATGTTATGGGTTTTTACCCAGACTGGAAGATTCTTGTTAAAAGACATTTTTCACGCTTTGATAATGTGCATGACTGACCCATAATGAGAAAGTGAAGGCAACATTTTAGAAATTTTTGCAAAGTTAAACTAACATCTCCAGTGGACATAATTATCCAGAGCCTTTACTATGACAATTGAAATTTATCTCTGGGGCCTTCCGATTTGTCTTGACCATCTTTGAGATGTTTCTACACCTCGGTTGGAGTCCACCTGTGGTAAGTGCAGTTGATTAAATATGTTTTGGACATATCCCTGCCTACATAAGGTCTCACAGCTGAAATGCAGATCCGCAAAACCACAAATGCCAACCAGTGTGTGTTCCTCTATTGCGGACAAGAATAGGACATGTTCCATATTTTTTCGCGGAGCCGCAGCTCGGCGTGATCAAATGCCGGCAGTTGAAATGAATGGGGCCGCATCTATTCCGCAAAATTGCGGAATAGATGCGGCTCCATTCACACGGTCGTGTGAATGGGCCCTTATACTGCTGCACTGAAAGTTTTCCAAGTGGTCTACTTTATTCCTAAATGGAAGAAGTTTGGAAGAACCAGGACTCTTCCTAGAGCAGGCTGCTCCACAAAACTAAGTAATTGGGAGAAGGGCCTTGGAAAGAGAGGTGACCAAGAACCCAGTGGTCACTCTGGCTGACCTCCAAAGATCCTGTGTGCAGCTGGCACTTCCAAAAAACCATATTATTCACGGAGAACCCCTTTAAGGCTCCTTTATACATGGCAATTATCAGGAATGAAGATTTGTACAAACGCCTATTAACAATAACTGCCCTGTGTAACCACGATATCGATCACCTGATGAACAAGAAAAAGCTTGTTAATCAGCTGTAAGCACCATTGAAGCAGCACTCAAAATCATCAATTTTGGGCAGTGTCCTATGTAAACAGGGATATGTTGCCCAAAAACAATGAATCTGTATGGGGTCAAGCAATTGCAGGAGCGATCGTACGTGTCCATACAGCACAGGTTATTACTTTATGTAAATGCAGCTCTATCCTCCACTCATGATCAGGCTATTATCTTGAATGGTTTCTTCCCAAAGTACTGTGCACTGTTATACACATATCGCACATAAATACACTAGAGTTGATCGAACGTGCTCGTAACGAGCACTGTACTGCTTGGATCCCCTGCGCTCCACTGCGCAGCCATCCGGATCCGTCCTCACCTGCCTGTAAGTCAATGGGCATTGATCCGTTTGGTATCACACACTAGTGTGTGACACCAAACGGATCGCCCTCCTCACCCGACTGTAAGTCAGTGGGGACGGATCCGTTTGGTATGACACACTCGTGTGTCATACCAAACGGATCCGCCCCCATTGACTTACAGTCAGGTGAGGACGGATCCGGATGCCTGCGGGCATGCAAGCGCAGGGGATCCGAGCAGTACAGTGCTCGTTACGAGCACTTTCGATCAACTCTAAAATACACCTTTTATCAAGGTCAGTGCAGCGGCACCATCTCTGGAAAACAGTCGATAACTTTGTAATGTAAATTTTACAAGTGCTACAGCAAGATAAGCAAAGCAAGTCAACTGGCAAAGTTCATTATTACTATGTTTTTTATGATATCTACATCTCACACGTCTATCGGGAAAGGACTGAAATAGGTTGTCTTCAAGTAAACATTTTACTAATTTTTGGCTAAAAATCATTTTTTCAATTGGTCTTTATTAAAAATATTGAGCCGTTCTGTCACAAAGGGTGGACTGTTTTTCCAGCTGTGTGAATAGTACATTTTACTTTCACTTTGAGCTGGTCATCTAATAACCCTTATCTCTAAATTGCTAAAAAGGTCATAAACACTTATTTAAGCCACATTCTTATAAGATAAGAATTGAGCTTTAATGAGTGTTTATAAGGTCAGAGATCAGAGATAAGGAGCCCCTCAACTCCCTGCCTGACAGAGCACAGAGAAAATACAGATGCTGCTAGTAGATAAACTCAAAGCTGTGAAGGGAAAACGGCTCATCATTTTTAATAAAGACCAACTGAAAAAATGATTTTTTGCTCAAAAGGAGTACAATGCAATAACAAAAAAAAATTGCCACCAAAAGGTGTACATAGCCTTTAAAAGATCACACGTCAGCAGGACCAACTTTATTAAACCAGGCATACTGCCTTGTAGGGTTCATTCTAGGGTTGTCACGATACCAAAATTTTGATTTGGTTTCGATCCCATAAAAAAGTATTGCAATACTCGATACCATTCAATACCACGCGAAAAAAATAAAACACCAAAAAAGCTGCGTGCATTCCGCATTTTATGGAACATCCGGCACATAACAGAACAGTCCTATATTTACATGTGGTGGGTGCCGGCGGCAGAATCACATGGCCGGCACCCGACCTTTAAGACAGGGAGCTGCAATCAGCGGCAGTTAACCCCTCAGGTCCCCTGTATTTGTTTTCAACGTTAGTTCTTTTCATTGGTAGCGCAGTGGCCACAGCCCCTCCCCCTGAGAGCAGCGCGCGCCGTGCACAATAGTGCAACCTAGTATCGGTAAAAGGCAAAACCCGATATCGTATCGATCCGGGTACAAAAGTATCGATTGGGTATCGATATTTTGATATCCAGTGCAACCCTAGTTGATTCTGTCAAATAAATGAAAAATTGGTTGTAATGTTACCAAGAAAAAGGTTTATTATTTAAGCAAATAAGTGTTTTAATGCACCAAGTGGCGTAGCCTAGACCTTCAGCTTTCCAGTGCTGGCCATGCCCATCAGTGCACTGTACTCCTCACTTGCATAAAGAACAAAGACTTTTTTCTTGGGAACACCATAACAGATTTTAACAAGACAGGTATCATTTTAATCAACAGGATCAATCCTGCCAGGCAGTATGCCTTGGTTAAGGCTAGAGCTACAAGGCGTCATGTGTCACGCAACATTTATTGTAATGATAGTCTATGGTATAGCACTGACACATGCTGCGGCTGCGACACGACAGACGCAAAAAAATCCATCCAAGTTTGATTTTTGTGCAACTCTCGCAGTATGTCGCATGTCGCAGCACGACACCATAGACTATCATTACAATAAATATCACGCAACATTAGTACGACATAAATGTCGCCATGTAGCCCTAGCTAATAGATCTGATCCTGCTGACAGGCTCTCTTTAATTCTTGGGTTCTCTAAGATTCTGACGGACTATCTTTAGGGATAGGTTATCAATATCAGATTGGTGGACTCCCAGCACTCCCGCCAGTCAGGTCTTTGAAGAGGCCATGGTGCTCCTTTGAGTGCCGTGGCCTCTTTCTAGGCCAGTGACGTCACATTCATTGGTCATGTGACCTAGGTGCACTTTAGTTCCATTGGAGCTGGGCAGCAATACCAAGCACAGCCGCTATCAAATGGATATGGCAGCACTTGGTTAGCTGCAATGAGGCTGCTGCGGCCTTCTCAATTAGTTGATCGTCAGGGATCCTGGGTGTCGGACCCCCGCCGATCTGATTTTGATTACTTATACTGAGGATAGGTCATGAATATTAGAAAGTTTTAAAATGCTGCATGTATCGTGTGTACACATCCAGAGGTAATAATTTCTCCAGACCTTGGATTTTCCATCTCTTCTGAGCATTTATATTTTCAAACACACATTGTAATAGAAACCTAGTGAGCTACCACCACTGATCCAGCTCAAGAGGTTACTCTGGATGAATGATCAACTCATATACAATGTTCCCATCCTAAGTAAACCTTTTTATAGAACCCATATGGAAACTAAATGATTCCTCTTAATTGAAGGACTGTTTACCCCTCAGAAGAAAACTAACAAATCCACAAGGATGTTTACCAAGAAGCTGAGAATCGTTTCAGGGCTCATCCTCAATCCCAGGGGGGACTTGTGAGGAGCAAAATGCAGCTGGCTCAATGTATTTTGGGAACAGTTTCTTGAGAACAGTTCCTGTCCAGCAGCATGACAGAGGCTAACCTTTTGCTCACTTCATTTAAATGAGATTACATCGCCGCATATGATGAATAAACGCAGCGGAATAGAAAAGTTTTCCCTTTACATGCTATTTACATTCTCACCTTACAAAACGTCCTCTGAGAAAGTGATATATGGAGACGACCAACTAATGATCAGAATTTAAACCAGATCAGTAAATGATTTAAAAAAAAAAGTAACCAAATATTTAAAACGCAGTCATCCATACGGAGCCATGGGCACCCCGCGTGCCTCAGTGAGGCTTCGTACTGTCCCCTGGAAACAACGCTTATAGGGGAGACTATCTCAATACAGCAGACAATGGAACAGCCACAGTAATGCACTGGGACACATTCACAGGGAAATATTCACATGAAAAACAATGAATTTGCAAAGTTATATTATTAACCAAGTAATTTTATTATGGTTATTATTAACCAGATGTAACATCTGTATATGGAAAAACAGAACGCAACAGAACTCTCATTATACCAAACACAAAAAATAATAGATAGATAGATAGATATAGATATATAATTTATTATATATATTTATAAACTAATGCCCCATTGATCAAAACACATCTGTGCTGACCTACTACAGCAAGGTGACCTCAGTGCAGGCAGGAACCTACTCTGTTTAATACCTACCTCTATGCCAGTGGGAGTGGACATTAAGGACAGCAGAACCTATACATACTGTGTTGCTACTTGTCATCTATGTGTGTATTTAGACCCAAAGAGAGAAGTATTAAATAGAGTAGGTTCCCATCTGCACTGAGGTCACCCTGCAGTCGTAGGTGGGCACAGATTTGTTTTGATCAAAATATATCTGCCAAGAACCTCAGAATTCTTTATTATATCAACATGAGGTATTAATATATATATATATATATATATATATATATATATATATATATATATATACACATACACACACACACATACATTTATCAAACCAGATACTTCTGTTTTTTTTTGGTCTACATATGATGAATGACCAGCCAATTGCGTCATTTTTTCACAACAGCAATCTCATCATCATCACAGGCAGAATAAAGCCTGTATTATACCTGTCGATATTTCGGCAGATGATCGCTAATAAGCGTTAATAGTAATGCTCCTTAGTAGAGATGAGCGAACGTGCTCGTTACGAGCACTGTAGCGCTCGGCTCCCATGCGAACAAATGCCCGCAGGCATAGCAGATCCGTCCTCAGCTGCATGTAAGTCAATGGGGACGGATCGTTTGGTATGAGTGTCATACCAAACGATCCATCCCCATTGACTTAGATGCAGCTGAGGACGGATCCGCAATGCCTGCGGGCATTGCGCACAGGAACCGAGCGCTACAGTGCTCGTAACAAGCACGTCCGCTCATCTCCCACTCCTTAGCGATCATATGGCAGTGTAATACTGTCGCCGATTACCCAATGAACGAGCAAGCTTGTTCATCAGGCAATCCAAATCTTTTGACAGGTTAAAAAATCATTATTTGCAGGCGGCAGATCGTAGTCTTCTGGCAGATATCGTCTATATGTAGATAACACAGGACCCGCCCTTCACAATTTGTGATATCACAGCTTATCTACTCCCTCCTGACCTCAGCACAGCTCGCAGAGAATGCCAAGAAAACTGTTGCATAGAAGTCAATGAGGTCCCCTGCTGTCCACATGTCTATGGCCCATGGTGGCAGAGCGTGTGCAGTCTGGTAATCACACTTCGTATGTGAGAGTGATCCTCCGTTCTGGACACTGCTCGTCTTGCAGGAGCGCACGGCATTATACGGATTTATAATGCTGTGTGCCTCTGCATGACTTTCCTTCCACAGGATCATACTGACATAAAGCCATCACTATGATTCTGTAGTAATAAGGTCAAGCAGAGGCACATAGCATTATATGCAATTCAGTAGAACATCGTGAAACTCCTGCAGTGTCCAGAACAGAGGATCACGCTCACATAGGGAGCATGATTTCCAGACTGCACACACTCATGTGAAGGAGCCCTAAATGCTGTTAAGAAAAGCTCAGGAAAGATGGCTGTCCCCATAATAAAGTTAAGGAAACGGAAAAAAAAAATCTATTATCAGAAAATAAGAACAGATTAGAAGTAATGGATTTGTGTCAATATTTGGTTTTAATTGGTAGATACAGTGCCTTGAAAAAGTATTCATACCCCTTGACTTTTCCACATTTTTCACGGTACACCCAGAAACTTAAATGTATTTTTAGGTGATAGACAAACACAAATTAGCAAGTATTTGTTAAGTGAAAAGAAAATGATACATAGTTTTCCAAATTTTTAATAAATAAAAATCTGGAAAGTGCGGTGCTCATTTGTATTCAAAATACATGGCTTGTGGTGAACTGTAAACAGGATTTCTTATGGCTTGCTTTCAAAAATGGCTTTCTTCTTGCCACTCTTACATAAAGGCCAGATTTGTGGAATATACAACTAATAGTTGTCCTGTGGACAGATTCTCCCACCTGAGCTGTGGATCTCTGCAGCTTCTCCAGAGTGATCATGGTCCTCTTGGCTGCTTCTATAATTAGTGCTCTCCTTGCCTGGGGGGCTGTCAGTTTAGGTGAACGGCCAGGTCTTGGTATTTTGCAGTTGTGCCGTACTCCTTACAATTTCGGATGATGGATTGAACAGTGATCCGTGAGATGTTCAGAGCATGGGATATTTTTTTTTTTTTTTTATAACCTAACCCTGCTCTACATTTCTCCACATCTTTATCCCTGACCTGTCTGGTGTGTTCCTTGGTTTTCATGACACTGTTTGATCACTGATATTCACTAACAAACCTCTGAGGCCTTCACAGAACAGCTGTAGTTATACTAAGAAGAAATTACTATTTACTAATTAGGTGACTTCTGAAGGCAATTGGTCACAATAGATTTTATTTGGGGGTATCAGAGGCCAGGGGGGCTAAATACAAATGAACACCACATTTCAGATTTTTATTTATTCAAATTTTTGAAAACCATGTATCTTTTTCTTTTTACATCACACATACTTGCTGATTCGTGTTGGTCTCACACAAAATCCCAATAGAGTACATTTGAGTTTGTGGGTATAACATGAGTAGAGTTTGTGGGTATAACATGAAAAAAATGTGGAAAAGTTCCAGGGGTATGAATACTTTTTCAAAGCACTGTATGTGTCCACCGTAAATGTAAACCAGTGAAGACAACTGGTGACAATTTCTTGTTGTCCTCTACCCTCGCCAGCACATCTATATCTATGGACTGAACTCTCACAAACACCTTGTAGTCCGCAGACTGGCCGGCTTTATTTGCTCTGGGCTGTGACATCTCTCTCCTCAATGTACATAAAACAAGCTGAAAGTGTTGTTAGCGGCTGGAAGATTATTAGCGGCTGTGTATACAAAGTCAAGTGGTATTTATTAAACAGTAAAATCACGCTCATTAATCTGTGCCTTCAAATCTGTAACTATCTGGAGACAAACACAACTAGCAGTGAGTGGAGCTCCCCCTCTTGGTGAGTAATGCCATTTACACACTGGTAACTTTCAAATACATAAACAGATGGAAAAAAAAAAAAACATGTTTTTCTTCTAAAATTCCAACTACACCTACAGGGCACAAGAGAAGGAATTTCTCAAAAAGGCCTCACAGTCAACATTATATACTGATATAGAATATTTGTTGTTATGTATCAAATAAAGAGACTCTCCACACTGTCACAGCTTCTGTGGTTTGTTAAAGAGCAGCTGTCAGCAGGACCAACCCTTTAAAGGGTTCATCCCATTAAAGGGGTTTTCAGGTAATTTTTTTTCTTTTATCAAGTCCAGCAGCATGCCCTGAAACAAAAGCTTCAAATTGTTCCGCACCATTCAGGCCCTCTGTGTTCATACGCTGTCTCCATCTTCCGGCCCGACCCTGCTTACATCCGGCTGGCTATGGGCCTGGTCACATGCACCGCTTCAGCCAATGGCTGGCTTCAGTGGTGATGTAGGCACAAGCAGCATCCTATGGTCATCCGCTGGAGTGGTCCATGTCCATAGCCAGCCGGATGTAAACAGGGTCGGGCCAGAAGATGGAGAGTGCGGGGGCACTATGGAGCACCGGAGCGGCAGGGACCCACCTAGCCCCTCGATTTTCCAGTGTTGGTCACACCCCAAAGCACAATTTTTTTTAATTTTTTTTTTTTTTGACGCCTCAACCAATTTTCACAAGAGAGGTATCATTTTAATCAGCAGGATGAACCCCACACGGCTGCATATGTGATCAAATAGGGTCGATCCTGCTGGCTGGTGTTCTTTTAAGGCTAGGGACACCTTTTACATGGAAACATTTTTCACTAGTTTCAGTCTTCATTTCTTCACAGATGTTGCAGTCGCTATTGACTGCAGCATCTAAGGGGTTAAACTGCCAGGATCAGAATTACCTCCAAACTCTACAGTTGCAGTAAAAGCCAGGCTTCTGGCGCTGATCTCCTGGGTACACCGGCAGTACTGTGATATATATATACACACACACAGATATATTATATACATGTCTCCACACCAACTACCCCTCACATATAACAGATATATACTGTAAAACACAGAACATAAGAGGGTAAAAGCCACATATTAATGCTGAAATACTGGCACTTTCTTCTTTATATTTGAGGTGAGGCTTGGAGCCAGAAAATGGGACTAGTCTGGAGAAGGGGTAATGGTAGATGCAGAACGACCTGCAGCAGGTGAGTCGCCTCATCCATATCTCAGGTACATTTCTATGACTACAGGTTCCCATGCCACTAGGAAGCACACACCTGTCATACAGCTGCACGAACAATACAGAGGACTATAAACCAGATCCTGACAAAGCAGACACCTGGTACCAGGGTGGATAAAAATCAATGTTTTTTTTTTAAAAATCAAAAAAATCGGATTTTTTTGATTTAAATCGGATTTTTTTGATTTAAATCGGATTTTTTTGATTTAAATTGGATTTTTTTCAATAAACTGCTTTTTTAGGAAAATATTTTACCATCCAAAGGTTCTTCCATCATGAGATAAAGCTGAGTTGTTTAACTCAGTAGAATAAAGGCTGTATATGTGTAACATTCACAATGCCATGCTCTTCCAGAGGTTTCTGTAGGATTAGTGGGCAGTTTCTCTCCTATATTATCACAGACGCTCGCTTTACTTCAGTGCCAAGTCCAAGAAGTTAGACAATATGTTTCTGATTGTTAAGAGTGGAATAGATCTGCACAGCACAACACAAGAAGAATGTGAATCTAAGTGTGAGGAGGATGAGGGGCAAGCAGACAAGAAAATGAAAGTGAAACTTTGAGCACAATACTGCAGCATAGCCACAGACAGACAAGTCTGGATCTGTTTGTGTGTACGATCTGAGGTTTATTACATTCTTTCCTTAAACTGGGGAGAAAAAAGTAATATAAAAAGTGATTCTAAAAATCTTCATCTACTTGCATGTTAAAGTAGCAAGAACTAGTTTAGGTAGAAACTTTGATTTAAATCACTGATTTAAATCAAGCCTTACTGACTAGTGATTTAAATCGTGATTTAAATCGTGATTTAAATCAGTTCGATTTAAATCAAATCCACCCTGCCTGGTACTAGACGCAGAGCTAACATTTCAGGCCACGATGCGGATCACAGACTCATATGATTAATGGTATTATTATATAAGTGAGCGCTGCTGCCCCTTCATTTGTAGGACTGTCGAGGGAAACCGATTAAAGTATGGATGCATGCGTACGTGATGGTGTCCATATTGCCTCCATGGCGGTCTTATGTACTTCCCTACCTAAAAGACAGCCCATCAATATTATCATCCTGATGACCTAGTGATGCAATTTCCTCCATCACACATCCATATTGCAGGCATTTACTGGTCCGCTTGTACAATACAGGTCTAAACAGCAGGAAAAAACTAGGGGGAGGGGGTTATTTATCAAACTGGTGTAAAGTAGAACTGGCTTAGTTGCCCATAGCAACCAAACAGCTTCCACCTTTCATTTTCCAAAGGAGCTGTCCAAAATGAAAGGTGAAATCTGATTGGTTGCTATGGACAACTAAGCCAGTTCTACTTTACAACAGTTTGATAAATGACTCCCTAGGCTCAGATCTACGTCCTTTTTTCCGTTTTAAGTGTAGTCATAGAAACGGCAAAATTAAAATGACTGCAAGCAGGACAGGTCATCCATGTCTGATTACTGGGGGTCTGTCACCCTGCACCCCCGCTGATCAGCTGTTCTGCAACAGCTCCTGCCCAAGAAATAGGCACCAGACCTACACCACGCCATCCATTGTGTAGTGGATGGAGCTGGTTACTGCAGACCTGCTCCCATGCTAGTGAATGGGGACAGTGCTGCAGTTACCAGCTCCGTCCACTACACAATGGATGGAGCTGTGTAGGTCTGACAACAGAGCTGCTGCACAACAGATAATCAGCGAGGGTGCAAGGTGTCAGTCCCCCACCAATCCCAGACCTGTCACTTCTCCTGATATGTCTGTTTTAGGCTAGTTTCACACTACTGCTTAATAACTGTCAGGCTTCCGGTAGGAAGCTAAAGCATTGCCGTCACACCCCATTAAATGTGTCTGGTCGCAACCCAGCAAATATGCGAGAATCGCCCAGATGAAAACCGCTGCCGGAACAGCCAGCGCTAATCTGAAACCAACCTTAATAGCTACTTGTGTTCCTCATGTAATAACATTTCTGGGGCGGCTTTTCTTATTACTACGTCATGCCATTCTCATATTCCTTCTAGAAGTTTATGAATAAAGGTACAGATGGATGTTACCATTTGGAGGAGTGTCCCTGTACAGTCTGACACTAGCGGCACTGATAAGACAAGGTCAGACTGTGCAGGGACACACCCCCAACTGGTAACACCAATCTGTATCCATCAATTTCTAGCAGGAATAACAGGAGAACGGCACAGCATAGAGTCATAAGAAAGGTGATCCAGAATTGTCATTTCATGTGGAATAGAATTATTTAGTAAAACAGGCATGTCAGGAGAGGGGACAGGTCCTCTTTAGTAGAACCCCTATAGAAGAAATGCGCACGTTCAGGATTTATGTGCGGACAATCCGAACTGAAATTCACAGGTGGCCGCAGGGAAAATCCATGCATCAATTGGTGTGGATTTGCATGCGACGATTCGGTGTGGAATTTACGCATGTGGATTTTCCTGTCCCCTTGAAGTGAATGCAGAAAATATGGACAGGAAAAATACATTTTAAAATCCGCACCATAGGTCAAAATCCGCATCGTGTGCATGAGAATGTCAAATTCTCATAGAATACAATGTACATGACCGATGATGTGGATTTTCCTGCACGCAGGAAGGGTAAATTCACACGATCAGGATTTAGGTGCGGACAATCCGCACTGTAATCTGCAGGTGTTCACAGGGAAATCCGTGCGGTTAATCTGCATTAATTGGTGTGAATTTGCATCTGGATTTGATGAGGACTGGGTGCGCATTTTCTATAAATGGATTTTCCTGTTCCCATTGAAGTGAATGGAGAAAATCCGTACAGGAAAAATAAAATAATCTGACATGCTGTGGATTTTAAAATCCGCACCATAGGTCAAAATCCACATCGTGCGCATGAGAATTTCATATTCTCATAGAATACAATAAACATGATCTAAAGTGCGTATTTTCCGCACACAATCCTGATTGTGTGCATTTAGCCTAAATCTTACTTGTTTTCCCCCATAGTGCATACAGACATATACAGAATGCATTTTTGTACTGTTCCACTAACCCACACATCAAAGAGGAAAAAAACGACTATATAAAAAGTGCAGAGACAGATTACAACGAATGCCGGAGTCATACAATGTGCTATTCCCATGGCCTTTCCTGTAACCCACCTTTCCTGTATGCTCCTACCCTGCGGTGGTCCAGCTGGATAACTTGGAGACACACTAGGACCAGGAAAACACATTAAGTGGGAAGCCTATATTGAGCGGTCCCGTGCACAACAGGCCCTATACACGTCCAACAGAGCAAGGGTCAGGGGCCAGCCCCACCACAAAGCGAAAACTACAGAAGAGGAGGAAATAACTGTATAAAGATCCATGAGAGGCATGTGAAAAGTGACCCGTACAAAGGGCTTCCTTAGTTCCACTTCACGACAAAAGATAAATGTGTCTGTAAATGGCCAGAATGACCATGGGAAATGAGGAAAAGTCTCAGGGCGGCAAACTACAAATGGACACGTGACAACTACCACAAAGCAGTGAAGAACGAGGATACCATTTTCAGGATCTCTGTTTGCAGTCAATGTATGAGAACATGTAATGGACAGACCCCCAGAGCGTTTAGCTTGGGGGACACATGGGGGCACAATCACCTATTAGCTATTAGGCTACTTTCACACTAGCGTTTTTTAATTCCGGTATTGAGTTCCATCATAGGGGCTCAATACCGGAATAAAACGCTTCAGTTTTGTCCCCATTCATTGTCAATGGGGACAAAACTGAACTGAAGACAACGGAATGCTCCTGAAAGCATTCCGTTCCGTCTTCAGACCGGAGAACAAACCGCAGCATGCTGCTGTTTGCTCTCCGGTCCAGGCATCCGCACCAAGACAGATCCATCATGACCCCCAATGCAAGTCAATGGGGACGGATCCCGTTTGGTGTGACACAATGGTGAACGGATCCGTCCTCCATTGACTTTTAATGGAGTTCATGACGGATCCGTCACCTGCACACATACATACATACATACATACATACATACATAGAGGTCGCGCTACGTTTTTTTCCGAAGAGTAAAAATACTCCTCTGACCATTTTTGAGGAGTATTTTTACCCGAGGAGGAGTACGAAATCTGCGGTAATTAAAATACATAATACGAAGGCCTGCACTTGCTCACATCTGTGTTGGAGGCTGCATTTGGAGCCTCTGTTACAGATTCTGTTGAAAGACCAGACAAAAAAGCCTTGTATGCAGGAGTTTTCTGTCTGGTAAAAAGACAGATCGCAAATGGAAACTGAACGGATCCCATTGTAAGCTGTGGAGTCTGTTCAGCTTCCCTGTGGGGTGACAGAAGGAGGGGGGAGCAGGGTCACTAGAGGGGCGACAGGGGGAGCAGGGTCACTAGTGGGGCGAAAGGGGGAGCAGGGTCACTAGTGGGGGCGACAGGGGGAGCAGGGCCACTAGTGGGGCGACAGGGGGAGCAGGGCCACTAGTGGGGCGACAGGGGAGCAGGGCCACTAGAGGGGCGACAGGGGAGCAGGGCCACTAGAGGGCGACAGGGGGAGCAGGGCCACTAGAGGGGCGACAGGGGGAGCAGGGCCACTAGAGGGGCGACAGGGGGAGCAGGGCCACTAGAGGGGCGACAGGGGGAGCAGGGCCACTAGAGGGGCGACAGGGGGAGCAGGGCCACTAGAGGGGCGACAGGGGGAGCAGGGCCACTAGAGGGGCGACAGGGGGTGGGGGAGCAGAGAACTGGGAGACTGGACAGAACCATAGTTGGGGGAGGGGGAAAAAAATCACTCACCTGAAGAATGACAGCTTTTCACTGCCACAACTCTCCCATCCCTCTCCCCCCGGGGGGGCCACAGGCTGGAGGCAGCTCTTCTCCCAGGCACCTTAGGCATCAGTCCGCGGCCCTTTACCTCTCCAGGGCCCTGTTTTGTTTCCCAGGGTCCATCTCTACGCGCCCGCTCTCCTTCCAGCCTCGGGAGCAGGCCCCTCCTCCTTCCATCTCCCGCCGGCTTCCTTTGCCTCACTCGACTTGTATTGCTCTGGCGAACCAATAACAAAGCTCCTTGCTGTAAGGAGCTTTGTTATTGGTTATTTCAGGCACAGGCCGCATTGCTGTGCTGCCTGTGCCGTTCACAGCGCTGATGAAAAACTGGGAAAAGTCTAAGGCGTAGTGGTACGCCTTAGACTTTTTTCAGGGAGTAAAATCGCCTGAAAACGCGTCTATGACGCATTTTTATGCGTTAATGCGACCTCTGCATACACAGACATATACACATACAAATACATACTTACATGCTCCCAGCAGGTCTCCACAGCGCAGGAGGAGCAGGATGGCACACACATAGGACGATTCCCCACAGCGCCCTGCTGAGGGCCCTCTGGGGAAACGTCCTATGTGCGCGCCGTCCTCCTCCTGTACTGTGCTGCGCGGAGCATGCTGGGAGCATGTAAGTATGTATGTGTCTGTGTGTGTGTGTGTGTCTGTTTGTATGTACTGTGTGACATGTGTGGGGCCGGAGCGCGGTTCCGGCCCCACACATGTACCTGCGGCAGCACGGATCCGGCGGCACCCTTCACCTGCAGGATCTGTGCTGCCGCTAGTGTGAAAGAGGCCTTAGGATTTTCACTGTTCTTTTTTCCCGCCCTTTTTTTATCTTTCAGAATTACCTATAATTTTCTGAGGGCTGAGGTAACCGTTTTTTTCTAGTTTTAAGGTATTCACCTGAGCTGGTGAAGGTCATCACTGATTGGCTCCTGGCGGTTGCTGGGGGAGAAATCCAGCTCAGAGATTTGTTGCTGGGCTTTGTGGCGGGAAGCTGTTTGCTTTATATTTCAGGTGCAGCTGTGGATCGTGGCCAGTTTGAAGAAAGAAGAGGAGCATCGCCCTCCCTTCCTCAAGTTTTTGAACTTTATTTTATGAAATACTATTGTCGCTTTGCTTTATTAGTGGGGCAGAATCACTTAGTGCATCTGGGTGGATGTAGTTTTCAGTAGAATAAATGGTTACCAGTTTATTTAATTAATTATTTATTTAATTGGATTAAATTATCTTAATTTTATTTATGAGATTTATTCGGATTTAATTTATTGTGGTAACCCATAATATAAGCATTGCTGACATTTTTATCCAAAATAAGAGTTGTAGTGTCTTGATTTATTATATGTTAAGTTAGTATATTAAGGTGAAATGTGCCTCCATGTCTACTCTCACAGGAGAGCAGACAGATCTGAATTAAAGGGGTTGTCTCACTTCAGCAAGTGGCATTTATCATGTAGAGAAAGTTAATACAAGGCACTTACTAATGTATTGTGATTGTCCATATTGCCTCATTTGCTGGCTGGATTCATTTTTCCATGACATTATACATAGCTAGGATCAAGGGGTTACGACCACCCTGCAATCCAGCAGCAGTGGTCGTGCTTGCACACTACAGGAAAAGGTGCCAGCCTATGTGTACCTCTGTGGCCCCGGCCACCAGAGAGGCCAGACCACTGCTGCTGAATATACCAAGAATGACAGGTTATATCCATAGTGGAGCTGATGGATCTTATCATTGACTACTTTCCAAATCCATGAGATATGAGCAGAACTTACATCATTCCCAGGGTGAGCCATATATGTCACCATATGTTTCAGCTTCTTTACTGACATCCAGAGGTATAATGCAGGACATCCTGGACAGCAGACGGAGTGTGAGCTCTGTGATCTAGTGGTGTACCTCCTCTTACCATTATAAACAATAGGAGATACAGCAGCTGACCTGCACTGCCCCATGTCCTTCCTGATGGGTCTCAAAAATGCTGCAGAACGTTCAGTTAGACCACAACCGCCTTCTGCGCTCTTCAAATTTTTATACTACTTTAAAGGGGTTTTCCGACATTTCATGTTGGACCCCCGCCAATCAGTATTAAACTGTCAGAAAACCCTTTGCAATTTCAAAACATCTACCCTACCGTTTACACTTTTCATCAAAAATCATTTTTCATCTTTGTGCCAAATGCCACCGTTATTTAACCAGCTGTAAAACAGATGATAAAAACAGGGAATAAAAAAATCGATTAAAACAAATCATCTAATACTGTGTACAAAGAAAACCCAACAGCAGAAGGCTAGTGATGTCAGACTGAACAAAGCTGACGAGAATCCGTGTGACAGTAAGGCCGGATTCACAGTCAGTGGGGTCATTTACACAGAGCATTATGCCTGTTTTTGGTGGGAAAAAAAATAAATCCTATTTTGCGACTTGTTAAACTCCTATGCGACAATATTTTATCAGGTGAAGGTTTTTTGCTTTGTAAATGATCCCCAGTGTTTGATCAGTGATCTCCATCAGTGATTTGTGAGCCAAATCTAGGTGCAGGTCAAAAACACAGAACAGGTGCCAAGCTTTCCCTTATACCTCTGTGTGGGCTTCACTCCTGGGTTTGGCCGACGGTCTAATGGGGCACATTTACTAAGAATGGCTTTTTATGCCGGTCTTAGTTTCCAGGTGTACATGTCAGTAAGGCCTCTTTCACACGAGCGTCACGGATTCAGTCCGGATGAGTTCAGGGTGCGTTCCGGAAAATCCGCACGCAATCGCAGTCAGTTTTGACTGAGATTGCGTACGTTCGTTCAGTTTTTTCCGAGCGGGTGTAATGCGTTTTGATGCGTTTTTCACGCGCGTGATAAAAAACTGAATGTTTACAAACAACATCTCTTAGCAACCATCAGTGAATCACGCATTGCATCCGCACTTGCGTGCGGATGAAATGCGTAATTCACGCAACCCATTCACTTCAATGGGGCCAGGGCTGCGTGAAAAACGCAGAATATAGAACATGCTGCGATTTTCACGCAACGGCGAACTTTTGTGCGAAAAACATCGCTCATGTGAAAAGCCCCATTGAAATGAATGGGTCAGGATTCAGTGCGGGTGCAATGCGTTCGCACCACACATTGCACCCGCGCGGAAATCTCGTCCGTGTGAAAGGGGCCTAAATGTGCTGGGGCTGAAGTCCCGGCCCCTGCGCGACCACACCTTGCCTCCGCCCAACTGGAGGACACGGCACCGAACGTGTATGTGTATGCAAGAGCCAGCAGGGGGTTGGGAGAGATAGCTGTCAGATTGTTCATCCGACAGCTATTAAATGTGTATGACCGCCTTAAATAGCATTTATCATGCAGACAAAGTTACTACAAGGCACTTACTAATGTATTGTGATTGTCCATATTGCCTCCTTTTCTGGCTGGATTCATTTTTCCATCACATTATACACTGCTCGTTAAGACCACCCTGCAATCCATCACTGGTGGTCATGCTTGCACACTACAGGAAATGGTGTCAACCTCTCTGTCTGGGACCAGGGAGTGCACATAGGCTGGTACTTTTTCCTATAGTGTACAAGCACAGCCACCACTGATGTATTGCTAGGGTGGTCATAACCATGGAAACGAGCAGTGTGTAATGTGATGGAAAAATGAATCCAGCCAGCAAAGGAGGCAATATGGAGAATCACAATACATTAGTAAGTGGCTTGTAGTAACTTTCTATACATGATAAATGCCATTTGCTGTAGTGAGACAACCCCTTTAAGGCACTGTTTAACCTTAGTATTTTATGTTCCAGCGTGTGCCCCTGAAGATATAGCCCCAGCATATGCAGCTGTATAGTCTATATGTCATCCCAACACAAAATGATGTATGTTTTTTTTTTCCTGAATCTCCTTGTACTTAAAAAGCATAAAAGCATAGTCAGTCATACTGTTAGATACACAATGAAGGTATGTTGATGTAACGTATTACATGGAGGTACAGTATACGTTCATGATGAACTGTAATGTTTTCCGCACTTATGATGTGCTCTATTAAATGACGTATTAATAACGCGCTCTCTTTTGAGTGCGGCCAATCTTGTGTGTTTATGATGCACTTTACCGTTTTATGAATTTATGATGCCATCGCCCGTGACATCACAGCTGAGCGCAGGCTATAGTCATGCATTTACTATCGGCGTGGTTTTATGTGTTTATGGCGCACTCTACCTCGACATACAATGTAGGCTATAAATACGAGGGATTGCTTTATGATTTTATGATCATCTCTCTTGTGACATCACAGCCTATACATAAATACACAAACTGGCAACAGCCAGCTGACACTAAATGAATAACTCCATAAGACTACTACTCCTAGCAGGAACACATTGATGCAGATCCTGCTCGGTCCTTGGAAAAACACCAAAAAAAAAACTAAAAAAAATTGAATATAAAATAACAATACGTAATTTCAACAAAAAGCACAATTTTTGGTGTAACGCTCTCAGTGACCAAAGACCCGTCATGCATCATAAGGTCTGATTTGGCCAAAGCCTGTGCACAATGTTACATCGCCACAAGGCTGCCACGGAAGCATGACAACCCATGGAACAATGGGCACCATTAGTGAAGCAGGAAGCTCACGGGGACAGGAAGGCAGAAGGTTAAGGCACTGCTGGCCAGTTATGCTTTCATCTTGTATCACCACTGATTCATTATTGAAGCAAAGAGACAGAAATAAACGGCTGCCTACTGTCAGCAAATGAGAGGCTAGTACCATATACCGTCTATATACTGCTGGTACACTACTTGGCACTATTGTCCGCATAAGGCAGGCATGGCCAACCTGCGGCTCTCCAGCTGTTGTAAAACTACAACTCCACCATGCCCTGCTGTAGGCTGATAGCTGCAGGCAGTCTGGGCATGGTGGGAGTTGTAGTTTTGCAACAGCTGGAGAGCCTCAGGTTGGCCATCCCTGGCATAAGGCTTCATTCGCACGTCTGTATGTGTTTTCTGTTCCGTATACTGCGGATCCGCAAAAAAAAAAAAAAAACAAAACGTTCCGTATGTCATCCATGTTTCCGTTTTTTTGCGGATCCATTGTAACAATGCCTATCATTGTCAGCAGAACGGACAAGAATAGGACATGTTCTATCTTTTTTGCGGAACGGAAATACGGAAACGGAATGCATACGGAGTACCTTCCGTTTTTTTTTTTTGGCGGACCCATTGAAATGAATGGTTCCGCATACGGTCCGCAAAAAAAAAAAAAAAAACGGAACGGACACGGAAACAAAATACGGTCATGTGAATGAAGCCTAAGGGCTCATGCGCGCGACTGTGTGCCGGCCTTGCCTGTACTGCGGCCCACAAACAGTGGGTCCACAATATGTGAGCGCTGGCCTTGTGCGTACCCACCTGAACGGGTCCGTAATCCGGAAGAAATGGTGCGGTGGGGAACGGAGGCACGGATCGGAGGCCTACGGAAGCACTACGGAGAGCTTCCATGGGTTTCCTGTCCATGCCTCCGCACCGTAAAAAAGTAGTGCGTGCACTACTTTTTTTGCAGTGTGGATTGTCGGATGTGGTGCACAAACGCAATTCAAGTGAAAGGGTCTGCAAACAGCGCAGTTAGCTGAGGTAAGGCTGCTTTCACATTAGCGTTTCTGCTGGATCCGGCAGGGTTCAGAAAAACGCTTCTGTTACTGATAATACAACCGTCTGTATCCGTCATGAATAGATCTGGTTGTATTATCTTTAACACAACCAAGACGGATCCGTCATGAACTCCATTGAAAGTCAAAGGGGGACAGATCCGTTTTCGATTGTGTCTGATTGTGTCACAGTAAAACGGATCCGTCCCCATTGACTTGCATTGTGGTTTATGACTGATCCGTATTGGTCCGCATTCCAGGAAGGAAAGAAAACCGCAGCATGCTCTCCGGTATGAGAACGGAATACATTTTGGAACAGTACGTTCTGTTCAGTTACGTTTTGTCCCCATTGACAATGAATGGGGGCAAACAGAAACGTTTTTTTTTCAAGTATTGAGACTCTATGACGGATCTCAATACCGGAAAATATTAACGCTAGTGTGAAAGTAGCCTTAGGCTTTAGATTTCACCCTCTGCATTGTAAAAAGTGAAATCCACGGCAGAAATGCAGAAACCACAAACGACATGCTGTGGATTTAGAATCTGCACCATATGTCAAGTTATGTGTTCATTTTATTTTTACGGAAAACAACCACAGGGTGTGGATGAGACTGACATGCTGCAGATTTTCTGCACCCAATTCTACTGGAAAAAAATCTGTGTGACTGCACCGGAAGTAAAGGTAAACGCACAAAAGATCCGCACTAATTTACGTGTGGATTTCTGTGCGTTTCTGCACCATATCTGCACCAAAATCCACAATTAACAGCAGTTTTTGGTGTGGATTTGATAGGGGTATGGCACAGATCTCACCTTTCATTGGAAAAGGGTGAAATCCGCAGATAAATCCGCAAACATAATTGAAATACTGCGGTTTTGGAAATCTGCATGGCAAGTCAATTTCCGCACAGAAAAAAATCCACAAAGTGTTCATGAGATGTGTGTGATCTCATACACTATGCTGGTACTCTATTATGCTGTGGTTTTTACGCATGGGAAACCGCGCAAAAACACCTCACATATTCCACAACGTGTGCAGGTGGCCTTAAAGCGGTTTTGCCATCACACCCGCACGTACAACAAGAACGGAGCGGGGCGATTGTTGCAGGGCACCCTGCGCATTCATTTCAATGGGGCGGCCGAAAATAGCCAGGCGCTGGCTCAGCTATTTCCGTCTGCTCCATAGAAATGAATGAGTGCAGGGGCGCGCGTGCGCTTGGTGGTGGACAGACCCCGGGAAACCCTGGGTCCTCCAGCCACAACTCTCCCCACTCCGTCCTCCTTGTAGGCAATATGCCCCCATTGAATGTGATGGGAATACCCCTTTAAAGGGGTTTTTGAGACTTTAAAACTGATGAACTATCCTCAGTATCTGATTAGTGGGGGATCTGATACCCGGGACCCCGGTCAATCAGATGTTTGAGAAGGCAGCGGCGCTGGCAGTAGCACTACGGCCTTCTCTCAGCTTTTCAATATTCCCCTGCAATACCACAGTCGGGGAATGATCTACTAGCCTGGAATGTAAGCCTTCATGTTACCTCCTGGACTCCACAGCACTGAGTAAGGAAGACTGAAGCACCATCTAATCCCAATATGCTAAAGAGAAAGGTACTGCACGTCTGAAACTGCTGAAGCCACACTACAAGGGGTTAATAAACTACAGCTGCACATGTAACTACTAATGAACCCATAGCAAAACGTAACTTTGCTGCTTTCATTCCAAGCGACGATATTACACCATCTAAATGCCTCAACTGTTCTCCCGGTCCTTTATTATTCCTGCTAGAAGCTGTGAATAAATTGCTAGCAGATTACAATGAAGTTCCAGCTGGTTGTTTCCAGTTGGGGGTGTGTACCTGCACAGTCTGACACTATACAATCAGTGCTGACACTGTTAGACTGTGCACACCACCCCAACTGCAAACCACTAACAACTTATAGAAGGAATAATAGAAGAATAGTACAACATATGGTCATAATAGAATAGTTATTACATGAGAAATGCAAGTAAGTACTAAAACCGACATGTCAGGAGAGGTGACAGCTCCTCTTTAACCTTTACATAATGTCAGCCAGTGACTGTTTGGAGAACAGCAATGTGACGACACACAATCTTAGAGAGCAATCCCACCTGCAAATAAACGTACTCGATTTTAACCTTTCATTCTGCCATAATACACATCAACATGAGGCAACCTTACCAGACTGAGAATATGATCCCAAAATATTCCAAGAGGGAGTTAAGTCCTCGTGCGCTAAACACAGCATCATATTCCGGTCTAGCAATTTGAGGTCCTGGAGAGTCACATCCAACTGTTCAAGTATGGTCTGATGGCTGGAATAAGTTAGTCGATCACAATGGCTTTTCAGGGAGTGTGATACGCTGCAAGCTATATCCCTGACATACGAGATAGATGTACAAGCCACAATCACCGGAGAATAGCCGTGGGTGTGCATACACACCGTCACACTTAGGGACTCTGCACAATTGTGACCTGGAAAACAAATGAAAGAGAGAAGCTTTATTACAGTAGCCGAGACATGCTTTGTACTATAATATATATATTTTTATTTATTTATTTATTTTTAAGTCTTTATTTATGGTTCTAAAAGACAATAACAAACATACGATACAATTCTCAGAACCAGAATCACACATACTGGTAATATACTGTATATATACACCAATATGGTTGCTGTTTTGTTAGCATATAAACCGCAGCTCTTCCTTATCTGTATGTAAAAACTTTTCCATACTTATTTGGGAATCAGAAAGTCAATCTTTTCTCATAAACTTCCCCCAGGAGAAAAGCAAATAAAACTCTAATGAAACTAATAAAATATGTCCCGTCTGGATAATCCCTTTCCATGTGTCCTGTTAGGGCATATGAAGATCAAGGGTAAAGTTAGGGGTTTTCCAAAACTTAGATAGTGATGGTCTATCCTTCTAGTGATAGAAGCTGAGCGGCAGTACTCCAGCACCAGAAACTACACAGAGGACAGACCCTCCACCCTGTATACAGTACTTTGCAATCAATCGGTGGGGGTGCCCAGTGTAGGACCCACTCCGATCTGATAGTGATTACCTATCCTAAGGATAGGTCATCAAAATATCCAAAAAAACTCCCTTAGGGAGGCAGAGCATTGAGTGACTCTACACGACCATGGGTTATCCAGGTATTGATAATGTTGAGCTATACTCAGGATAGGTCATCATTATCACATTAGCAGAGGTCCGAGTCCAAACACCCCCACCGATCAGCTTTTTCAGGGAGCCGCTGCACTCCCCTGAGGTCTGGTGAGCGCAGCAGGCCCCCAGAAGTTTTCCAAGCACAGCGCTATACATAGTACACCGGCTTGGTATTGCAGCTCAGCCCATTCACTTCACTGAGGCTCAGCTACAAATAGGCCATGTGACCAACGTATGATGACGTCACATGGCCTAGGTAGAGGCCGCAGAGCTCACTGAGCACCAAGGGGTTCTCAGCAGGGGTTCCCAGGTGTCAGACCCCCACCAATCTGATATTGAAGACCTATCTAGAGGATAGGTGATCAATATTTGTTACTAGATAACCCCTTTAAGGCCCCATTCACACGTCCGCAAATGGCGTCCGCATCCGTTCCGCAATTTTGCGGAATGGGTGCGGACCCATTCCCTTTCAATGGGGCCGCAAAAGATGCGGACGGCACACAGTGTGCCATCCGCATCCGCACTTCCGTTCCGCGGCTCCCAAAAAAAAATAGAACACAATTTCTATTATGTGCGGTCCGCAAATTGCGGAACGCACATGGCCGGTGTCCGTGCTTTGCGGACACACGGACGTGTGAATGGAGCCTTAAGGTTTTTTCCAGGAGTTTGACATTGATAGGTCGGTGTCATCTGATCGGTGGAGGTCTAGTAACCCTGCTGATCAGCTGTTTGAAGAGGCCAGTAATATCACATTCATTGGTCACATGGCCTAGAAGCAACTCAGTCCCAATTAATTGAATGGACCTCGGCTGCAATATCAAGTACATCCACTATACAACGTACAGCGCTGTGCTTGGTAAGCTGTAAGCAGTGCGGCCTCTTCAAACAGCTAATCAGTGTGGGTGACAGGTGTCGGACCCCCATCAGATATTGATGACCTATCCTAAAGATTTTTCATCAATATAGAACTTACGGAAAACCCTTTTAACTTGAAAGAGGGACCCAGAAATACTACATTCCCCAGAACGAAGAACCACTGGAACCATGAAATACTTCATTTCTCTACGGAGGTGCTGCAGGCAAACCGATCACTTGGTGCCAGGTTCTCCACTACTGATTACTGATGATCTTTAGGGGCCCCAGCTGCAGGTCACTGAGTATATTTCGAGGGTCGTGTCCAAGGTGCCCAATTGCAATGCAGCGCTCATTTTTTACACGACAGCTTAACCACTTCAAGTCTGCCCATTGACTATAAACGTCCTTCAGCTTTGCCCCCTGTGTGCAGCACCTGTACATAGAAGCTCCATGATTCAGCTGCCTCCTGACAGCCAAGAACATGAAGCTTTAACCCGAGACCTTTTTTCCTGGCCTCCAGGCTTTTGATCACTCTGACAAGCTGTCAAAGCCATCACAAATGCTTGTACAATCTCCCTCTCATTACTGCCGGTCACAGAGCAGTTTACAACCACATATGGGGTGTTTTTGCAAACTTCAGAATCAGGAAAATAAATATTCAGGTTTGATTTGCGGTTTACCCTTGCTATCTTATGGGAAAAATTAATTAAAAATTGAAAATCTGCTAAAAATATATTTATTTTTAAATTTCACCTTCCTTCTGTTTTAATTCTTGTGGGAAATCTAAAGGGTTAACAAACTTTATAAAATCAGTTTTGATTACATTGGGGGCTGTAGTTTCTAAAATATGTTCATTTATGGAAGGTTTCTATTATTTAAGCCCCTCAAAGTCACTTTAGAACTGCAAAGGTCCTTTAAAATTAACTATTGGAAATTTTCATGAAAATCTTAAAAATTACATCTAAAATTCAAAGCCTTCTAACGTCCGAAAAAAATTAAATTTCCAAAATTATGCCAACATAAAGTGGACATATGGTGAATGTTCATCAATAACAATTTTATTAGATATCCCTATGCAACTTAAAAGCATAGAAATTCATATCTAAAAATTGTGATTTATTTTCAAAATTTTCAGTAAATTTCGATTTTTTATAAATAAAGGTAAAATATATTGACTCAAATTTACCATTAACATGAAGTACAATGTGTCACGAGAAAACAATCTCAGAATGACTTGGATAAGTAAAAGCGTTCCAAAGTTATTACCACATGAAGGGACACATGTCAGATTTGCAAAATTAGGCCTGGTCAGGAAGTGGTGAAATGAAATTGAAGCCCTGATTGGCCTAAAATGGTCACGGCCATGTTCATTTGGATAAATGAGGCCAATCATGTTAGGCTACTTTCGCACTTGCGTTTACAGTTTTTGGTATTGAGTTCCGTCATGGGGTCTTGATACCAGAAACAAAACGCTTCCGTTTTGTCCCCATTTATTGTCAATGGGGGGCAAAAAACGTAACTGGATAGATCAGAGTGCTCTAAAATGCATTCTGTTCAGTTCTCATACCGGAGAGCAGCATGCTGCGGTTTTCTTTCCGTCCTGGGTTACAGAGCAAGACGGATCCATCATGACCCACAATGCAAGTCAATGGGGACGGATCCGTTTTCTCTGACACAATCTGCCACAACAGAAAACGGATGCGCCCCCTCCTTAACTTTCAGTGGAGTTCATGACGGATCCATCTTGGCTATGTTAAAGATAATATAACAGATGCAGACGGTTGTATTATCAGTAATGAAAGTGTTTTTGCTAAACCCTGCCGGATCCAGCAAAAACTAGTGTGAAAGTAGCCTTAATCTAGTAAGCGCTGACTCAGCAGATGTAACAGTGACACAAGCGTAAATTCTTCTGACCTGGGAAAATGGATCGCAGAGATTTAGCACTGAGGCGTTCAGCAAACGAAACATGCCTGTGACTGGACCCGCTGTAAACAAAGTAAAACTCGGCATCTTCTGGGAGATGGAAATCTTCACCAAACTGTGCAAATACAGTCATCTGACCCTGGAAAACAAACAGGGAGCATTACCAAAAAATTCTACAACCTCCGATTTTCTGCTAGTTAAATAGAACATGCATGTGAGAGGAAACATGGAGATTTTTATATGTCAGCCCGAGTTTTGCACCAGGGACACTTATCCGAAGGAAAGGCAATCAATATTGTGAAGCTAGAAAATACCAATGAAATCTTCTTTTCACACAACTTGGCATAAATCAATAGTACAAGCGACCATAAGAAACTTTGAAATATGTCTTATCAGAGAGAAATGTTTACCTCTCCGCCCAGCTTGCTAATTGCTTTTCTCTTTTAAATATGATCTGAATCAATCCAGAACACATTAGCTCCACTGAAGGATATTACATACTGTATGTCAGTACAAGTCTAGGAGAGGGGAGGAAGTGAGACAGAAGAAATGGGCATATACAAAGAGCCTGCTGCAGCTAAATAGGAAGTTTCTATCTCAGCCCAAGTGCTTTAGTCACAACCACACAGGTCAGTACTTCTCTGTAATGTCCTCCATGATCCTGGGACTGATTTTGAGTGAGTAAGAGAAGGTTAAAGGGGTTGTCCGAGTTATGAAAAAAAAAAATATATAGCACTGTAAATCTGATGGGCAGCAAACCAGTGCTCCAGACTAAAAAAAACACCTAGGAGCCATTGGCTCCTGAACTGAAAACTTTAGGAGCCAAATAAAATTTTTAGGCGACAAATTTAAATACATATAATTATAATAAAAAAAAAAATTAAAAAAAAAAGACTTGGAGGAGATGGAATGTCCTGCCATTAATAGAATTGTCCTATCCTATTTTTTTGGCGGGACAAGGTGACTAAAAAAATGGCGAATTGTGAGTTTTTTTTTTTTTTTTTTCTTTTACATGTTCACCGTATAGGAGATTGTTTTTATATTTTAATAGTTTGGACTTTCCGGACATTTATTAATATATTTTATATGTAAAATTGGGAAAGGGGGTGATTAAGGGGCCATTCAGACGGTCGTAGTATTGTGGATCCGCAAAAATACGGATCTGCAATACCACGGATGCCGCCGGGCATGTGTTCTGCAATTTGCGGAACACACGGCCGGGCGTCCTGTTCAAAATGCCTATTCTTGTTCGCTGTTGCAGACGAGAATAGGACATGTTCTATAATTTCTTGCGGAGCCGCAGCTAGGCAAGTTCGCAAGCCGCCCATTGAAGTGAATGCAGCTGTATCTATTCTGCAAAATTGCGGAATAGATGCGGGCACATGCACACAGTCGTATATATATTAATATATGGATTTTTTAAATTTTTTTTTTTTATTTACTAATTATTGGCCTCCTTGGGGGCTAGAACTCTTGTCCTATTCACCCTAATAGATCTCTATCAGGATGAATAGGACTTTACAGTCTCCCTACTGCCCTGGGCTTTGTGCACAGGGCAGCAGGGAGCTTACCATGGCAGCCAGGACTTCAGTAGCATCCTGGTTGCCATGGTAACCGATCGGAGCTCCGCGATTACATTGCTGGGCTCCGATCGGAACTGCCACTGAACCACCAATGAAGAGGGTGAGGGGGGAGGGGACCCTGTGTGTCTCTTCTACTTTCTGTGTGCAGTGGACGGCAGCTAGTCTACACCCACCATTTCTGGGAGAACTGAAACCTAGACATTCAGCATGCACAGGGGAAAATGGATATAAAAAGACTTATTTTGTGTTATTCCTCTATTATGCCTAATAGAAATCTATGGATGACTTGTCAACATTCTGCAATAACAGTCCACCTAGGTGTTACCAGGTTGGGGTGTGCCAGTACTTAGTCTGACACTGGCAGCTCTGATTAGGTAGTGTCAGACTGTGCAGGGACACAACCCCAACTGGTAACACCACTTTGCTTGAAATTCATTCATGTATTTCTAGTATGGATAACAGAGGGATTAAACATTATAGTTATTAGAATAGATGCCCCAGAATGGTTACTACATGGGGAACGCAACAGCTTAAAGAGAACCTTTCACCTCTCCTGACATGCCTGATTTAATAGCTTCATGCATTCCCCATGTAATAACAATTCTGGAGAATCTATTCTTATGTCTGTATGTTGTTCCATTCCTTTATTATTTCTACTAGAAGTTATGAATGAATTACTAGCATTCTGCAGTAAGGGTACAGAGGGGAGGTAACCAGTTGGAGGGTGTCTCTGCGCACTTATTCTATCCAATCAGTGCTGTCATTTTCAGACTGTAAAGGTACACCCCCACAACTGGTTACCTCCCCTCTGTACCCTTACTGCAGACTGCTAGCAATTTATTTATAACTTCTAGTAGAAATAATAAAGGAATGGTACACAACATAGAGCCATAAGAATTGATACTCCGGAATTGTTATTACATGGGGAATGCATGAAGCTATTAAAACAGGCAGAAGAGGTGACAGGGCCTCTGTAATGTGTCATTGAGCTGTTGGTTTACATTGGTTACAATATAATCTCTGAATGGAGAGGTTTGTTCTTATGAAATGACGCACATCTGAAGGACACAACTCTGAATACTTAAAAAGTTCTTTTCATACAATTTGTATTCTATGAAAAGCCATTTAGAAGCTGTCACTGCAATAACTTCCTCACCCAATTATATGAAACGTTAGAAACCAGGGACCCGGAGAACGCCTGACACTGGCTCAGCCTTCCCTGGCAACGCTGAATGATTTCATGTCGTCTCGGATTTCTCTTGAACTTTATAGTCTTTCTTCTTTTTAAAGCTCTGGAGGTTTCTCAATGTAGTAATTCTCATGGGGTTTATAGTTATATAAAAGACATTGAGGGTAGGAGAGACCCATGACCATTGTGTCCAGTTACTACTTTAACCAGACAGACCTCTCTAAGGCCCTGTTCACATAGTGATCTTTGCAAAAGGTAAAATCAGCAGCGTATTCCAAGGCAAAAACCCCTCCGGTTTCTGTTGAAAAATGTGGATTATGTGGACGTTCTCCCAATTTAGCACTACTGAATGGAGTTACACTGCAAGTGGACTCCTACTGCAATTTCCAGTCCCACTCGTACAGACCCTGCACCAAGAAGTTATAGACGGCAGCCACACAAAGGGCAGGGTGGCCTCCTGCTGATGTGGATTATGCATATGCACCAAGACTCTATGTCCATGGACCCTTAGGCTCCCGGTACAAGTTGAGGTTTTGATCAGACTTGGCTTGACTTTTTAATGCAGTTTTGAAGCTAAAATCAGAAATGGATTTAAGAAAGAGGAGCAGTGGTATATGCCCATTAGTCTTGCTGTCCCTTTATGATCCCTACCTGGTTATAGCTTCTAAAACGGCATTACAAATCCTGAAGAAAACCCAATCAACCTGAACATGTACTGTATGAGCACCCTACCACAATGTAGTAGTGCTACGCTTGTGGAAGCATTCATTGCCCCGACAACTGTGAAAAAAATAACACGAAAATGCAGTGCAATCTGCAGGCAGCATGTTATAGAGCAGGAGGAGCAGAGCAGATGGATATATAGTTTTATGGACATAGATTCAGAAAAATGTGTAATTTATACATTTATATCTCTGCTATTTCTGACTTCAGTTGTACATGGGGCCACCTTATCAGTGACTGATAGCATTCCCTGTGTAAAGGCCCATGTGCATTACCCAAACGTCAGGCAGATTATTGGGGACGAATGTTCCTATGAACATTCATTAACAATAATCAGACCTGTGTAAAGGTGCCGCAGATCACCTGATGAACTAGCAAAACACTCCTTCATTGGGGGAAATGATCATTGGTGCGGACACTGAAATCATTGTTTCTGAGCAGATTGTGCTGTGTGAACAGAGATCTGCTGCCCAGAGACAATTCATTTGTCTGCAGACGAGTGATAGCAGTAGCGATCGCTCAACCCCATACAGTAGAGGTCATCGTTTCATGTAAATGCAGCTCTTCACCTCCACTGACGAGCAGCCAACTGTCAGGAAGGAACACTTCCTTCCCACTAATTGTCTGCTTTACTGTATATACAAAGCTGCCACTCACTGATAAGACCTCCCCTGTGTACAATTAAAAAAGCAGAGACTAAAATGTATAAATTACAATTTTTACAGAATCCTTTCCCACAAAACTATATACAGCCTGCTCAGCTCCTCCTGCTCTCTAACATGATGACCGGCTCCCTATCTTCTGTACAATATAGGTGTAAAAAAAGTTAGTGAAATGTCTAACAAAAAGTTCTCCACGAGCACTGACATGGAGTTCTAAAGATTATTCCCTGTCAGAACACAATCTTTTAGCAGATGCTGCATTACTAATTCCTCTATCATTCAGGAAGGCATTGATGAGAACAATCAGATTTATAGATTTTGAGGAGCTCATTACTTCTACCAATAGGCTTCATGATTCTTTCCTCAAGATCTGATCTCCATGGAGGAACCCAACATGTCCAAAGAGCGGTGTTAACTGGAGAACTTTACTTGTTTCATTGCTTGTGAAATCTTTCTTCCTTTTAATAGGGTTGTCTCATTAGGCACAGACCACTTTTAAAATGCGGCCACTAAGGCTCCCAGCAACAGATCCTCTGCGTTTTCCCTAATGTCCGCAGCAATGGTGAAGGTGTGAGAATGAAAGGGCCAAGTGAGATGTCTGGCCCTGCAAAATCAAGGGGGAAGGCTGAGTCTCTTGACCACAGGGGTGAGCCCATTGGTGCTGATTTTGAAAAAATTTAATTAGTTCAACTCTATTGCAGACTGCTGTCAATACATCATCAAACTTCTAGTAATAATAAAAGAGGAATGGCCCAGCATACTGTACCTGGGGAATGCAAGTAGTTACTGTAACTGACATGCCAGGAGTGGTAAGAGCCCTTTTTTAAATTACCAAATGATGGTAGTTAAAGGGGTTATGCCATGATAAATGTCAAAAAATGCTAATCATATATCATACAGTACATGACAATCCCTTTCTAACAAACTTAGCCGTTTACCTCACATGGAAGCAAAGATTTCCCCATTCATTACTCTGCTAGATTTATTTCAAGCTAGTAGCTTATGGGTTGTACACTTTGCCAGGAGGTGTCCTTTCTACCGCAGCTGAAGGATGGAACTGAGCATGTGCGACCACCTCAGTGAGCAGGACAGAGAAATTAGAAAAAGTGCAAACAGCTAATGGCGCTATACAGGTGGATTTCAGTGAATAACTCTGTGGCTATAGTACATTTTTAATTAGATGCAATTACAAAAGTATTCAGAGCCAGGTGCTGGTTTAAATAAAATGTAGAATATTTTTAGTGAGATAATCCCTTTCGAACACAGCTTTCGAACTATCAGTGTAAAGGGGTTTTCTCATGAAGGGACCCTCCACCTCCATTTTAGCCAGAAAGGGAAACCGCTCTATACGAATGGTCCCTGTTCTGCAGACTCATACTGTACTACAAGGATAGCCATTCATGATACTACATTTCTCCTGCAGCCGACAACCCTTTTAAAGGGCGGAAAGATTTCACAAGCTGGAAACAGTCAGTGAAAGAAAAGTGAGGCTCTCAGGTGAACACCGCAAGCAGATAATGAAAAGATATGAAAGATTTAG
This sequence comes from Rhinella marina, assembly GCA_900303285.1. Taxonomy (NCBI): domain Eukaryota; kingdom Metazoa; phylum Chordata; class Amphibia; order Anura; family Bufonidae; genus Rhinella; species Rhinella marina. The sequence goes on along the minus strand of ONZH01024873.1, from coordinate 317,024 downwards.
TTCACATATTTCATACATAAGCCATCCCTACAAGCAGCTAATACCAGGATATACTTACATAAAGAGGCACTTCTGTTTGGCTCAGCTCCATCTCTGCAACTGTAAAGATAAAAATGGGTAGAGTCATAAAACTATTATCTTAACATAAAAAACCCGTCTGAGCTGACATATGTGCGCTACGACAATAGACCGAGGAGATCTGTTACATATTTCTTCTTCCTCAAACACTGCACCCGAACAAGCCTATTCATCAGATAGGTGTGTACCTCTCCAGGCCACTGCTAATCCAGTCTGCTTCTCTATGTCACGCATGTGGCGGCTACACAACAGCAGAACTCAGTAACAGTACCCTCCGCCTCCAACCTTGTGCTTGCAGAATGAAAAGGAAGACCATGCCATAATACGTTCCAAATGATGGACAGTAATTGAGTATTCTACAACTGATATCATACTGATAGCCTAGCCCGAGGAAAGTTCATTGATATTGGCAGTCCAACTCCAGACACTCCCCCTGATCAGCTATCTACGTATACACACTGAAGGGTATATTATACTGCCAGATTTTCTGCTCTATGAACGCTCGTTAGCCTTTATCTAGCAGTCTAAGGCCTTGTCCACATTTCCGTGTCAGTGACACATCCGTGAAAAAAAGCGTACGTGTTTCATCCGTGAAGCTGTCCGTGAAGGATCCGTGGTTGGTCCATGTGTCCGTTTTTACCATCCGTGTGGCATCCGTAATTCACTGACGTTGCTCAGCTGAAAAATAATTTCCAAAGAATCTCCTATTAGTCATCAGTGAAAAACGGACGCATCACAGACACAACACGGATGTGTGTCAGTGATTTTCACGGACCCATAGACTTCAATGGGTGTGCTTGGATTTGGACCACACTTATTTTCCAATGATCATCACTTTTGAGTCCATACGGCATTACGCTATTAGTCAAGTTTTTGTGTTAGTTTCATATTTAAATTTTTTTTAAACTGACTAATTTTTCTAATTATATTTTTTAAGCTACATAGCTCCATGCAGAGGGAACAGAACTGTGGCACAGAAAGTGACCATGCCCTCCAATCCTGGGATATATTTTTACTAGATTGCATTTTATTCATCACAGGAAAAGTATTTAAACGGAACTTCTTAGAAAAAGACCTTATTAAAACAACTAGTAGGACTGATCATGCTGATCGAAATGATGCATGTCTTGTGACAATTGGATGCGGCATTCCCAAGAAAAAAGACTTTGAATATTGGTGCAGAGGATGGGGCGGGGCCTAGCGCCTTTGTGCACCTCAGCTGGCCACACCCATCGGGACACAGATGACCTCACTAGAATCATGAATAAAAAGGAATTTTTCGATGGAACGCCACAACCAATTTTCACAAGACAGGTATTGTTTTAATCAGCAGGATCAATCCTACCAGGCAGTATGCCTGGTTTAATAGGCATGATCCTGCTGTAAGAAGCCCTTTAATAAAATCACAAACAAACCAAAGCTTTAAAATGTACCACCTTAAACAGGTAATCTGGGACTGATCAGCTGTGTGAAGAGGACACAGTGGTCCAAGCAAGCAACTTGCCCCCTTCACTGTCTACCAGGCAGATCTTCATACCTTTAGTAGTAACTGTGATTCGTCCCACTCATACTTAGGGCTCATGCACACACACATGTGTGCCGGCCGGGCCTGTGCTGTTTGCGGTCCGCAATACATGGGCTCCGACTGTATGACGGCCGTATGAAGATGCAGGACCCATTCACTTAAATGTGGTCCGTGATCCGCATCCAACAGTCCGCACCGCAAAAATGTAGAATGGGTCCGCATCCGTGGTGCACGGCAGGGCAACGGCCGTATGCATGAGCCCTTAGTTTGTGAGCCCCAATGGGGTCAGCTTGATGCTAATGTCTGTAAAGCGCTACGGAATTTACTAGAGCTATATAAGTGCATAAAATAAATTAATAAATTCATGTGTATGGGGCTAAGCTTTAATACCAGGCACAAGCACTAGAAAAAGGATGGAAAACAATGACAGATCACCACGGACCCTTCAATCAGACCCCACTGATTTAATAATGCTAGCCTATCCTAAGATAGGACATCAATTTTAATTGGGGTTTTCCGAGTGTTTTATACTCATGACCTATCCTCAGGTTAGGTCATCAGTATCCAATCTGTGAGGGTGCGACTCCCGGCACCGCCTACAATCAGTTGCTTGAAGAGGCTACAGCACTCTGGTGAGCACCACGGCCTCTTCCATGGCCTAGGTGCAGCTCAGTCCCATTCAAGGGAATAGGGTTGAGCTGCAATAACAAGCACAGCTGCTATCCAATGGCAACAAACTGCTTATCAATGGGGGTACCGGGTGTCAGACCCCCACCTATCACATACAGATGACCTATCTTAAAGAGGTTCTCCCATGAGTAATGTAAAAAAATGAAAATCAGCCATCCTATAATACATGACAACCTCTTTCTAACAAAGCTAGATCCAGCCCTGTACCTCACATGGATCCAGAGATCTCCCCATTCATTGCTCTGCTAGATTTATATCAAGCTGACAGCTAAGGGGGGTGTCCATGCTCTGCCTATCACAACTCAGGAGGTAGCTGAAACAGGAAACTGAGCATGTGCGGCCACCTCAGTAAGCAGGACAAAGAAATAAGAAAAAAATCTAACAGCAGGTGGCGCTATACAGATACATCTTATTGAATACCTCAGTGGCTATACTGAATTTTTAATTACATGCAATCACAAAAGGATTCAGATCCAGGAGCTGGTTTGAAAACTGTAAAATATTTTTCGTGGGACAACCCCTTTAAGGATAGGTTATCAGTATAAAACATTTGGAAGACCCCTTTAAATATCTGGATAACTTTGACAAACCAAGCAAAGTAGTCGTTTACACTGGAGAGACAGGCAGCTTTGTATAGTTTACAGCAATGTATGACCTTGTGGGAATGCCCGGCAAGTGGAAGTGGTGGCGCGCTTGTTTTCGCATGTACGTCTATTTTTCTATAAACAAAACAGTCTGAAAGGAGCCAAGTCCTGATAAGGTGATAATGCTTCCTGGAACACCAAATGCGCGCATTTGATCCCTTCGTTTTCAGCTCACAAACCGGCTAAGCTTACAACTAATAACCTCATTAACAGGTGAGGCTCTGGTCCAGGCAGTAGAAGACCATGCAGAATAAATACAGCTATAGCTCAAACAGCAGGACTATAGTGAAGATAAAATCATCACGTTACGTAATATACAGCTTATAAATACAACAGACTGTAACGACAGGGAAGGACAAAGCAAAATACACAACTGTCAGACGATCAGATCAGATACCATATTTACAGCCCAACACTACATACTGCAACGTGACTCAGCTACTAGAGATCAGGAGGAAGCTCGGAAAAAAAATATAAAAAATGGCGTCATCAAGGTTAAGTATCAGGACCTGGAACCAATAAATGTACCAAATCACACAGATTTCTACACAAAATGAAATAAACATCATGGTCTCAATTAAAATTGAAATGCTTAAAGAGTTTTTTGTAAAATATTCTTAGTTCAGGATAAGGGCTCATGCACACGACCATGGTTTTGGTCCGCATTTTTGGTGGATTCGGTGCGGACCCATTCACTTCAATGCTGTCTGCATCCGTACGATTGTTCCACGGCCCCGCAAAATAGACAAGGACAGAGGGCAGGGCGTTCCGTTCAACAAAATGCAGAACGCACATGACTGGTATCCATGTTTTGTGGACCCGCAATTTGCAGACTGCAAAAGTGGCTACAGCCGTGTGTACGAACCCTAAGGGGCATTCACACGACCATACTTTTGTGTCACACTCGCAGAACTATTCATTTCAACGAGGCCACAAAAGATGCGAACAGCACATTACGTGTTGTCCGTATCCGTATGTCCGTTCCGCTCCCCCACAAAGAAAAAATAATAGAACATGTCCTATTCTTATCCATTTTTTTGCCAACAAGAATAGGCAGTTGTTATATAGCACAGGACCTGTGGAAGGGAAAATGCGGGATGGACATGGTCGGTATGCATGTTTTGTGGCTCTGCGATATATGCGAACCGCAAAACAGATATGGTCGTCTGAATGCGCCCTAAGTCATTAGTATCAGATCATGGGGGCCAATACTCTGCGCTACCATCAATTAGTTGTTTCAGGCAGCTGCTGGAAACTGTACAGTGGATAGAAGACTCCGTGTAGTATCCAGTACCGCTATACTTAGGCACCATTCACATGACCGTATGAATGGGGCCGTATCTATCTGCAAAAATGCGGGAATAGATGCGGTCCCATTCACCTCTATGGTGCCGGGAGCCACGACTCTTTTGAAGCATGTCCTATACTTGTCCGTGTGCACGGACAAGTATAGGCATTTTCAATGGGGCCGCACGGTGTGTGTTCCGAGTGCTGCGGAACACACGCCAGGCGGCCCCCGTATATTTGCGTGTCCGCAGTAATGCGGGCCTGCAAATATACGGTCGTGTGAATGGACCCTTAATAGGAGATGAGCTGCAATACGGCACGGCCACTGCACAGTGGAGGGAATCTTGTCTGACCCAAACCAACCTGATATTGATGAGGATAAATAATGAATATCTAAGTACCGGAAAACTCCTTTATTACATCAGAGTTGCACCAGGTATTGGTACTTTTAGACTCGGATCGATACTATATTGGGTTTTACTCTGCTGACAATCAGGCAATTATCGGGAACATTTGGTCCATTCCCAATTCGGTCCATGTAAAAAAAAATAAAAAAAAAAGTCATAAGAATTAGCGCTAATCGCCACTATGCCTTTGCCATATCAGTGTGCATATAGAGTCAGCGCTCAGTCACAGAGCAGGAACACCCCCTGGACTCTGAAGTTATTATTATCAGTCAGGATTTAATTCAAAACAGACCGAAGAACGGAAGCCAAGACTATAGTGTGAACAGAGCCCAATCGGAGTACACAGCGATGTTATGGCATGGTTTGTAACAACAGTAATGGGTCTGCCAGCAACTTGTAAGAATAACAGAGTTAGTGGAGCTACAAATGAGTTGGCTTCAGATCATACATAATATCATTCATTACATGTGACTGGAGACCTGGGGTTTCATTACACTCAGCTCCACTTGAGCGCCTCTATTTACCCAAAAACATCCATTACATCTGTAATAACAGCGACACATATTGTACTTCTCTGCCCCTGTACAACAAGGTTCTGTTCACATTATGTTTGTGAACCATGGGAGCACGATTTCTCTGTCATTTTCAGAAAACCCATAGAAGTGAATGGTGAGAAGGGCGCATGCGCAGCCACCTCTCTATTCATGGCAGCGCATGACAGGGTCCTGTTTTTTCAATAGGAGCAGACCCCGAGGTGGGACCTGCACCTTTCATTTTGGGTACCTGCACACGATGCAGAATAGGCACATTTATTTCCCATGTGGAAAAACCACAGCGTAGTACAGTACTAGTAAATTGTATGAAATGACACACTGTAGTGCGGAAATCAGCAGCTAAAACTGCAAACATAATTGACATGCTGTGGGTTACCCTGACGACTTGTATTAGCCCCATCTACTTTTACATCTACATGGCCCCTTCTGGCAGTTTGGATCCATCTACAACATTGGGGCCCCTTTTAGGTTCCCAGTCCGCCCCTGGCTGCAGCACTACTACGAGCGCCACTGCCTTCTCAAACAGCTGATCGGCGGGGGTCCTAGGTGTTGGACCCCCACCGATCATATACTGATGACTTCTCCAGACGATAGGTCATAAGTATATAAATCTCAGGAAAACCCCTTTAAGCCTTGTAAAAGACTTAAAGGGGTTTTCTTGTAAAAGTGTGCTGTTTGGTGCAACAAGCTATCAACTCGGCTTTATCCCTAAGTGGTTAAAGGGATTGTCCAGCCAGTAAAAAAAAATAAAATAAATAAATTAAATAGGGTCACAATGTCTTAAAAAATAACCTAACTCATACTTAGGGCTCATGCACACGAACGTGTGCTGGCCGTGCCCGTGCTGCAGGCCGCATACGGCGGGTCCGCAATAAACGGGCACCGGCCGTGTGCAGCCTGCATCACCGATCGCCGACCCATTCACTTCAATGGGTCCGCGATCCGGGAGATGCGGAGCGGAGGCACGGATCGGAACACCACGGAAGCACTACGGTGTGCTTCCGTGGTGTTTCTGGCCGTGCCTCCACACCGCAAAAAAGTAGCGCAAGCACTTCTTTTTTGCAGTGCGGACCCTCGGATGCGGATCGCGGAGCCCATTCAAGTGAATGGGTCCACGATCCACATGCGGTGGCCTCACGGTCAGTGCCCGTGCATTGCGGACAGCAGTTTGCGGGCCGCAGCACGGGCACGGCCGGCACACGTTCATGTGCATGAGGCCTTAGTTCATGGACGTTACTCCACTGACGTCTAGTCTCTACTAGTCAGTCCCTTTTAACATAAAAATGTGACCCCTCAGCCAATGGCTGATTGACATAGGTCACCACTGAGGGCAGTGAGGCTCAGTGGTCACATTTCCCTTAACTACCCATATGAAGGCTCTGTTGACTTTGCAGCAGACTACACAGTAAAGCCGTGAATAAGGTTACTTTCACAATTGGGTTTCCCTTCCGCTATTGAGATCCGTCATAGGATCTCAATAGTGGCGGGAAAAAAGCTTCTGTTTTATCCCCATTCATTGTCATTCCGTTCCGTTTGGTTGTGTCACCATCACGAACAGAATAACGCTGCAAGCAGCATTTTTCTGTCCGCGATGTGGTGTGGACCAAGACGGATCATGACACACAATGTAAGTCAATGGGGACGGATCAGTTTTCTCTGACACAATAGAAAAGGGATCCATCCCCCATTGACTTGCAATGGAGTTCATGCTCGGGCAGTGTGAAAAGTAGCTAACTGGATGGGGAGGGCTGCTTTAGATGCTGCTATCTCCTGAACAGTAGCAGCTAGAAACATGCAACTGGTCTTGTTTGAAAGCTTACAGTCCCATGTTTCATACAAAATGACAGCTAAAGCCTGAGCAACAGAGGAGAAATCACTGTTAGAAATCAAGTTGGGAATAATCGCGAGTAAAACCTGTTTTTACTTTCACTTTCAGCTGCATTCACAGCATCCCGATTTCTATCAGTGATATCTTCCCCTGTACTGAACATATTGCAGTTAGCTACTTTTCCCACTGCTGGAGCTGAACTCTGGAAAAACAGTTAGGTGGTTAAAGATAATATAACCGGATCTGTTCATAACGGATGCAGTCGGTTGTATTATCGTGCCGAAGGAGTTTTTGAGAGATCCATTAAGGATCCAGCAAAAACGCTGGTGTGAAAGTAGCCTATGCCGCATAAAACAGGTATGACCAACCTCTTATGTCTGAGCCCTGTTCATGTCAGGATTTTAGCATACATGGACAGCCAAAATATTAAAAGAAAAATCCAAAAAAAAACAAAAACTGATTGAAATAGTGTCATTTGCGGTCGATACATTCTTTTAATGGATGGATCTTATTACTAAAAGATAGAAAAAACATTTGGTCACCTTCCGCTGAAAGGATATTTCCCAAATTTGGCCATGGATATACAGTATACATCCACTAGTCCATTTTTCCAGATATGCCGTGACCTACCGTTACCCCAATATTAGGCACAACGGGGGTAAAAATGTATCAGGGATTATCTGTATTTCATGTAAGAACATCAGAGAGAGACCGACACAAAGTCCAGAGAGCGGGAGTCTGCCATTAGCCGCGCTGTAATCCTCACATTAATAAGGATTACTTGTTATTTGATAATTTATTGCGAGTTTCATGAGACTTTCAGTACAAAATGTAACATCCAGGAGAGCCCTGAAGACTGAAGGCCTCTGACGCACACGACGGCCCACGGCAGACTGAGATCAGCCAGAAGCTTCAGGACAATCCTGAAAGGCAGCGACATTTTCACTTTGTAGAAAAAGAAATAGAAGCAGCATTATTTGGTTTGCTGGGTCTTACAAAAACATAAATTATCTTCTCAGTCCTGAGGTCACCAAAGACTAGGAGTGACCAGCACACCTCCCAGGAATGAGGGAGGGAGGACACACGTCACTCCATCACACAGACAGTGTGGTATGTGACCAGTCCCAAAGCCACTAATATAATTACTAAAGTGACGCATGTCTACACCACCAAGCTTAAAAAGAACTCCAGCAAAAAAATTTATTCTCTGACCTGTTAGAAAGGTGCATGATATAATCTGTAGTGATTGTCATTTTCTTATCAGAGGCTGAAATTGAGAGTTTCCACTCTCTTCTTATTGTAGCTGGGTCATGTGACCAATTCCCTGACCTCCAACTGACCCAGTCACTTCTCTATTCATTCCTATGAGACTGAAAGTGAGGCTCCCATAGGAATGCATAGAAAATTAGACTTCCTGTCCACACATAAGATGCTGTGTGAGTTGGTGGGTCTAATTCCTAGTCACATGACACAGATAAGAAACTTCAGGATGATATAACTCAAAAATTCAGCTACTGGTAAGAAAATGACATTCACTACAGATTACATCATGTACATTTCTAGCAGGACATGGAATAAAAATTTTTGCGGGAGTTCTTCTTTAAGGAGAAACCTCGTGGAGTAGGTGCAGCTCAGCCTCCTTCTATGGAATTGGAAGGAGCCGAAATACAACCCAAGAGAGGCACTTTTTTGGAGGAGCCTAGACAACCTCTCGGCCACATGGGGTCAAATATTTATAGTAGATTTTGCCACATTTTTGCAGTAAAATCTGTGAGAAACCTACAGGAAAATATGCAGTGGACCTGCCGTGGATTTAGCTTCATTGCAAAGGGTGAAGCAGAAATATAAATTGTCATGCTGCAGACTTATAATCCACACGGCAGGTCAGTTTACGTTGCAGATTTTTTGCAGAGTGTGGAGGAGATTTCTGATAATCTTACCCCTTTTGCTGCTACTGCAAAGAGATGCAGATCTGCCGCATGCAAATCCGTGGAGGAAAATCTGCAGCGTATCCATCCTGTGTGGATGAGGGTGGATTCAGATCTGGCAGAGTTTTGCCACTCCAAAGTGAATCCGCTGCAAGATCAGAATGTGATTTTGATAAATATCGGTCATTAGCCTATGGATACTGTATAATCACAGATTTATTAGAAAAATTTCAGAAACTGAAAAACATGCTTCACTCATCTGCATGGGAATGTGTGATTTTTACACCTCATTTAGACCGCCTGCACACAAGTACTGGCGGACGCACATAACATCTGCATGAATTTCCGGGCTGATTTATGTGCGTTTCTGCACCATAGCCACACAAAAATCCGCAACCAAAATCTGCGATGCTAGGGAGGCTCATCCCCGCCTGCCATCACATGAAAAATGCGGACCCATTCATTTCTATGGGCCCGCAAAAAATGCGGGCAGCACACCGTGTGCTGTCCGCATCCGTATGTCCGTTCTGTTGCCCGCAAAAAAAAATAGAGCATGTCCTATTCTTGGCCGCAAAAAACGGTTTGCGGACCCATAGAAGTCAATGGGTCCGCAAAAAATGCGGAACGCTACGGAAGCCTTTCCGTATGTTGTCCAGATCTGTTGCCCAGGGGGTGTAGACCACTTAAAAAAAAAAAAAAAGACACTTTCCGTTTTTTAAACGGTCCGCAAAAAACGGAACACATACGGAGACACAACGTCCGTTTTTTGCGGAACAACGGAAACATTGCGAAATACAAACGGAATCTTAAAAAAACGGAAAACGGACCCGTTGGACCGCAATTTGCGGACCGCAAAAAACAACGTTCGTGTGAAAGGGGCCTAATACTGAATAATTCCCAACGTGAACTGCTTTATACCTCACCAACAGAAATCCTCCTCAGGATAAGAAAATGTAAGAGACGCTTTAGAAATACGGAGAGAAATAGTGAGAAAAAAATGTGTGCCCCATAACATTTTTTAGAATATTTGAATATACAGGAGCATGAACAGCTGGCCCCTAATAGAACAGTCCTACCCTTGTCCGTGATGCGGACAATAATAGGACAAGACTCAATCTTGCGGAACGGAAATACGGACATACGGAAACGGAATGCACACCGAGTACCTTCCTTGTTTTTTTCCGGACCCATTGAAATGAATGGTTCCGCATACGGTCCGCAAAAAAAAAAAAACGGAACGGAAAAAAAATACGGCTGTGTGAATGAAGCCTAAAAGAAATGAGATTTTGTATCGCACTGTATTGTTAATTACGATTTTAACATATTTTGGAGCGTGTGTTTTAAATTTTCCATGTCACTATCTATATATAAATATATAAACCGTCATCAGCGATGAGTGAACTTGTATTTTCAAGTTTGGCGTACAAGGTTCTGCTTACCTAAGAATACCGTTATGGATTCCGCCATAACTTATGGTCCATGGTAGCGGAATCCATTACAGAATTCTTAGCTAACCCGAACCCTGTACGCTGAACTTGAAAATACAAAGTTCTCTCATCCCTAATCGTAATCATATCATTTTTGCACTGACCTAATGACATATCTTTTGCACATAACATTACGTGTAGGTCTGCAATATATATATATATATATTAGAGATGAGCGAATATTAAAATGCTTGTGTGCTTGGTACTTGGTACGAACTTTTCCAAAAGTTTGTATATTCGTACCGAATAACAAACCCTATTGAAGTCAATGGGAGATACGAGCATTTTTGCAGGGGACCCAAGTTCTTCGCAGGCAAGGTTGCCTAAACACCTGAAAACCTCTGAAAGTGATGGAAACACCATGGAAATGGATAGGGAACACCAGGGGCAGCATGCATGGAGCAGGCAGAGACAGTGCAAGGAGCGACAGGACCTTGTCTGATAAAGCGTACGCTATTGCTACGTATAATTATATACTCTATATGCTGTTGCGTATGAATTCAAGACAGTGAAACCATTACCACTTTCAAGCATAGAGAAGCTGTCACTCAACTTTCTGAGATTTTTGAATGACAACTTGTTGATCAGGACTCTAAGAAAGCTGGGTGATTACGATCTAATAGAAGTTAATAGTCATGTGTGTCAGGATTTATCACTTATGTTTAGATCAACTCAGATTTAGATATTTCGTATGCTTATATATCAGATATTTCGTACGCTTTCGCTATCCCTATCACACGCACACTCTTTCCCTCTCCTAAAACCACAAGGTGTGTGATCCGAGCCCGGGGCGTACACATATATATAATAGCACGTCACCTGATGCAGGCAGCCAATCACTTCTAGATACGTAGAAAAGGTAGTAGGTCATGGGCAGGAGGTCCCCCAGGCTTCCCTGCATGTTTATTGGCTAAGAAATAGGCGCTAAACATGCAGGGAGGAGTTTAAAAAAAAAAAAACATGAATTTCACACACCGAGTAACGAATACTTACGAGTACGCAAATATCCGTGCGGATAACGAATCTTTACGAATATATTCGTTCATTATATATATATATCTGGTGCATGGTGAAAGCTTATTTTTTGCACAGATATTCTATAGATACCAGCATTTAATCAATCTCAATATCTGCAATATATTATAACTTGGGAATATTGATACATAATATTGCAGGAATATCATATTCAGCTGTGTATTTATGGATTATACAGTTGAAGCGTTATCATCCTTGCATAATTATATCCTTTTATATTTTTATTTTCTTTTGGTATTATTATGTTTCTGTTCATGTATCCAGCAAGGGCCCGGCTGGGATTGTTTTAATGATAAATGTTGTATTTAATTCATGTTTAAATTAGGATTGTGTGCAGTTCTAGGTGGGGGTGCGCCTGTCAATACACCAGGTTCTCTCTCAGGTCATACCTGCGCGCAGGAGGCGCATGAAGACATGCTGCCGGCGTCCCTGGCTGGAGTATGTGTGTATGTGAGTATGTATGTGTATGTGAGTATGTATGTATGTCTGTCTGTATGTTTCTCTGTAGCCGGATCCGGAATGACCCCCCCATTGCAAGTCAATGGAGGACAGATCCGGATTACTGGTGTGTCACACCAAACGGATCCATCCCCATTGACTTGCATTGGGGGTCATGACGGATCCATCTTGATGCGGATGCCTGGACCGCTTTCAGGAGCATTCCGTTGTCTTCAGTTCAGTTTTGTCCCCATTGACAATGAATGGGGACAAAACTGAAGCGTTTTATTCCGGTATTCCCCTATGATGGAACTCAATACCGGAATTTTAAAACGCTAGTGTGAAAGTAGCCTTAAGGCCATTAGGCTTCCATCTCAGAAGCTGTTCACTGGGAAGTTAAAAAATAATCTGCTTGCTTAACACTTAGCATGTATGTATATTGCTTTATTTTATTTTCCGATCAATGCCGTTTGCTTTTTTCTGTTGAGTAAACTTCCATTTCCTATTTAATTACAAGGTCAGTAAATTCACTGGTAGATAAGGGTTATTTTACACCCAGGAATACATTATTATGTTAGGCCACGTTCACATCTGTGCTGTGAACTAGAGCAGTCCATCCCGGCAGTGGAACAGACTGTATCCGGCATAGGCGGATACCACCGTGCACCGCCAGATCCCCTTTCACTATAACGGGATCCTGCCGCTTTCCAGAATACAGGCCAGCTTTTGGTGGACAAAAAATGTTGCGTGTAGAATTTTTTGTCAGGCTGAAAGCGGGCATATATGCCGGATACAGTGACCAGAACAGAGTGCCACGACGCAGATGTAAGTCCGGCCTTACAGGGGAGGACACAGACTATAGGGCCCTGTGCAGCAACAGTAGAACAGGCCCCTTACCCTCCAGTAGAAACGAAATTTAGGGGCCTTCCGTATTTTGTGGAATGGAACAGCAGACCCCTAATAGATCAGTACTATCCTTGTCCGTTATGCGGAAAGGAAATACAGAAACGGAATGCACATGGAGTAACTTCTGGTTATTCTGTGGACCAATTGAAATGAATGGTTCCGCATATGGTCCGCAAAAAAACCCAGAACGGACGCGGAAAGAAAATAAGTTTGTGTGCATGAGCTCTAATTACACTGCTGTTTTTCCGTATGAGAATCCACGCAGAAAAACCACCCATAGTCCGCAAAGTGTGCAGGTAGCCTAAACCCAGCCTAATGATGACCGTGCACATCAGTTATCTGCGAGTGAAGTGAGCGTTCAGGTTTATACGGCAGTGAGGGGACATAGTTGTTGGGCAGCTTTTTTGCATAAGCCTCTAAAAAATAGACTGAAAATCTCTTCTCTCGAGCCTTTCACGTATCTATTCAGTCCCTCAATGGCTTCCATGGCAGTTTATCAGCTCAGTCACTGCACAGCTGTTATATACTGATAATTCAGCCAATGTATGGGCTCTAGACTCAACAAGAATACACGTATTGTTCCTCGGTTCCGTTTGATGATATCAGTAAGAGTACATTAAAAAGGTCATTGAGAATTGTTAAGCAAACTAAAAATCCTTTGTCATAACGCCAGTGTGAAGTTCACCGTCACTGCAGTATACTGCGGTATTAACAAAACCTAATCCTTCACAGCAGCCTGATACTTCATAGAGCACTTACCTATACAGAAGGAAACCCAGTGCAGGAGGAGCGGAGCAGACTGTATACATTATGGGGTAAAGATTCGGTACAACTTGTAATATATTCATTTCACTCACTGCTTATTCTGGGCTTTGGAATCCAGTGGGAGGTGCCATTAGTGACTGGCAGCTTGTCCTGCATAGGCGCACATACAGATAAGGCTGTCAATCACCATGTAAGACTACCCACTGGACTCCCAAACCCAAACTGAGCAAAGAATAAAAGGGGGGTTTTACAGGAGTACAATGCTGAATGTGGAGGGTCTGACTCCGCTGATCAGCTGTTTGACGAGGATGTGGTGCTCCGGTGAGTGCTACAGTCTCTTCCTAGGCCAGTAGTGCCGCCATCATTGGTCACATGGCCTATGTGCAATTCAGTCCCAATCAAGTAAATGGGCATGGGCTGCAATACCAAGCACAGCCTGTATACCTATCCTGAGGTTCGGTCATCAATATTGTACTCCCAGAAAACAGGTACAGGCAGGGATGTGTGCGGCTGCCTGTACCGCAGTGTACCCGAAAAGCACGATAGGCACCCATGACTTCATTTGCTTAGTAAAACATCAAAATCAAGTAATAAAGTCTAATACAAAAAAAGGGTTTTTAGGCCATTTAGAACAATATTAAATAAAGTTTAATAAAAGTTCAGTTCCTTTTTAAATGGAGAATGAAGGCACGGTTCCATGCTACGTTCTGGATGTTTCGCGGCTCCAGCTACAGGCGGTTTTGTTTGACATCCTATACACTACTTTTGTATATAGAGACACATTCCAGATTTCAGCCTCAGTCTGGAATATATACAGGAAGACACATGAGAGCCCTCCGGTGAGGAGGTAGAGTAACGAGAGGCCATGAGCTGGCTGCAACCACAACTGTACACTACAACCTCACAATATAACTCACAATCTGGGGCAGTGATGGCTAACCTCCGGCACTGTAGTGAAACTACGACTCCCAGCATGCTCCATTCATTTCTATGGAGTTCTGAGAACAGCCAAGCAAGTGTACATCTTGGGAGTTGTAGTTTTACGACAGTTGGAGTGCTGGAGGTTAGCCATCACAGAATTAGGGCATATAAAACCCATCAATCACTACACGTTCACGGCTAAAGAACTTGAGTTTTGGAGCAGTCCGTTCCCTTTTATGTACAGAATATGGTCGCCATTTTGGGATCAGATGGTAAAACCAGGACTGAAAAGGAAACCTGTTTGTCAAGTCACCAAACTCCATCTCTCCAGGCAGAAATCATCACAGACTTTTCCTGTGAAGAAGTGAAAGCATGGAGGCGGCGTCCTATCAGGGAAATAAAGGAGGAGGAGAGAGGCCCTACTTTTACTGCTGGGGTGTCCCGATTTCTTCACTAGTGAAAGTTAGTGTGCTCTGCTGTGCCTACTGGGAAGGGAAGCGAAGGGCCTGCAGAACCTACTGGGAGGGGGAACATTCATACTGGACATCTGAAATTCTCCAACGTCCATTTTATAGCTGCAGATCCTGGCCCAACCACTGGTCTGATCCTGTGAAATTGACCTAACCCTCAAAAACCCCAATATTTGCACTTTGACTGTTAACCTAAATGGGTTATAGAACCCAAAAAATGCCCCCCCCCCAAATGCCAAGGCCATGACGGGACTGGGCCTACCTAGAGTCACCCTCAAAGCGGGCATTTGGGGGAGCACTTTTGGGGTTAGAGATCCCCTTTATATTTAGTGTTGGGTCTATTTTAAAGCAATGGGGGCGTTTGTGTTACACTTAGAGGCTCTTCTTTCTCTGCAACTGCAGCACCCCCTGCACTCTGATGGACAGGACCAGGCAGTGTAAATGTCATCACACCTGGCCCTGTCAAAGTGCAGAGAAGGCAGAGCCTCTAGGTGTAATGGTAACGCCCCCATTGCTCCTAGAGCTCATTTGCATATATTAAAACATTATCTTTCTCAGCAATGAGGACACATATGAACATGGGACCAACACAGATGCCTTCAGCTGCCAAGTGCACATGTAACAGGTCAGCCAGTGTCATAGGTACAAATCTGACAGACAGATGCCCTTTAAAATGAGTTATGCCAAAAATACAACCAATTTTGGAGCAATTGATACCAGAAGATCACATCAGTAGGGTACATCAGGATCCATTAGAAGGTGATCACAAAAAAGAAACATATCTGTCATGTATCATACACAACTATCACACCAGTATGAACACAACTTAAAGGGGTTCTCCGGGAATTAAGAAAATGAAATTCCGTAAATATTACTTTATTATAAATATTATACTTTTCATTACTTGGAAAGGCTCGTTTTGTCCAGGGAGCAATCATTAGGAGAAACAAAATGGCCGCTGTCCTATTAGTACACACAGAACCTGTCCTAATCACACAGAAGGACACGTTACTTCACAACACTGAGGTAAAGAGGTGCCTCATCCTCCTCTCTGCTCTGCTTGTCAGGGATTATGATCCTGAATACAGATGATAAAATCTTCAGCTAAATCTCTGTAGGAATGGAGTTCATGAGGAGACATGAAGGACAGAGAGGACGGACAGGACAGACTGTGGTAATGGAGACTGCATACAAGAGCTGCTGCTCATTATCCCCCACCTCCTCTCTATACTTCAAGTCTCTGCTTATCAGCTGTATTCAGGATCATAATCCCTGACAAGCAGAGAGGAGGATGAGGCAGCTCTTTACCTCAGTGCTCTGAAGTAACTTGTCCTCCTGTGTGATTAGGACAGGTTCTGTGTGTACTAACAGGACGGCGGCCATTTTGTTTCTCCTAATGATTGCTCCCCAGACAAAACGAGCCATTATAACTAATGAAAGGTATTTGGGGATATATTTATAATGAGGTAATATTTAAGTATTTTCATTTTCTTAATTCCCGGAGAACCCCTTTAAGGCTGCAGTGTGTTTTTGTGGATTTTTTTTTTATTTTTCAAAATATGTCTTTCAAAACAATTGTAGAGGGTCTTTTTTTCTTTATTTCCACTATTCAGACAATAGGGGTTGTCATATGCAGACAACGGCATAGGGTTGGTTAGGGTGGAGGATTAAAACGATAATGACAATTTGTTTTAATAAAATAAAAAAAATAAAAAGAATGAAAGCTTATGTGTGGCTGTAGCTTATTACTATCATAATTAAAAAGGCTAATTTACATATTTAAGTCACAAATATTTATAAAAAATCTAATTTAAATATTTATTAGGAAGGCCTCTTACATATTTATTAAGAAGCTTGTTTAATAATACCGATAAACATTTAGTATAAGTCTTCACATGCGGCAGATTTTTTTCAGAAAATTTTCCATTCCTTTTATGAATGGGGCTCATTCAGCCACAAAAAAATTTTCTGCCAGAAAACCTGCTGTGTGTGAAGGCACCCTTAGGGCTCATACACATGGCTGTTGTCTAGCCGTGCCCGTACTGCCACCAGCAAACAGCGGAATCGCAACATACAGGTAGCAGACGTGTTCACACGGTATCACAGACGCGATCTGGAAGGAGCGGTGCTTAACGGTGGCACGGAACCCCACATTAGCACTGCGGTGTGCTTCTGTGGGGTTTCTCTCCTGTGCGTGCAGACCGTTGTATGCGGATCGCGGACCCCATTCAAGTGAACAGGTACTGCGCCCACATACGACAGCCCTACTATCTGTGCCCGTGCATTGCAGACTGCAATTTTATGTCCACAGCACAGGCCCAGCCGGCACGGCCCTTACACAGTTGACAGACAGTTGAACTGCTTCCAAATGGACAAATCCCCTCCCCTGACATGTCCGCACGCAGGAGTCCTCTCCATTATGTTAGCACAAGACAGCAGTCCTGACTATGTATTTCAGTGCAGCTTTGAGGGCTGACAGAGGGGGAGCGTACGGAAAAAAAATTATGATCTGAACTCATTATCTTCAGTATTACATATTACTATAGATAATAGTCCGATCAGGGATACCCTTTCAATAGAATAAGATCCCTGCACGATACTTGCTGTTTGTTGTATTGTTGCGTCTCTCCATGTGCTATTTCATATTGGCCGGAAAAGTAAGGGCCCATTCACACTGGTAGATTATCTGGCCATAATGTGTGCTGTCCATCTATGGAGCAATCCTCGTACTGCATGGGGATAAACTATCATCAGTTCCATTATTCATCCCCATACAATATACAGTATTAGAATAAAGTTTTAAGCAAATCGACTTTGGATGTTTCATCTGAAGTCGATTTGCTCATCCCTTGTCTTCAGTAACTAATTGACGGGGGTCTGACAACTGGGACCCCCGCCGATCAGCTATTTGAAACTACACTGGAGCTCAGAGTAGCGTGGCAGCATTCTCTCACCTTACCAAGCACAGCGCCATATATTGTACAGCGGCTATGCTTAGTATCACAGCTCAGCCCCATTCACTTCAATGGGACTGAGCTGCGCCTAGGCCATAAGACCGATGGATGTGATGTCACTTGGCCTAGGGATAGCTAGAGAAGGCCACAACACTACTGCCAGCTCTGGTGCCTTCTCAAACAGCTGATAGTCGGGGGTCCCGGGTGCGGGGGGCACACGCAGAAGGCCAGAGCTTACAGGGTGCTGTTTTATAGCAGGAATTGTCACAAATCAGAGGCATTCTGCCTGGGACTGCACACTGACGTTCTGCTGAAATATACTGAAAGACATGTACAAGAAATGATTCACAAGCAACAAGTTGAATATTTATTTTTCTCACTTATATAGCGCTGACATATTCTGAGGTGCTTTACAGACATTAGCATCCAGCTGTCACCAATGGGCTCACAATCTAAGTTCCCTTTCAGTAGGTCTGTATATTTGAAGTGTGGGAGGAAACCGGAGAACCCGGAGGAAACTCACCCAAACATGGGGAGAACATACAAACTCCATGCAGATGTCGTCCTTGGTCAGATTCGAACCCAAGACCCTAGCACTCCAAGGCACCAGTGCTAACTACCATGTGCAATACCGAATCAGCTGCAAGTTGTGGGACAAAAATAGTAATGAGATGAATTTGGAGCAGACGTGCTATGGGAGGACTGTGCCACTTGTAGGGTAAAAAGGTACCTTTAAACGTTTCACTTTAAAGGGGTTCTACGTGAAATAAGAAAATGAAAATACTTAAAAATTACTTTATAATAAATATCTTCCCAAATACCTTTCATTAGTTAGAATGGCTCATTTTGTCTACGGAGCAATCACTAGGAGAAATAAAATGGCCGCTGTCCTACCAGTACACACAGAACCTGTCCTAATCACACAGGGGGACAAGTTACTTGTCAAGTGAGGAGCTGCCTCATCTTCCTCTCTGCTCTGTGGGAATGGAAATGATGAGGAGACATGAAGTACAGAGAGGAGGGTGGGGGGTAATGAGCAGCAGCACTTGTATGCAGTCTCCATTACCACAGTCTGTCCTGTCTGTCCTCTCTGTACTTCATGTCTCCTCTGAACTAAATTCCCCAGAGATTCATCTAAAGTTATTATCATCTGTATTTAGGATTATAATCCCTGACAAGCAGAGCAGAGAGGAGGATGAGGCAGCTTTTTACCTCAGTGTTGTGAAGTAACTTCCTCCTGCGTTATTAGGACAGGTTTTGTGTATACTGATAGGACGGCGGACATTTTGTTTCCCCTGATTGCACCCCAGACAAAATGAGCCATTTTAAATAATGAAAGGTATTTGAAAATATATTTATTATAAAGTAACATTTAAGTATTTTCATTTTCTAAATTCCTGGAGAACCCCTTTAAGGGTGAGGCTACATGGCAATTTTGAGCACGTGCCCTATTGCAATGTTGACGGGCAGCCACCGAAGTGAAAGGGGTCATGGACGACTCACACGTGACCCCAGAATCACAAAATATTCAGCATTGTCGGATTTTTTTTTTTAATTCTGTGGTCACTGTAAACTCGCGAATCGCGCTGCAACCCCTTTCATTTCTATGGCTGCCCGGCTACACTGCAATACTTGGGCACGCAACACATATCACCCAAAATTGCCATGCAGCCGTATCCGTAAGTAACATCAGGAAACAGCAGAAAGCAAAATGCAGCGAGAGTGTGAACTGTGCTTTACTCCAGCTCTGACACACTGGGACATGTTTATACGGCAGGTTAGTGTGAAATACCAGTGCAGCACGTCATATGTCCACCACCAGCTGAACATCCCAGTTTTCAATGCAATGTACGTAGAAAATATGCTAAACGTTAAAAATAGCCAACCATTATGTATTTCAATCATTTAATGTGTTAACATCGCCCCGGGTGATCTGGGTGTCAACCTCCAATTGTTAGAATAAACCTGTTAAGCCACTGAGCAATGGCATCTTTTTTTTTAATAAGTTCACGTTTTATTGGCTTTTTAATTGAAGTTTTAACCCATTTGCATAGCGTAAGGTACAGTACGGGCTTGTCTGTCCTGGCCGATTAATTTTCTTCAATATGGCTAAATAAACAGCAGGCAGGGAACACTACAGACAGACGCTGCAGCCAGGGAAGCAGCCCTACCCTTCCACACCCTGGTGTCAGATCCTCTGCTAATAGCAACACATAAAAAATAGTCCGAACATAAAGCAGGACAAGGCTCCAGCCACAGGCCGTGGTGATGTACGCAGTATAGCTGACATACCGCAGGGGCGCACGCCTACCACATGTACTGCTCTACTGCTACTGATGGCTGAAACGTTGCGCCCTTTATTCTAGTGAAAAAAACGCAGCACAAAAGCAGCGATATGGGGCAGGGGTTCTCGTATTCATGAGATGCATGCTCCCCCACCCCCTGCTGCTGATTGACAGCCCTCTTACTACTACTGAACTAGGGAGGGGAGAAAGCTGTCAATCAACATTGGAAGGGTGAAGGGAGTCTGCCTTACAGCACTAGCAACACTGCGAGAAATAACCAACATGCTCTTCAAGACATCGTCATAGTGCTGATTTGACAGGCTTCTTCCTATTACTGTGCATAAAGAGAAAGCTGTCAATCAGTGACGATAGGGAGAAGGAAACCTGCCTCACAGCACTGGCAATGATGCCACAAACAACCAGTTCTTCAAGACATCTTCACACATGAGATGCCTCTCCCCACACCCTCCCACTGCTGATTGACAGCCTTATTCTATTACTATGCATAGAGAGAATGCAGTCAATCAGCAATGATATGGCAAAGGGAGCCTGCCTAACAGCACTGGCAAAGATGCGACAAATAAGCAACACGTTCTTCAAGACATCGTCACACTGTTGATTTGACAGCCTTCTTCCTATTACTATGCATAGAAAGAGAGCTGTCAATCAGCAATGGTATAGCGAAGGGAGTCTGCCTCACAGCACCAGCAATGATGCCACAAACAACCAGTTCTTCAAGACATCTTCACACATAAGAGACAGCACTGAAACCAGTAGGAGTTCTCATATTCATAAGATACGCGCTCCCTGCATCCTCCCACTGCTGAAGATTGGAACACTTATTCCTATTACTGTGCATAGAGAGAATGCTGTCAATCAGCAATGGTATGGCAAAGGGAACCTGCCTCACAGCATCGGTAATGATGCAACAAATAGGCAACATGTTCTTCAAGACATCTTCACACTGCTGATTGACAGCCTTCTTCCTATTACTGTGCATAGATAGAGAGCTGTCAATCAGCAATGGTATAGCGAAGGGAGTCTGCCTCACAGCACTAGCAATGATGCCACAAACAACCAGTTCTTCAAGACATCTGCTGATTGACAGCCTTCTTCCTACTACTGTGCATAAAGAGGAAGCTGTCAATCAGCAATGGTATGGCAAAGGTAGCCTGCCTAAGTACAGCACCGGCAATGATGCAACAAATAAGCAATGTTCTTCAAGACATCTTCACAATGCTGAAGGACAGCCTTCTTCCTATTACTGTGCATAAAGAGAAAGCTGTCAATCCGCGATGGTTTGGCAAACGGAGCCTGCCTCACAGCACTGACGATGATACAACAAACAACCAGTAAGTTCCTCGAGACATCTTCACACACAAGTGACTGCACTAATATCAGCATACTTATCACTGCTTTATGCTGCGCTCAGGTAACGTAAGATGGGAACATGTCACATAGATTTGTCTCACTAAACTGCCACCACTGCGCGACGTTCCTCCGTAAACTTCCAGAAAAGGCACAGAGTTTAAAAAAAAAATCACTTCAAGTAGAGGGTCCAACACAGGTATAAGTGCTTCTCAAATCTATTGCATGTACAGCTGATTCTGGGGACCCCCACCAATCACCCATTTGAATGCATCCCTAGTCGCATATGTGCATTTAATGGCCCAGATTTACTAACGTATGCACCAAAAATCTGTCTAAGGCTACTTTCACACTAGCGGCAGCACGGATCCGGCACCTAAAGGGTGCCGACGGATCCGTACTGCCGCTGATACATGTGTGGAGCCGGAGCAGCGCTCCGGCCCCACACATGTTAACACACACATGGGAACAAGACACAGACATACAGACATACATACATACTCAAATACTCCAGGGACGCCGGCAGAACGTCTTCACGCGCCTCCTGCGCGCAGTGATGACGATTCCTCACAGCGCCCTCTGCTGGGCGCAGTGGGGAAACGTCATAGCTGCGCGCAGGAGGCGCGTGAAGACATGCTGCCGGCGTCCCTGAAGTATGTATGTGAGTATGTAGGTATGTATGTCTGTATGTCTGTATGTCTGTATGTCTGTATGTCTGTATGTCTGTATGTCTGTATGTCTGTAGCCAGATCCGGAATGACCCCCCATTGCAAATCAATGGAGGACAGATCCGGATTACTGGTGTGTCCACACCAAACGGATCCGTCCCCATTGACTTGCATTGGGGGTCATTCCGGATCCGTCTTGGTGCGGATGCCTGGACCGGAGAGAAAACCGCAGCATGCTGCGGTTTGTTCTCCGGTCTAGAAGACGGAACGGAATGCTTTCTGGAGCATTTCGCTGTTTTCAGTTCAGTTTTGCCCCCATTGACAATGAATGGGGAAAAAACTGAAGCGTTTTTTTCCGGTATTGAGCCCCTATAACGGAACTCAATACCGGAATTTAAAAACGCTAGTGTGAAAGTAGCCTAAAAAAAGTGTCACAAAATGATGGTGCAATTCTGATGTAAAAGTCTGTCTCACAGTAAGCCAACAACTAGTCTGTACAGAGTCAGAGAATTGTCCGTCCCTGCACCAGATTCATCATCCAGCGTGAGCCCCTGTGATAAATCTGGTGCACACGACCGTTGTTTTTTACCGGTGCCCAAATTGTGGATCCGCAAATCACGGATACTGGCCGTGTACGTTTTGTGGAACGACCGGCCTTTAATAGAACAATCCTATCCTTGTCCGTAATGAGGATAATATTAGGACGCGTTTTATTTTTTTGCAGAACAGCCATGCGGACAAACGGACACTGAACACACACAGAGCCATCTCCATTTTTTGTGGCATCATTGAAGTGAATGGTTGCGCATAGGGGCCACAAAAAAAAAAAAACGGAAAAAATACGATCGTGTGCATGAGCCCTAGGTTTACAACATCTATAGGATTAGTAATTCTGGGTCAAAGTCTATGGGACTGATGAAGAAAGCCAAGTGCTGTACTCCTCTGTCTCCGTCAGTCCCATAGACCCATAGACTAAGGGCTCATGCACACAGCTGTGGCCGTATTGTGGCCTGCAAACAGCGGGTCCGCAATATATGGGCACTGGCCGTGTGCACCCCGCATCACGGATGCGGACCCATTCACTTGAATGGTGTCCGCAATCTGGGAGATGCGGTGCGGAACGGAGGCACGGATCGGAAGCCCACAGAAGAACTATGGAGCGCTTCCGTGGGTTTTCTGTCCGTGCCTCCATTCCGCACCAGACCCCATTCAAGTGAATAGGTCCGCGATCCACATGTGGCAGGACCACGGTCGTGTGCATGAGCCCTTAGAATGGAGCGTCAGCAAACATGCATGAGAACTGAGAATGAAGGGGTGTCTGCATGAGAGGTCCAGCCATTTCCACATGCTGGCATCTAGCTTTGCCTGCTTTTTTTGGATAAGAAAAACAGAATTGGGCATCGTTCACACTTCCATTTTCCACAAACAGCACACGTACCCTCTGATTTTAATGTGTCTGTTCACACATAAGTGGTTTCTCACTGACCATGGATCAGTGGAAAAATCACGGGGACATGGACCAAACACACCTACTGACAACACGTATCCGTGTTCTGTCAGTGCTTCACAGACCATTGGTAGGAAATTAATTTTCAGCTCAGCAGTGTCCGAGGAATGGGGATGACAAATGGAGGGAAGAAAACAAACAAACATGAAACAAACACGGATCCTTCATGGACATCTGGATTTTCCACAGAAATAAAATGGACACGGAAGTGTGAATGAGGCCTCAAATGTGGAAAAAATGTGCTCAATGAGTCCACTGGCATGAATCGCACAAATAATATCAATTGTGGGGGATGGGTAGACATATGCACCATTTTCTGCCATAGACTTTAAAGGGGTTGTCTCACTTCAGCAAATGGCAAATCACGTAGAGAACAATAATATACACTCACCGGCCACTTACTACTGTATTGTGATTGTCCATATTGTCTCCTTTGCTGGCTGGATGCTTTTTTCTATCACATTATACACTGCTCGTTTCCATGGTTATGACCACCCTACTATCCAGCAGAGGTGGTCATGCTTCCACACTACAGGAAAACACGCAGGCCTCTCTGGTGGCCAGGACAACGGGAGTCCACAAAGACAGGTGCTTTCTCCTGAGAGTGTGCAAGCATGACCACCTCTGCTGGATAGTAGGGTGGTCATAACCATGGAAACGAGCAGTGTATAATGTGATAGAAAAAAGCATCCAGCCAGCAAAGGAAGCAATATGGACAATCACAATACATTAGTAAGTGCCTTGTATTAACTGTCTCTACATGATAAATGCCATCTGCTGAAGTGAGACAACCCCTTTAACTTTTACTCAGTAGACGCTACACCAGGAAGGCCCTGTTCTACAGCTTTTAACAGGTTATGGCATGAAATAACTTGTAGATAATGTACATACACAGATATATTGTCTCCAGCTTCCTATGAGAACATAAATAGAACTAGAATTATAGAAAACTCTTTTTCAGGAACCAAAAGTAATAAGCAGAAAGACTTTCCCACAGTCGTCCCGGAACGTGGAGAAAAGACAGAACTACAAGTCAGCAGGAACGCTGTACATTTATAGGAGCAATGAATGGCAGGGCTATGGAGGGAGACCTACAGTACAGAGATCCTCTAAATCCTCTAATCCAGAGTGTCATGAGGTCATCTGTCACCTGGAGCACTGGACACCCGGCCATCTCATGCTACGTAATCACCAATCATAATCATCCAAGCCCGAGATGTCACCAGCGTGGGATCCGTACAGATCTGCAGATTTTGTCAGAAGCATAATAACATCGTAAACCACCACCTGAGATACACAAGGGCTTCTCCACTGTAAGTAATCCTCCAGATGTTGCCATTGTGGATTGAAGAGGGTTGTCTTAGGCCAGGCATGCTCATCCTGTGGCCCTCCCGCTGTTGCAAAACTACAACTCCCATCATTCCCGGACAGCCTACAGAAGGGCATGGTGGGAGTTGTAGTTTTACAACAGCGGGAGGATCACAGGTTGAGCATCCCTGTCTTAGGCTACTTTCACACTTGCGCTGTTGTTTTCCGGTATTGGGATCCGGCAGAGGATCTCATTACTGGAGGAAAAAAAAAACATTTTTATTTAGTCATCCTCATGTATTCTGAAGGGAAAGAGATCCAGGCACCAGGATGTCTTCCGTTTCAGCAGCATTTCAGTTTTATGTCCGGTCATAACTGAAAACAATGTAAGTCAATGGTGACGGATCCGGTTTTTTTTTTTAGGAGCCTTTTTCCTGTTTTGATTTCACACAACCAGATGCATCCTGATGTGCAAAATCAAAACGGATCCATTTAATTCCGGCATTGAGATCTCTTCCCTTTCCTTATGCATTTGGATGTCAAACAGGAAGGTTCTCTGCTCACGACCCCCCAGCATGTAGCCCAGTAAAGCCTTTTGAGACAATAACCTGAAATTGCACTGAAAAGCAGTCCTCCGGAGGGGGCGTGGGGGTCTTCTCAGAGAAGAGGTCAGTAAAAGCTGCAGGTATGGGTGCAAAGATACTAAATACATGTATATTCATTTTTGTCTTCCGATTGTCAAGCGATAAAGTTTTTTTTGTTTGTTAACTTTGTATGATTTTTTTTCACAACTTTTCATTTGGTTTAACCATTTAATAAACCATATGTCAGAAATAATATATATATATATATATATATGTAGGCAAAAACAGAGGCTATTCGTCTTCACTACTGAAAAGCAGGTCAAGCAAGTCAGGTATTATCTAACAGTACACACAGAGAGGAAGATAATGTAATACATTTTACGTCACAGTCACCCTAGCCAAAATGCCGCTTGTCCTTGTCAGGCAATCAAAGGTTACCAGAAACTAACAGCAGCCGTCCCAGAGAAACCGTCTCCTCGGCCGTAAAACGCCATCAAATAGAGATAAAGCTGTCAAATAAGATACAAATCTAACAGAAGTATCTCAGCCTCAGACCATCTACTACAGACACCACATACATTTTCGCTTTTTAAGGGCTCATGCACACAAACGTATATTCTTTCCCCGTCTGTTCTGGGGTTTTTTTGCAGACCGTATAGAGAACCATTCAGTTACTCTGTGTATATTCCGTTTCGCAAAAAAACTAGAACATATCCTATTATTGTCCGCATTATGGACAAGGATAGGACTGTTCTATTAGGGACGGAATGTACACGGACGTCATCCATTTTTTTTTGCGTATCCGTGTTTTGCGGACCCCAAAATACATACGTTCGGGTGCATGAGCCCTAACACAAAACTATCCATTGTGTTTCCAGGACATTCCCCAATATGATACAGTTTTTTGCTGAATACCATCCTAGAGAAGACGTCACATCTCCACATCATGGAGAACTGCGAGCCATCATACATGGACACGCCGGCTCACGGGGTTTCCCTTTAGGGTGCCTTCACATATGGCAGAAACATAAGCCAGAAAATACGGAGGTGGGGGTTTTTACAACGCAGCAGCTCTTTCTACGGACGGATTAGGATGCAGATTTCTTTGTGAATTTTGTTGCAGATTTCTGTGCGGATTACATCCACATTTCTGCGCCAGAAAAGACACAAGACATCATTATTTACTCAGCAGAATGCAGGGAAGAGATTTCAACCCCAAAGCTGCATATTTCTGGTGGATTTTTCTACCATGTGTGATGGCACAGTTAGGACTCATGCACAGGACCGTCGGCTGTTTTGTGGTCCACAAACTGTGGATCCTCAAAACATGGATACCGACCGACACTATGAGACTAGCCGCTAATAGAACAGTCCTATCCTTGTCCGTAATGCGGACAATATTAGGACATGTTCTATTTTTTTTAAGGATCGGCCATGTAGTTTGGGGCTTAGGCTTAAAGGGTTTCTACAGTTTTTAAAAACTGATGATCTATCCTCTGGATAGATCATCAGCATCTGATCGGCGGAGGTCCGACACCCGGGGGCCCCGCCGATCAGCTGTTTGAGAAGGCAGCGGCGCGGCCTTCTCTGTGTTTACCGCAGGCCCAGTGACGTAACGACTACTATCACTGGCCTGGGCGCGGCTAAGTTCCATTCAGAGCTTAGCCCCGCCCAGGCCAGTGATACTAGTCGTGACGTCACTGGGCCTGCGGTAAAACACAGAGAAGCCGCGCCGCTGCCTTCTCAAACAGCTGATCGGCGGGGGCCCCGGGTGTCGGACCCCCGCCGATCAGATGCTGATGATGTATCCTGGAGGATAGAATCATCAGTTTTTAAAAACTGCAGAAACCCCTTTAAATAGGACCTTTCACCGTTCCTGAAATTCCTGTTTTAATAGCTTAATGCATTCCCCATTTTATAACAATTCTGGAACATCTATTCTTATGTCTCTATATTGTTGCCATTCCTTTATTATTTGCACTAGAAGTTATGAATGAATTGCTATTTGCCTTCAGTAAAGGAACAGAGGGGAGGTAAACCAGTTGGGGGTGTGTCCCTGCAACAGTCTGAACATGACAGCACTGATTGGCTAGAGTCAGAGCTGTTGCAGGTACACATCCCCAACTTGTTACCTCCCCTCTGTTCCCTTACTGAAGGCAAAATAGCAATTCGGCGATCTCGTAGTCCAATGTGGTCTATTTGACTCTGTTGGTATCAGGTATGTGCTGGATCCAGCATTTCCGATTAGTTTCGTTGTTCTGCTCCTCTAATGGAAATAACGAGCAGTAAAGTGAATGTGGACTTACAGTCGTCTGATGCACATGAATGTATTTCTGGGCTGTGTCCTACATACGTACATTGAGGTAAAAAGAACACGCAAGTCTGCATGTTTGAAAGACTACATACATACATGGACCCATTCATTTCTATGGGTCCCCAAAAAAAACTAACAGGACATGGATGTCATCCATGTGCTGTCCACATCCTTTGCTGGTTGGATTCATTTTTTCCATCACATTATACACCGCTCGTTTCCATGGTTACGACCTCCCTGTAATCCATCAGTGGAGGCCGTGCTTGCACACCATTGGAAAAAGCACCAGCCTGTGTGAGCTCTCATAGGCCCGGCCACCTGAAAGGCCAATGCAAGCACGACCACCAGTGATGGATTGCAGGGTGGTCGTAACCATGGAAACGAACAGTGTATAATGTGATGGAAAAATGAATCCAGCCAGCAAAAGGAGGCAATATGGATAATCTCAATACATTAGTAAGTGGCTTGTATTAACTTTCTCTACATGATAAATGCCATTTGCTGAAGTGAGACAACCCGTTTAGGGCTCATGCACACAAACGTATTTTCTTTCCGTGTCCGTTTTTTTGTTTGTTTGTTTGCTTTGTGGACTGTATGCGGAACCATTCATTTCAATGGTTTCACAAAAAAAAAAAACGGAAGTTACTCCGTGTGCATTCCGTTTCTGTATGTCCGTATTTCCGTTCCCGCAAAAAAATAGAACATGTCCTATTATTGTCCGCACTATGGACAAGCATAGGACTGTTCTATTAGGGGCCAGCTGTTCCGTTCTGCAAAATATTGAATGTACACGGACGTCATCCGTATTTTTTGCGGATCCGTTTTTTGTGGACCGCAAAATACATACGGTCATGTGCATAAGGCCTTAGTATTCCAGGACTTACCTAGTGATGACCTATCCTTGACTGGTAGGTGTCCAACTCCTAGCACTTCCGGCGATCAACTTTTTAGCTGAAGCACCAGAACCACACAGCTCCATACCCGGTATAGTGACCGTTTCTGGAAGACCCCTTTCAGCCTTTTGTCAAATATATACATGGGGAGGAACTTCACCCAAACTGTATGCTATTACGGGACTGGGCTGTACCTAGGACCATGTGACCAATGAACATGACATCACATGGCCTAGGAAGAGGCTATGGGGCTCTTCAAAAAGCTGATCAGGCAGTGGTTCCGGAAGTCAGACCCCACCAATCAGATACTGATGACATATCCTCAGGATAGATCATCAATATTAAACACCTGGAAAAACCCTTTAATTTTTTTTATTTTGGTTAGGACTTTCCCACCTAACTTAACACATAACTATTCCACAATTTTGACATCTGGACAGCTTAGCAGGTAACCTCAACTTGCTGGTCAAACTAAATTGTAGCAGCCCCAACTAAATAATGAAACGTGTTAAGTGCCCCCCTAACTTGCAGCCATTCCAGTCACCAGACTTCCCAGCATGTGCAGCCATCTGCACTGACAACCATCAGCAATACACTGGGCCACACTGAAGATCTCAGGGATGGTGATAAGATGCCACCATAACAAAAAACTCATTTTAACAAATTTCTTTTCTGCTAGAACTGACACTTCACCAGAAGAAATACTTGACTGAAATCGTATGCTTTGGGCTACCATGACCAAGCTGCTATAAACAAGCCTCAGATCACTGTGCACAATGCCAGGAGTGTGGAGTAAAGCTGATGTCCAACGTGATGACATGTCAGGATCAGGAGCAATAAATGACACCTCACCATTTGACAGATGAATGCGTTTCCTATCTGAATGCTAGAAGACTATTTTTCTAGGTTTGGACTGGACCCATTAGATTGGCAAAATCTTTTCAGGGCCTTCACACGCAATGAATTTTGCTGCAGAAAGTTTCTGCAACCAAGATTCAGTTCCATTCACTAGAATGGGTCTTCAAGAAATCCATATGCTTGCCACCAAACCTACCCCATTCGGACGAATGGTGCTGATTTTCAGACACAGAAATCTGCTGCGTGTAAAGACGCCCTGAAGGCTGATTGATATGACCATGATCAGTCAGGGAAACATGGTCCATGTGTTGGCCGCACCTCCTGAACCTACTGTGGCTCTCCTGACTTGAACAGCCTTCATCATAGTGTTTTATGATGCAGCCAGTTCCTATCTGATGGTGACATGATGATGTGAGTACAGTACAACAGACCCATGATGAGATAGGAACTGGGTCAGGGAAGCTGTGGTCTGTACAGGAGATGCTACCTACACACGGACTTTATTTCCTGGACCGATCACAGTCATTTAAATTAGTCCTAAGGCATACAATGACATTCCAGTGAATTCTCTTCTTCCAGCCTTGGTCCAAACGTCTGGGAAAGTTCATTTCCTGTTCCTGCAGAACAATGCCCCCATGAACAAAGTGAGGCCCATAACAACGTGTTCACATGAAGCCATCTTGTGTGTCAAAATTTCAATCTCATTAAATGGGTTCTCCAGGAATTAGGAAAATGAAAATATGTAAATATTACTTTATTATAAATATATTCCCAAATACTTTACATTAGTTATAATGGCTTATTTTGTCCAGGGATCAATGATTAGGAGAAACAAAATGGCTGCCGTCCTATTAGTACACACAGAACCTGTCCTAATGACACAGGAAGACAAGTTACTTCACAACACTGAGGTAATCTTCTCCTCTCCTATGATCCTGAATACAGATTAATATGATATTTAGCTGAATCTTTGTGGGAATGGAGTTCATTAGGAGACATGAAGTACAGAGAGGACGGACAGGACAGACTGTGGTAATGGAGACTGCATACAAGTTCTGCTGCTCATCAGCCACATCTGCTCATGAACTCCATTCCTACGAGATTCAGCTAAAGATCTTATCATCTGTATTCAGGATCATAATCCCTGACAAGCAGAGAGGAGGATGAGGAGATGAGGCAGGTCTTTACCTCAGTGTTGTGAAGTAACTTGTCCTGCTGTGTGATTAGGACGGGTTCTGTGTGCGCTAATAGGACAGCGGCCATTTTATTTCTCCTAATGATTGTTCCCCAGACAAAACGAGCCATTATAACTAATGAAAGGTATTTGGGAATATATTTATAATGAAGTAATATTTAAGTATTTTCATTTTCTTAATTCCTGGAGAACCCCTTTAAGTAGTTCTAGACACATCTCCATTCAATTAGAAGCTTCATAAGCTCAGGTGGCCACATCGCCCATGAACAGAAGTATCATCTATATTCTGATGTGCAGCTCGACGAGAATGTATCATAATGAATTAGTGATTTGATGCCAAGTATACCAACTGGAGGTACCAGCAGTCACAGGGGTTTACTGAGACGTTCCTCAAAATATACTGCACCTGACCAACCTCTCAGACTACGGAGGAGTAAAGGAAAGCTGGAGTAGTTGTCCATGGTAATCAATCACCTCTCATTTTTCAGAGGCTGCCGACTTCATTTTTCCTTTGCACAACTCCTCCTATTATAAGATCTGGCATCTGAGAATCAGTAGACAACCATTCACATTCTGGCCCAGGCTCTCCTGGAGGGTATCCGTTAGAAGGTCTGACCAGGGGGTACTCCAGGAGTGACCAGTACTCTAGTTTACCATAGTTTCCAATTCAGTAGACAGTATGAAGACCTTCCTAGGATTCTGCTCCCCAGATAAGATCACTGAGGGTCTAGATCAGGGATCAGCAACCTTCAGCACTCCAGCTGCTGTGAAACTACAACTCCCAGCATGCTCCTTCCACTTGTGTGGGAGTTTAGAGAACAGCCAAGCAAGTGTGTATGATGGGAGATGTAGTTTCACAACACCTGGAGTGCCGGAGGTTGCTGACCCATGGTCTAGAATAGATTGTCTCTTCAGGGCTTTTAGAGCCACATTAGAAAATATATTTTTTTGCCCATGGCCTGGCACTGCTTCTCAGGACCATTCTCAGAGGAGGGCACTGCACAATAACATCTTATGCATAACACTTCCTTATGGAGATCACACCAGGGGTCAACAAAGAGGTCCCAATCCACAGTGGTCACCACCAAAAGCCACTTCAGAAAATGATCTGATCATCAGGTCTCCCCTTCATTCTCACACCACAAGTGCTGCCCCCTATGGATGGGTCCAAGTTTCAGAGCAACTTTGTGGACAGCTCATTAGTATCCTCTAAATCATAACACAACCTCCATATCAGTAAATGTCAGCCATCAATGTGAGGATATACACCCTGCTGTACATTCTGGAGAGCCCTTTTAAGACAGGGGTTGCAGGCAGCTCTTCACTTCCAGGAGATAAAGCCACAAAGTTACATAGCACTTCATAGCCGGGATGTGTGGCTGCCAGCAGCTGTAAATACCCAGCAGTGGGCAGCAGCAGACGCTTACCTGGCAGTGTGCTTGCCACAGGGCAGCTCCAGGGTCCCCGCAGTAGTCCCCGGCACGGCTCAGTCCAGTAGCAGGTGCCGCCGTCCAGTACACATGCCGCAGCCTGCGGACTCCCCACATCAACAGTCACTTGTCCGGAGCTCCTTCCAGTCCCACAGCGGCTCCTGCTGTGCCTGAGGGATCCGGGGGAGGCAGCCGCTCCGTGTCCAGTCCCCTCCCAGTCTGACCGCTCGTCCCTCCCAGGCTGTCTGGCCTCGTAGAGCCCCACCTAGAGGACAGGGAGGGGGCGGCCGAACCACGTGTAGTGTACACAGAGCCGGGGGCGGGGGAGACAGTCACTACATATACAATGCCTGCGTATCTGTATACATACATGTGCAGTCACTATATATACACTGCCTGCTGGTCTGTGTATATACATGTGCAGTCACTACATATTATATACACTGCCTGCTAGTCTGTGTACATACATATCCAGTCAATACATATACACTGCAACGTCTGTGTACATACATGTGCAGTCACTACATATACACGACCTGCACATCTGTGTACATACATGTGCAGTCACTACATATACACTGCCTTCATGTCTGACTGTGTACATACATGTGTAGTCACTACATATACACTGCCTGCACGTCTGTGTACATACATGTGCAGTCACTACATATATACTGCCTGCATGTCTGTGTACATACATGTGCAGTCACTACATATACACTGCCTGCACCTCTGTGTACATACATGTGCAGTCACTACATATACACTGCCTGCACGTTTGTGTACATACATGTGCAGTCACTACATATACACTGCCTGCATGTCTGTGTACATACATGTGCAGTCACTACATATACACTGCCTGCACCTCTGTGTACATACATGTGCAGTCATTACATATACACTGCCTGCACCTCTGTGTACATACATGTGCAGTCACTACATATACACTGCCTGCACGTCTGTGTACATACATGTGCAGTCACTACATATACACTGCCTGCATGTCTGTGTACATACATGTGCAGTCACTACATATACACTGCCTGCACCTCTGTGTACATACATGTGCAGTCACTACATATACACTGCCTGCATGTCTGTGTACAAACATGTGCAGTCACTACATATACACTGCCTCCACCTCTGTGTACATACATGTGCAGTCACTACATATACACTGCCTGCACCTCTGTGTACAAACATGTGCACTCACTACATATACACTGCCTCCACCTCTGTGTACATACATGTACAGTCACTCCCTGGGTTTTGGTGCGGGATGTCTAACCACCGCCGATCCGCTCTTCTACTGTGCTGTCTGTGGCTCAAGGTGGCAGAAGGCACCATGATGTCACTGCATCGTGCCTGCTTGGATGCCGAATGGTAAAGCAGTAGTATGATTGTGTTGGAACTTGGGGTAGGTGAGTGTTTAAATTGGTGGCAATAGGAGGCATCACTCCATGGGGGCACTTAATGGGGCATCATTTTATGAGGGGGCACCTAACTCTTTAGTAACCACCAATGCGCCTTTTTATGGCAGCTTAGAATAACCAGTGCATTGAAGAGCAGATGCTGAGGTCTCCCATGACAGCCAGGCTCCTGCTCGAATGGCCTGGTTCATCAGAATCACTGAACCCAGCCGTTTAACCCCTTAGATGCCGCAGTCAATGGAAACTGTGGCATCTAAGTGGTTTCAGAGGGAGGTGCTATCAGCACCACAGCAAATAAGATTGTGGGATGCTGATGTTTTCACAGAGCAGACAGGGGTCCATTGAAGGCCCGCTCTATGGGTTTGCTCAGTATCCGTCAGAATAATACACTGTACTACATAACTGATACAGTGTATTATGGAAGTGATCAGAGGATCACATGTCAAAATCCTCTTGTAGGACTAAGAAGTGTAAAAGAAAAAAGTTTTATTGAAAAAAAAATCTCCATTGAAAAAATTATTTTCATTAGCATACATGGTGGGAAACCAGAACGGGGGGCACAGTGGGGGAATGGAGCAGCGTGTCTGAAAAAAATGAACGCACTGACATCTACTAATCATGTCCTACAGTGCCAGGTGTAATGTCAGGACCAGTGAAAGGTACAATCTTCTCTAGCACCAGTAAGGATAATGGAGGCCAGTTAAAAGGCAGCAATTTAGCACTTGTGTGGTACTGGCTTAGTAACGTTGTAGGTGATGGGTGTCTTTTCTGTAGTGCCTCACCTAGCGGCAGTGTCTTTAATTCTGGTCATAGTAGTTCACTCTGCTGTCAAACTTCTCAAGACTTCACTTGAGGAAGATGAATGATAGATGTCTCTGGAGAATCGGTAACAGGGGCAGGAGCCCTAACTTGAACTTCCTTTCCACTCTGTCTCTGGACAGGAACTCCCCCTACTAACAGGAAGCAGGAGCAGCCCACTCCTACCAAGAGGGGAGGAACAGGGCGATTAGTCCTAAAAACCTTTGCCAACCAACAGACGTCCAGAAGCATACAAGAAAATACATAACATTATAATACAAAACTTTTTACAATTGTAGTACCCCCAGGTCTGTGCACTTACAAAGAGTACTTGAGTACCCTTGATCTAAACATACACTGTACAATACCAATACGCTTCTGCTGAGACATATGGCACATAAGTAATACAGTCTTATAATCTGGCTGGAATCAGCTCGTCTGAAGAGGCCCTTACAGAGGAAGGTGGTTTCCTTAAAAGTGTTGTCTGGGTTCAGAGCTGAACCCGGACATACCCTTAAATTCACCCAGGCAGCCCGCCTGATGTTATCATTGGAGCGTCTCATGCAGGCATCCGATGCCCTCCTTTGCCCGGTTCTGGTGACGAACCGCACTCTGCCAGGCGGAGGCTTCCGCCCAGCAGTGTGTTTGGTGACGTCACCGGCGCAGATGGGTGGGCTTTAGCGCTGCCCTAGCCAAAACGGCTAGGGCAGCGCTAAAGCCGGCCCATTACAGCCGGTGACGTCACCGAACACACTGCCCGGCGGAAGCTTCTGCCCGGCAGTGTGTTATTGTAAACAGAAGAGCCCTTGCGATCCGGCGCAGGGCAAGGGAGGGCATCGGAGCATGAGATGCTCCGATGCTAACATCAGGCGGGCTGCCTGGGTGAATTTAAGGGTATTAAGGGAATTTAAGGTACTGAATAGCATAGTATGCATGGTGCTCCAATACAAGTCAGCGAGCAGACAGATCTAAACATTTACACATTCCTGTTTAGCATCTTTATAAAGATAGGAAGAAAAACGAAGCTTTTACTATTTTACTCTTTCTTTTTCTAACAGTATGCCCCATACGTGGTGTTAGCAGAGCAGAGCCTGGGTTTTTATGCATTATTTTATGCTGCCTTAAAGGAATTCTCCAGGATTTTTATATTGATGGCCTATCCTCAGTACAGGCCATCAATATCAGATCAGCGGTGGTCCACACTCCCACCAACTTACGTGAATGGGACCAGTGCTGCAGACCTTTAAGCAGGGCCAGGATGACAGGTAGGGGGCGCAATTTTTCATCAGTGACAAAGAAAAAACCCTTCCAATCATTACTAATGAGTGCTTCCATTGTGGAGGCGCTCATTAGTACACAGAAGCTACGAGCCATGAGTTGCTCACCCCTCTCTGGTCTTCTTCTAGCAGCCGCTCTGTGTCCTGACTTCCTACAGAGTCAGGTCAGACGTAGATGTGCCCTCCGACCTGTCCCTTTGCAGACGTCAGGTCACAGGGCAGGGCGGCAAGAGGAGCCAAGCTGCAGAGTGGAGGAGCTGTCTGGAGCTGGACAGGTAAGTTGTTTTATTTTTTTTTGTCTGATCTGAGGTTTGCAGGAATCTGGGGAGGGCTCCTGAATTTTAAGGTCTGATCTGATGTCTAAAGGGATTTGGGCAGGGGAGGGGGGTAACATAAACACTGGGGTCTGATCTGTGGGGGGGAACATGAATATTGGTGGTCTGATCTGAGGTCTGCAAGGATCTGAAGAGAAATGGCTGTAGCTATAGGGGAAGAGGCTGCTTTGGCGGCCCACCCAGGAGGAGGTCTAAAAGATTTTATCAGGGCTCCCTCAACAGTATTATACAATGACATTATATACAGAGACACTGTAGGAAAACTACTGAGCGGCTGCCAGGCCTCGTCTGAGAGGGAGCGATCTTGACTAGCCACAGGCGTGGGGGTTGCACAGGAGGAGAGGATTTGCTGGGGTGGGGGGCCCCATTCAAATATTTGCTGTGGGGCCCAGTCATTTCTAGTTACACCACTGGGGAAGAGGGTTTAGGGGGTCACATGAATTTTGGGGTCTGATCTGAGATCCCATTTAAGGGATGGTGGGATGCGGGTTATAGGGAGCCTTATTAATTCTGGGTCTGATCTGAGGTCTGAAGTTAAGATAAGGAGGTTATAGGGGCCCCATGAATTTATGGTCTGAACCTGGGGTCCATATGAATTTGTGGTCTATATAAATTTGGGGTGTTATCTGGGATTTGTATGAATGTGAGGCTAATCTGGGGTCTGTATTAATGTTACAGTAACTGGGGGCGTTGGGCGGCACTGTTGATACAGTAATGTGGGCACAAAGGGTAGCAGCAGGCACAGGTTGGCAGTGTTAAATGGGCAGCTGAATGGGGGGTTTCTTTGCAATAGAGGGTGGGGATGGACTGCAGAAGCAACGAGTCAGGTCAGAGGTGTACCCTAATCTCCTGGGTCCTAATGTACATGAGGGTCTGAACCAAATGGAGAAGAAAGGAAAGTGAATAACTGAAATCCATTGAGATGTCACCTGTAAGTCATTGGAGGGAGGGGGTGGGGGGGAAGGCAATTTGCCTGCTCTGCCTAAGGCACCAAAATATGTTATCCCGGCTGTGCCTACAAGGAAACAGCTGATTGACGTGGGTGCAGGGTATCGGGGCCCCTGCTACCTGTCCTATCCTAAAGATAGGCAATCAATATAAAAATTCTGCAAGTAGTGACAGTAAAAGCAATGACAGAGACCCCCGACACCAGCTCTGTGTCACTTACGTGGCAATATGGCGTAGTTTCCATGAAATCACAATTTTTCTGCTGAAGTCCTCAATATTGGCTCCCATGAAATAAAGCAGCATATTAGGATGTCAAATCAGCTTCAAAGAGGCAGTAGGAGAGCAGAAAAAGAGTGTACTCCTGGTCACTGCACTGCCACTGCAGCTTCTCCCTGTGCTCAGATGAAAACATCCGGTGTCGGGGGACCAATGGCAGGTGGGGACGGGGACGAGCCTCCCTAGCATCATAGGTGACGCTAAGGAAGCTCATCCCCGTCTGCCATTGGCTGCTCCCCACGACACCAGATGTTTTCATCCACATACAGGGAGAAGCGGCGGCGGTGCGGGGACCAAGAGTGCCGCAGGGAGCCAGGTAAGTATATTGACTGTGAGGGGCCCAGGCATATGGGGGGCATTTTATAGTCTTGGATAACCCCTTTAAAGACTAGATACAGCCTATGGGAAACAGTGGAGTTTTTTTTTGGAGGAAAACCACATCCTATTTCTAATCCCCAGCAGATCCGGACTTCCATTCGCTCTGTGAGATCAAGCGTCACTTGTATAATTTTAATGCAGAATTATGATACAGTATTAATAAAACAGAAGTGTCACATCCATCATTCCAGGAATACCTGAAATATAAGGATTCAGATCCAAACACTAAAAAATGACCAAGAAATTTACAGATACATTTCCCCCCCAAGGAATGTGCTACCTGCGTCATTTTTTCATTTCAGCATTCTCAGTTTCCTGCCCCAGCAGAGCACAGTTATCAATTATAACAAAACTTTTATAAACTCCTTCATTTATCCTCGTTCTGTAGACCCCAGGGCGGGACAAGCAGAAACATATGAGGATTTCTCTCTACTTTGCAGGAGAGAAGCATTTGAAATATTTTTTCATTGTTTTCCTTTCTGTTTCACCGTTACAAAACTGCTCTTCACAACGATTGGATTCACACACACAGCATTTTGCTCATGATTTTTTTGTTTGTGTGTTTTTAACTTTTTTTTGTTAAAGGCCACATATCATTTTAACCCCTTCCCCCGTATGCATTTGGGGGCCTTAGTGACCAAGCAATTCCTTTCATTTTTTCACGGTTATTACTTTTTTATTCTTCCTTTGATTTAGCTGTATGAGGGCTTGATTTCTGAGAGAAGTTTTTGTTTGTTTGTTTTTTTAATGCCACCATTTTGGGTGGCATTTAATGAGTTTACTGAGTAACTTTTATTAACTCTTTCCGGTGGGAGATGGGAAAAAAACAGCAATACTGCCACTAAGTTTTTACAGTGTAAATTTTGCAATATTCACTTTAAGGCATAAATAAGGCTACTTTCACACTAGCGTTTTTGCTAGATCCGGCAGGGTTCGGCAAAAACGCTTCTACAACCATCTGCATCCGTTATGAACAGATCCAGTTGTATTATCTTTAACGTAGCCAAGACAGATCTGTCCATTGAAAGTCAATGGGGGACAGATCCGTTTTCTATTGTGTCAAATAGTGTCAGAGAAAACGCTTGCAGGGTTATTCTGTCCTAGATGGGAACGCAACCAAATGGAAAGGAATGCATTCTGGTGCACTCCATTCAGTTACGTTTTGTCCCCATTGACAATGAATGGGGACAAAATGGAAGCGTTTTTCTCCGGTATTGAGACCCTATGATGGATCTCAATACCAGAAAATAGAAACGCTAGTGTGAAAGTAGCCTAACACTAGCTTTATTGTCTGGGTCAGTATGAGTACAGTGATGCCAAATATGTATAGTTTTTTAAGTTTTACCACTTTTTCACAATAAAAAGTAACCTTTTACCACACCCCAAGACACATAAGGGGTCATTTATTAAACAGGCGTATTTCTAGCACAGATTGCGGCACAAAGGTCCTTTGTGCCGCAATCTGCGACCTCTCCCTGCTCACGCCAGTGGGTGCGGCACGGGCAGGGAAGGGGATGGGCCGGCAGGCCCAACTCATTTACCATTTTCTAGACCTGTTTTAGTCGAAGAATAGGGTCTAAATGTAAGACAGCAAGGAAGCAGTCTTACATTTAGAAGCGGCAGGGGATCTACCACTATTAGAAGCCTTGATTATAATAGAAGCCAAGTTATATAGAAGCCTTGATTGCTTTTTATTCCATTTTTTTTGTGGCAAATACTCAAACAACAGTAATTCTGAAAGTATTTTTAATAGAATTCACCATGCAATATAAATGATGTTATAATTGCATAGTGCAGGTTGTTATGGACATGGTGATGTGAAATATGTCCAATAAAAATATGTCCTTATTTTTACATTTTTTCCAATGAAAATCATTTGTATTTTTCAGGACTTTCTTTTCCGTCCTAGCGATATGCCCCCATTGTCTGAGATGGGAATACCCCTTTAAGACTGGGGCCAGATTATGTTGGCTGCAACACCAGAAGATCGCTGTGTAGCAGTGCAAGCACTGAAATGAATGGGGTCAGAGCGTGATCTGTAATTTGACACAATAGTGACCCCTGAAATGTAAAAAATTCGGCACTGCAACCTCATTCAATTCAATGGCTGCACTGCTAGACTGCCATCTTTGGTTAAACCATGGGTGGCATGACCAGGATCACCATGTTGGCCCATCCTAAATAAAGCTGTATGCTTGTCTGTCATTCCATTCAAACTCCTCACTGCAATGTAATCACCATTCTACTGATCAGACCATCCAGGAATTTCTGAACTATCCGTAAAAATAGGTGACTTTTGGGGGGCGTGGCCTGCAGCCGAGCTGAGTGGACGCAAAGCTACCGAGCTCTGGCCACAATCGACTACCATCTGATTAAAAGTCCGCTCAGGAGACATCCAAAAAGGCTCCATCGGGGTTCTCCTCCTTACCTCCATCAGTTAGAACCCTTGGGGGAGCTCCGCAGTGCGGGAGACTGGGAGTTCTGGTCTGGGCCTACTGCGCCGGCTGAGGCCCCGGCCTGGAGTTGCGGCGCCATTGCCGTCACGTGTGCAGGGAGCACGGCATAGTTGGCCTGCCCTCGGATCCGGGCCCAGGGGTGGATAGCATCGGACTGAGAGGGGATTCTTACCAGTCCCAGAAGACGTCCATGAGGTGGCCTGCCGCCGGGAGCGCCAGACATCTTATATGAGAGCTCCGTTCCGCCTCGTGGCTTGCGCTTCCAGACTTGAATCACCGCCTCTGGCCCACAGAGTCCCTACCTGGCATCCTCTGGAGCGGTGAGTCGTACCCTGAGGGGACAGAGATCTGGGGAAGAAGAGAAAGGGGTCCTCAGTTAGAGCCCCTGGCAAAATCTTTTCCTTTTCCCCTCCATAGAAGGGGGATGCTTCGCCTTTTAATGCTTGATTGAATGACCGGAAAGGGTTAATGACACAGACCCTCAGCCTCCTGTAATACCTTATTCAACTGCTGCACGTGCTCCTACTTATTTTTTCTGCTTCATAATGGTCAAAGTGGGCAAGCCAGACATGGCGACTAATCCTAAGTCTTACAAAAGTCAACAAGATCTGCAAAAATTCCTTCATAAACCTTCTCCTCAACCGGACTCTCTGAAGTCTCATAAAATGGTTCCCAGTTATGTAGATTCAGATACTGCAGACGCAGACAATATGGGATGCCTCAGAACTTCTGCTACAAATTCTCAAATCCGCACTTCACCCACGGAATTGCAAAAGATTATTGAAAATGCGCTCCAACCTGTCCTTGCTGAATTATCTGACATCAAAATGGACATTAGAGAGATTGGCGGTCGAGTGGAACACTTGGAGGAGACTCAAACGGCGCTACTGACACATGGTGACGGCAACATCTTCTGCAATGCAAACTTGCCAAGTGCACCTGAATAATATGTTGTCCTATATAGAGGATCAAGATAATCAAGGTAGACGAAATAATCTGCGCATAAAGGTGTTCCTGAACCCTTTGGAACCGGGGAGGTCATGGATGTTACTTATGCTATACTTGAGACCCCTCTTGCCTCGGATGTAGCCAGTGATTTAATTTTGGAAAGAGCACAATAGGTCGCTCAGGGCTAGGCCCAAGGATGGAGACCACCTAGAGACATATATTTGTAAAGTACTCAATTTTCAACATAAAGAATGTATTGTCCAAAGCGGCCAGAAGCACCAAAGATCTATGCTTTGAAGGCTACCAATTGCGTTGTTCCAAGACATCTCACCAGTGACTTTCACTAAACGGAGGCAGATGAAACCGCTCACGGATGCGCTTAGAGCGAAAAACTACCCGTACAGGTGGTTATTTCCCTTTGGCTTGGCAGTACCATACAGGGCACCACCCGATACATCAGACGACCTGAGGATGTTTCTGCCCATATGTGAAATCATAGACTTGGACCCCACTGAAGTTCCTTCTTGGATACAGATATCAGATGTAGCTGTTTTTCCAAAACTTCCTGCGCCTACTCCTTGGAGGATGTCCAAAAGCCGCAACACTAGGAAGCGCACCACTACGTCTCCAGCTGATTTATATGGTTTGAGAAGACTCTTCTCATAGTTCTGTAGCTATTTGTCTTTATTTCCAAAAAGTCTCTTATCTTTGTCTTCTATGCAATTTTGAGCAATGTTTTGTAGTTCTTAATATTCTTAGCAGCTGCGATTGTGATTATTGCCTCATGTCTCTTATTGCATGCTAAGCCAGATAAGTCTTATAGGTAACAAATGTTCTGTTTAAATGCTGATTTGGAGGGTCGGTCTTTTTCCCTTTCCATTTTTTGCTTGTTCTTCTCCTTAGGTTGGCTACTCAGACTTAGACCTTCAGGTCACGCGCTCACATTGGCCTGATTGAAATTGCCCAGTCTATACCTATTCTGAGCCTGCTTGGCTATAGGTAACACTCGTTGTATTTGCCATATTTCTTGAACTTTATTTTCACCCCATCTTTCTTTTTCTTACTACATTATGTCTAATTAATCACAGAGAACGTATCACCTAAAACATAGCCTTTATTGTAGGTCTATTTAAAACTAATAAATGGTATAAACACAGCTTATAAGAAAAAGATGTAGCCAAGGGATTGCCCTATCCCGTGATGACAGGGATATCTTAATAGTCCGGGTATAGGTTAAATAGATAAGGGAAAATGCATGTCCTCCACTGACCCTCACTATATACCCTGCCTGCCAACCGGAATAAAGCCGACCCCGACAGGCGAGGCGATCACGTATCAGGAACCCTCCTATTTTGCCCTAATGGGCCCTGATACAGAAAAGAACCACCACACATCTATCAAACACCCGCCAGGTGATGTGCAGATACAATGAAAAAATTAAACAATTAAAAGTCAATCTGGTCCTGATATTGACCTATGAGACAATGCTCCTATGGTCTTATATCTATACCTGGACAGAACCAGGAAGATGTCCCTTAAGTCCCTACGCGTTTCGCTTGTCTATAGTAGCTCATCAGGGGACCATAACTCTATAAATCACAATAATATGACCAGAGGAATTTAATACAATATTACAATTGTGTTCAAATCACAGTAGAGAGGTGGTATGATAACCGCGGCACCCTCTATATTTATCCAATAACCACAGCCAGCTTACTTTAATGTGCCAACAAGGGCTGGTGGAGATCCAAACAGTCCCACAATGGTGGTTTTAATTTAAATACCCAAGATCAGGGCATATTTTGATCTCCTTCAGCCCTGAGGCATAGTAACCAATAGGATTGTCAAATTAGCGTTGATGATGATTCAAATAGATGAACTGACAATACAGTAAATCTCTAATCAATGCACGTTTCAAGATTAGACAGTCCGTAACAACAGTTACTTATCCTTGCATATTTGTGTTAAAACAGCAACTTCATATGGAGCGCACGATCTATTTAGCGATGCATTGGACAGCACATGTAAAGAGAGGTGGGCAGTCAGTGTCGACTGCTACCCATCTCTGCACAAGATCTAGTCGGCAATACAATAAACCACGCATGTAGAAAAAATAGACAGTCCGTATCGACTGCTATACTTGCGTGGCCCTGTTTAAACGATGGCTTAGCGTGGAGCACAGGGTCAGCGTCCTTCACAGGTCCGTGATGATACACCTGGCATGGATGAATGGGCGGCAAAGAGGAATTCAGGTAGTCCTTTAAAAAGGGGTTGCGGCAGTTCAATGCGTCCTGCCGTCATATTAAAATCCCGCCCACAGTCACGTAGCTGCATAGGAGCGGGAGGTCACGTGACCGCAGTCCCGATCACGTGACACCCTCCGTCTCCTAGCAATCGTAAACAAGCCTGCACTGTCTTGTATCGCATATCTCCTGAAGTCATATATCGATGGTCACTCTGTTACCAAGTTGTAACAGTCTAATCTGTGGATATAGTTAGGATAAATTCTTTTAGTATTTAACCAGGTGATTTATACCAAGGAGGAACAAAGGGGAGGAAAGGGAAAGGAAGGAGGGGGGGGGGGGAGGGGGGGGGAAGGAGGAAAAAAGAGAGAAAAAGAAAGGAAGGGAAGAAGAGGGAGCATAATGTTATTACCTGGAACGTGCGGGGGATGAATGTGCCAACAAAAACGGTCTCGAATACTGCAACATTAGGTCTCTACACTGCCGACATAGGTATTATCCAGGAAACTCACTTCAAGACGGGTAAAGTTCCCTCCTCTGTCCCTCGCAATGGTTCCACTCCTGCTATAGTATATCCAAATCCAGAGGTGTAACCATAGCTATCAAGAAGTCTCTGCCTTTTAGGGTATCATCTATTATGAGTGATTCGGAGGCAGGTTCCTCTTTTAAAGGTTCTATAGCTGGCTCCATGGTTACTGTTTGGGGGTTATATGACCCAAACGTCAATCAGGTTCCCTGGCTCATAGAGACTCTTGAAAAACTTCTTCTTCAAGAAGGAATGTGCATTTTAGGGGGAGACCTCACGTGACATTAGAACCCATGATAGATTCTCTTCTGGACCTCCATATTCTCAAAGGAAGTGAAAGCTTAAAAGCTCTCTCTCATTGTCACTTAGAGACGTATGGAGACAACTTTACCACTCAGGCAAGGACTACACTTACTAACTCTGGCAGTCCACAACACCATATCAAAGATTGGACTATATGCTCCTATCTGTTCATAATCTTGCTCCACCTTCAGGGAGCTTCCATTGGGACATAGGAATATCGGATCATGCACCAGTATCCATGAAGTAGTGATTGAGTCACTCCGAGACGTGAGTACACATGGCGTCTCCAATGATAATATTATCCGTAATGCGGAATACAGAAAGAAACTAGAAGGGGTGATCTCTCATTACTTCCAGGAAAATACCTCAGGGTCATTATCACCTACAGTAATCTGGGAGCTCACCAAAACCGTTGTTAGGGGTGAGCTTATCCTCAATTGGGTCTTACATGAAGAAACAAAAGAGGCAGGAGATACAAAGCTTGATGGATGATATAAACAAACTCGAAAGTGCTCATAAAAGGTCCCTAGCCACACGATCCCTTGCAGAATTAACTAACTTAGAGAGAAATTGAATCATCTCCTTAACCTTCGGGCGACT
Organism: Rhinella marina; assembly: GCA_900303285.1. Taxonomy (NCBI): domain Eukaryota; kingdom Metazoa; phylum Chordata; class Amphibia; order Anura; family Bufonidae; genus Rhinella; species Rhinella marina. The sequence continues at coordinate 272,176 of ONZH01024873.1, read as the reverse complement.
AGGGCGTATCTTTATGCTAAACATAAGGTCTATATGCATGCAATAGAGGCTCTCGCCTAATGTCGTTAATAGCTAAGAAAAGGAGAGACCAGCTCTTTGTTGAGGTGATTAAAGATGGTTCTGGTAGCGTTCATTCCTCTACAAAAGATATAGCTGCGCAATTTGAGGCCTTTTATTCTGACCTGTATAACTTGAGGATTAGTCCTGGCGAAGACGGGGTGGATAGGGGAGAGCTGATTGAACGTTTCTTGGATCTTTAGATTTACCCAAACCTTCTCAGGCTCATATGAGCTCGTTATCTGCCCCTATTACTCTCCAAGAACTGCAAAAAGCACTAAAAGATTCCCCCTCTGGGAAAAGTCCTGGCCCAGACGGCTTGCCAGTGTCTTATTATAGAGCTTTCTCAGAAATACTACTTCCTCACTTACTTTTGGCCTTCTCAGCGGCTGGATCGGGAGAGACATTCCCATCTCAAACTCTAATGGCGCACATCACGGTGCTCCCCAAAGACGGCAAAGACCCCATGTTATGTAGCAGCTATCGTCCTATCTCTTTGCTAAATGCCGACATTAAAGTTATATGCTAAACTTTTGGGCAAATCGCCTTCAACCTATATTACCCTTTTTAATTAATGCTGAACAGGTAGGTTTCATAAAAGGGAGGGAGGGGAAAGATAATACCATGCGGGTTCTCACCCTAATTCAGTACGCTGTAAAGAAAAAAGTCCCACTGGCACTGCTTTCTACTGAAGCTGAAAAAGCGTTTGATAGAATTGACTGGCTGTTTCTGGAAAAGGTCTTGATCTGATTTGGGCTTCCTGTTGGCTTTATTAGAGCTATATTGGCACTTTATAAGAACCCATCAGCTTCAATACGAATTAACGGTACCCTATCATCCTCCTTTTGTATTAATAATGGGACTCGTCACGGATGTCCCCTGTCTCCTCTTCTATTTGTCCTTAGCATGGAGACTTTAATTCAACATATAAGGCAACATCCGCAAATTAAAGGTATCACCATACATGGGAAAACACATTTGACAGCCGCTTTTGCAGATGACCTTCTTATATTAACATCTAACCCACATGTCTCATTCCCCGCTCTATCTGGCATTTTTAATTTGTTTCAAGTTCTTTCTAATTTTAAAATTAATCCCTCTAAATCCCAGGCACTTAACATCTCGTGTCTATCTAGCCTCGTTGATAGGGCGAAAACGTTGTCACAGTTTCCTTGGTCTTCTACATCCATCCCTTACCTAGGGATTCAGATATCCCCTTCACCAGACAAGTGGTTCGCCCTTAACTATGTTCCATTGATTAAAAATATTGAGTCTACAATGAAATCCTGGAAAATTCCATTTATATCTTGGTTTGGTAGGATTAACCTTTTGAAAACGATAATTGTACCTAAAATATTGTACATTCTTCAGGTTTTGCCGATCTTCCTGCCTCGCTCTTTCTTCCTGAAGATTCAAAGCTCTTTTTTGAAATACATTTGGAAGGAAGACCTCTGTAGAATAACACTATGGTTATTCCTAAACGTAGAGGGGGTGTGGGTTTCCCGGATTTGGAAAAACTATACAATGCTATTCAGCTGAGTAGAATACTGGATTGGTGTAGATTACCTTCGACTAAATCTTATATACAGATTGAAGTAGAGTTAGCGGGATTCTCATTGACACAGGCCTTGATTTGGACCCGTCTGGGACACTCTTTCCCTCCCGGTCTCTCCATACTAACTAGGGCCCCCCTTGTACTTTGGAAGACGCTCTCTCAGGAGGTTGTTCCTTGGTCGCATCCGTCCCCTATCATGAAGTTAGGAGACTTGCTAGGTATTACATCCCCATACAGAGACGTATGGTTCTCCACACAAAAAGTCCTAAATAAGCACTTTCTGAGTGATGTACTTCTAGAGGGTACTTTTCCAGATCCCCCTCAACTAAAACTAAAATTGTCAAGTATTCCCATAGACACTCTTACTTATGCACATCTTTGCCAGAGCTTCAAATCCCTCCCAGATAAAGATAATCTATACAAAGATCTCTCCTGGTTTGAGACACTAGTGGCCCAGAAATCTCCAGTTACCAAAGCGATCTCGAAGCTTTATTCTGCTCTCCTAACGCTCCCAGCCAACAAGAAATTGCCTTATATTGCAGCCTGGGAGAAGGATCTCCAAACTACTTTCTCTCCAGATGAAATTAAAGATATCTATGCTAATAGTTCTGGCCCATCTAGATGTATTACTCTTCAGGAGATGTCCTATAAGTTGGTTAGTAGATGGTATAAAACTCCAGCTGTGTTGCATACAATGTTCCCAACATCGCCCCCAGAGTGTTGGAGATGTAAGTCAAAGATTGGTGATTATATGCACATATGGTGGAACTGTGATCTCATTAAACCCTTCTGGAAGGTGGTAGGTGACATTATTCTGAAAGTTTACCCTAGTTCTCCTCCTTTGTCTCCGAAGGTTTTATTTTTGAACGTCATGCCACATTATCGTATTCCTTACAATGTAAATCTTTGGAGACAAATGATTCTGACAGCCAAAGCCATGATACCTTTATATTGGAGGCAAACTGCTCCACCTCCAATCCTCCAGTGGATCCAAAGGGTAGGACAGGTGGCTAGGCTTGAGGAATTGAGTGCCCATATCCTAAAGTCCTTTGGTAAATTTCAGAGGATTTGGTCAGCGTGGATCTCCTTTTCCACCCAAGGGGTCCTTAACCCCTTTATGAGGCCAAATGCATAGTACTGAGTGTCGCGTGTTCTCCCCCGCGCGTTCTTTCCCCCCTGAATTTTAATTTAATTGGTTCCGTGAAACAAATGTAAAAATGACGTTACTTTGCTATTTCCCTTTTCATTACAGGGTTGTGTGTTTCTGTACCTGTTAATATTTTACACAAGTATTTTGGATTTATTGAGTATGGACTTCATTCTCATATTTTTGTTATCATATAATATTGGAAACCTGGGAGCTGGGTGGTAATTACCCCACCTAGCTCCTCTATAGACCTCTTCTTATGCCTGGTATTGTTGTTGTTTTCTGTGATGTATCAAACCTGCTGTACCAGCTTACATTGTTCGGATTGTATTGCCTTTATTGAAAAAAATGAAAAATAAAAAGATATTTACAAAAAAAAAAAATAGGTGACTTTTTTTCCTGTGTCCGTTAAAAAAAATGGTGTATCTGTGATTTTTTTCAAGGCTGGTGGTATTTGACTAGATTATTTTGGTGGTAATTATAATTGAGGTAATGGGTTCTTCTCACTTCTCAGTTCATTGAGCTATAGATGTGTATTACTTACTTACTTATAATCTTTATCATTCATTATGGTTTTCCAATTTACCCATAAAAAATGTTGGATGTCCGCGATTTTTTTAATAAAGATTCCAGAAAAAAAGAAAAAATCTTGGTTGGCAACCCTGACCCCCAGCCAATGGCGTACATAGAGAAGTAAGGGCCCCATAGCAAGGATCAAACCAGGCCCCCCACACAGGACAGAAGGGTTTCTGCCTAAACCCTTTTCAATGACCCTTGGGCCATTTTTCCACTTCCTCATTTACTAAAAGTTATTCCTTTAGAGGGTAGAGTCCTGACCATGTTTTCACCTCCAGTAGAAGAGGAGATAATCCCAACTAAGACTGGGCCCCCTCTTGCCCTGGGCCCCATAGCAGTTGCATGGTCTGCCACTATGGTAGTTACTCCCCTGCCCCCAGCGATCAGGCAGTTATCACCTATCCTATGGACACCTGTATAAGATTTACGTATTTGCACTGCTCATAAGGAATGAATTATGTCATTTCTCATTCTAGGACATAACACTTACATGTCACTTCTATAGAAAGGTTTCTTCATGGCAGATTCTCTGTAATGATATTGATGCTGTAGAAGGACCAGCGAGGGAAATAGTTACCGCAGTAATTCCATTGTGTATGAAATCCTTCCCAAGAATTGTACAAATCATTCATGTGTGCAAGTAATAATTCTGTTATACGTAACAGGACTACATGGCGTTGCAGGCGGCGTGGAGGACATAATCACTCCGCTACAGTTGGGATGCTTCCAGGCAATCAAGTTTGGACACACAATCCTTAGTAAGCCATTCTGACTAATGCTCAGCGATTTGGAAGACTGGTTTGGCGAGTTTTATCTGTGGGAGCATCACAGCAAATGGGAAAACAAAAATGAGAAAGTCATCAGCTTTCACTGATGTCAATGCCCCCTCCAGATGAAGCTTCGTACACAGGAGTACAGTCAGCCCAGCCAGATCCAGCACAGAGCCCTGTTATGAAGATCTCTACAAGCGCTCTGTATTTTTTTTCTTCTTTTTTGCATTTTCCTATTTGCATGTTCTCGCTCTAACGTAATAGGTGCCGTCCAAGCAAACATCAGATCAGCTTCAGTTCAGAAGGGTCTTATGCATACATTTATTATGAGCTTAGAAAGGATGATTATGATCCTCACAAGTCTGAAAATATACATGTAAAGCCTCATTCACACGTCCGTGTCCGTGCTCAAATCTGTGAAAAAGGTGGTCAGTGATGCATCCGTGAAGCTGTCCATGAAGGATCCATGTTTGGTCCGTGTGCCATCCGTGTTTTACTGACACTGAACAGCTGAAAAATAATTTTCAGAGCATCTCTTCCTAATGATCCGTGAAACACAGATGGCTTCCAGGTGACATCCGTGGCTTTCACTGACCCAGAGACTATAATGGGTGTGATGGATCCGTGAACATGGACAAAATAGAGCATGTATCCGTGCTAAAACTCGGACCCACAGACTGGGGAATGGGCACGTGTGCTGTCCGTGGAGAACACATACAGCACACGTCTGTGGAACACTGAAGTGTGAATGAAGCTTAATACAGAACAGCACTGAGCGGTGGTTATTGTTCCTCTGTAAATCAGCAGTGAATTGTTCTTCACGCGACGTTGGCGCAGAATATGCCAACAAATGGCATGCCTTTGTTTTCAATGAGAAATACACACCGCGTGTCCTTACACCACTGATTTTAAATCAGCATTGCTTTAAAATCAGGAGGCAGGTCATTAGGAGGCAGTAAAACGTGAAATATGTGTCAAATACATATTCAACTTGAAAAGCACATTGGAAATATGCAGGTAAATGCAGCATCGTAGTTTCAGCCTGTAAAATACACCATATGAATATACTACAACACCTGATTCAGTTGGCCGTTTCTATTTCCGTCTGCTAAACACGGACATGTCTGGACATCCGAATCGTGCCTGGCCCAGGTACGTCCATATTTTTTTCTGGACCCGTTCATTTGAATGAATGAGGCTTGGACAGAAAACAGACAAGGACGGTACATGCTGCGAGTTTCTAATTTAAAAACTGATCTGTAATTTGCAACATTTATTTTACTGTGTGGTATGTGGATGTGGTCCGGGCAGCACATGCAAGGAAAGGAACTAGGCCCTTAGGGTGCATTCAGACGACCATATAGGTTGGGTCCGCATCCATTCCGCAGTTTTGCGGAACAGGTGTGGACCCATTCATTTCAACGGGGCTGCAAGAGATGTGGACAGCAAACCGTGCGGATTCTGGTACATCAGTACTGTACAGGACCCTGAAGAAGATCCTGTCTGGTACATAGAAAGTGATTTACCGCTTCCAGCACCCCTGTTTGGTTTTTATATGTAAGCATGGGCGTTACTATAGCCATAGCAGCCATAGCACTTACTAGTGCTGAGTGAATCAAAGTTCACAAAATGGACTTCAATCTGAATTTCAGGGAAAATTTGATTCACTGCAAAGCTGAATTTCCTTGTGCTCCGTGGTAACTAATCAAAAAAAAAAAAAAAATCATACTTACCTAACTAAATATATCAGGGGTCAGTACAGAGATTTCTCCCATCATCTATTTATCCTCAGGACTGTGACTGTGACGAGAGGACATCCCCTGCACCTGGAGGAAAGAAGGTTTGTACAGAAACATAGAAAAGGATTCTTTGCTGTAAGAGCAGTGAGACTATGGAACTCTCTTCCTGAGGAGGTGGTGATGGTAAGTTCACTAAGAGAGTTCAAGAGGGGCCTGGATGTATTTCTAGAGGGTAATAATATTACAGGTTATAGTTACTAGAGAGGGGTCGTTGATCCAGGAGTAATTCTGATTGCCTGATTGGAGTCGGGAAGGAATTTTTTCCCTAAAGTGAGGAAAATTGGCTTCTACCTCATGGGGTTTTTTGCCTTCCTCTGGATCCACTTTCAGGATAACAGGCCGAGCTGGATGGACAGATGTCTTTTTTCAGCCTTATAAACTATGTTACTATGTTACCTCATCCATTTGATTGCAAAGAGCCCGCCGCCTCCATCTTGATTTAAGATCCCGCGCGAAATCCTGTGCACGTTGACGTATGACGTCACTACGCAGGCCGACGTGATAACATCATCGTAGGCCAAGCAAGATTTTGCGGCGGATCTTCAATCAACATGGCAGCCTTTGGCTCTTCGCGATCAAATGGGTGAGGTGAGTAGTAGTAGTAGTAGAATGACGGGGAGAGGTGCAGTCACTGTTCCCTGTCATTGCACCCACTATTTACAAAGAAATGTGCTTCATGGCGAAGTAATTCATCACAAAGTGAATTTCTTTGTAAAATTCGGTGAAGCAGCCAAATCAAATTTTCCATAGCTTTCTATGGATCCCAGAGGTTGCGGGAAGGAGGGAGTAATCAGGTGCAAAAACATTTGTACCTTTTTGTGGGGAATAACAATATGGTGGCCTTTTGCTATAATTTGGGTTTCTGATCTATTGTGCTATTATACATATCTTCAATTATTAATTTTCTTACACTAGGTGCTGGGGGCCTCATCCTATTTTGCTACATTGCCCTATGAACTATATTTATGCTCCTGTATGTAAGTACCGTATGTGTACTCGATTTATCTGTATTAATTGTCTATTTATCTTTACGCGTCCTATTTTTCTATTATAGCTTGACATTTTAGGGACTTTGGAACCAGTTAGTAATTTTCCTTAGCCTTAAGGTCTCAGGTTACAATGGTTTCACCTTACAGTGATCTTCCAGAAACAAATTACTATTGTCACTAGAGCGACCACTGTATATTCAATCCCCGCAAATTGCACGATTCATGCGTTCTGTAACATATGAAAATTGTCCTGTGCATGTCTCTGTCACAGCCATTGCTTTCATGTGCGGCCATTCTCCTGATGCCTTTGTTTAGGCCCTAAAGCCAGACATGCTTTTAACGTGCAATTAACCAAAGAATGTTTATGTATAATGAGCAATGGTGCGACGATGATGGAGGAGCTTTTGTGCCACTAAATATAAAAACAGAAAACAATGAGAAGACTCGGGTTGTATAATCCGTTATTTACACAGCTTGAATGTTTCCTGGAGCTCCTTAAGAATCTCGTGTCCAGCGCAGAGAATGCTCTCGTCTTCCTTAGGGTCATTTTACATGGACAGATAGATTACTTGTAATGAGAACCGATTTTGGATATACTGTAGCGGCGCTCAATTTGTGTTTACATGATACAATAATTGTGTTATTATGTAATTTATGAAAACTAAAATGGCACCCCCCATGCCAATTTCTTAACCTAACCCCTTTACCACAATGAAATCGCTCATTGCCCATGGCCCTCCCGCTGTCCCCCTCTTGTCCCTACCTGGTGCTGCCTGAGGCGATCGCCTCACTTGACCTCACTGGTGGTGCACCCCTGGGTGCAATGCATGAACGCATAGTGCAGCGTACCAGACCGCAGGGGCATGTGAGGGTGATAGGGTTGTCACAGTGTCTAATGGTGCCGGTGGTTATAGTACTAATAGTTTGGTGACTATGGCACCTGGGTCGGCGTGCAGTTGTGTAGAAGAGGGACACCAATTCCTTCGGGGCACTCTCTGTTCCTCAGGGCTCTGCCAGGTGGTAAGGCGAGGTGCCCTTTGGTGGTAGGGTATTATGGTATCGGTCGGCAGGGTCCTGGTAAATGTAGTGACGCCAGCGCCCTTATGGCGCAATGTAAAATAAAGAGGAGGCAGCTGGTATCAAAACAGTTGAACTTTACTTTTGCCTTGGGAGATGAGTCTCTTAAAATGCAGTTTACAGTTATTTCTCTTGGCAATAAATATCAGTAGAAATGCTGCAAGAATTTCCTCTTTAGGCTGGTTACTTCAGTAGTGAGTCTCAATATAGATGTTTCTTCTTCTTACAATAAAATAATCTTAGTTACTAGTTTCTTCAATCCACTTTAGCTAGACCTGGCTCTGGATATTATACAGAATATATCTCTTACTTTAGATTAGCATCCCCCCCAGAGCGGCATCCCTGGACGGCAGACATCACATCATCTGCTCCGTTATTTTGCATAGGGTGCATTTGAATAATATATAAGTCCCCGGAGGGGTAGGTGCGGATACACACAACTTGGTACCTTGAGTTGTAGAATTTGTGCATAGGCGCCGGAGGCTACTCCTAAGACATTTGGGCTGGAAGAGTCCATATAAACTTCAGGCAGTTCTCACCTCGACCAGACTCACGCTATCCAGTTTAGCTCAGGTTCTAGAAGCTTAGACTTGGCAAGGGCCACAAGATACCTGGCTTGGCCAGAGCCAGGCTGATATGCAGCTACATGGTGGTTAGGCATCTTGTTTTCTCCTCTCTCTCTCTCTCTCCTGCACTTAAAGAGGTTGTCCGGTCCCAAAATCATAATTCTTTTTCTATGCTCCTAACACCCCTCACCATCCATCAGTGGCGTACCGCCCATATAGGCAGACCACGCCACTGCTATGGGGCCCGCGGCACAGGGGGGCCCGGAGCGCACGGGAGGCCCCGCCCCCTACTCTGCATCATTAAGATGCGTCCCGTCCCTGCGCTCCGGGCCTCTCCTGGCCCCCCTCACTGCTGCAACTTTTACCCTGATGAGTCCTGAGAGCGCTCCTGTGCGATCCCAGCTGGCCCCGCCTCCTCCCTCACGCCGCGCTGCTGCTCCTGGACAGGGAAGGACTTGTGCAGCGCTGCAAGATGGGAAAGAAGACCAAGGGCCAGCCCCCTCCAGAGTGGCGTCAGGACAAGAAACTGTAAGTTTTTATGTGTTTCATGTGTGTGTATGTGTGTGTATGTGTGTGTATGTATGTGTGTATGTGTATGTATGTATGTGTGTGTATGTATGTGTGTGTGTATGTATGTGTGTGGGTATATGCATACACTGTACGTACTGTATATTGTACAGCGTGGCGCAGGGGTTATATTGTCCGGCATGGTGTAACCGCTACGCATTTGTTGTACAGTATATATTATAATCCCTGTACCATGCTATACAATGTACAGTATAATCCATACACCATACTGAATAATATACAGTATAATCCGTACACCATGCTGTATAATATACAGTATAATCCGTACACCATGCTGTATAATATACAGTATAATCCGTACACCATGCTGTATAATATACAGTATAATCCGTACACCATACTGAATAATATACAGTATAATCCGTACACCATGCTGTATAATATACAGTATAATCCGTACACCATGCTGTATAATATACAGTATAGTCCGTACACCATGCTGTATAATATACAGTATAATCCGTACACCATGCTGTATAATATACAGTATAATCCATACACCATGCTGTATAATATACAGTATAATCCGTACACCATTCTGTATAATATACAGTATAATCCATACACCATGCTGTATAATATACAGTATAATCCATACACCAAGCTGTATAATATAAAGTATAATCCATCCTTGTGGCTGCCCCCATTCAGTATAACGTCTCCTTAATTTAAAAAAAAATAAAAAATAAATCAGTAGCTCATGTATACATTTCTTTAGTGGCAAAAGGGGGTGTGGCATGGGAGGAGCCAGGGTAGCATGTGGGATGGGCCGGGGTAGTGGGCGGGGTTAGGGGCCCCATTCAGATTCTTGCTATGGGGCCCAATGATTTCTATGTACGCCCCTGCCATCCATACAGATGCTCCCAATACCTGTTTTTCATGTCTGAGCTTTCCTTTCCCCCTGGAAGACATCACATTATCCTGGCAGATCTGTTTACTTTCTTCACTTCTTGTTTTGTTGAATACATAACTTTATTGATACACAAGCCTGGCTTCACTGCACATTGATGAGTCACAGGCTGGCCACGCCCCCACACTGCTCTGTCTGCAGCAGCTACACCCACTACAACTCCTGTGTCCATCTTTCTACACCCAGACATGAGTCTACTCCTCACAGTCCACAGGCTCTTCCCTCACCATCTCCAGAGTGTAATAAACAGCATGAATCAGCAAGCGTATCCAATCACATCTATATCTAATCCTATCCTATGTGATACAGCCTGCTGAGCTGTGTATCTAATCCCATCTTCTATTACATAGCTTGCCGAGCTGTGTATCTAAACCCTCATGCACACGACCGTATCCATTTTGTGATCCACATTTTTTGCAGTCCCATTGAGTTCTATGAATTTAAGGACCAGAATAGGACATGTTCTGTCTTTACTGGAACTGACATACAGATGTAGAAAATACACTGATGACGTCCATGTGCTTTCTACATCCTCCGTATGTCAGTTCTACAAAGATAGAAATTGTCCTATTCTGGTCCTTACAATGCAGATCTAAAACCCATAGAACTCAGTTGGACTGCAAAAAAATGTGAATCACACACGGACAGTATCCTTTTTTAGTGGATCCGCGACTTGACGGCCGCAAAACAGATACGGTTCTGTGCATGAGCCCTATGACTCATACTGAGCGTACATAACAGTGACCTCCACAGTGCCTCCATAGCAGTAACATCCACAGCGCCTCCATAACCGTGACATCCACAGTGCCCCCATAACAGTGACATCCACAGCGTCTCCATAACAGTGACATCCACAGCGCCTCCATAACCGTGAAATCCACAGTGCCCCCATAATAGTGACATCCACAGTGCCCCCAGTGACATCCACAGTGCCCCCATAACAGTGACATCCACAGTACCCTCATAACCATGACATCCACAGTGCCCTCATAACCATGACATCCACAGCGTCTCCATAACAGTGATATCCACAGCGCCTCCATAACCGTGACATCCACAGTTCCCCCATAACCGTGACATCCACAGTGCCCCCATAACAGTGACATCCACAGTGCCCCCATAACAGTGACATCCACAGTGCCCCCATAACAGTGACATCCACAGTGCAACCCATAACAGAGAATTCCATAGTGCCCCCATAACAGTGATATCCACAGCGCCTCCATAACAGTGACAGCCACAGTGCCCCCATAACAGTGACATCCACAGTGTCTCCATAACCGTGACATCCACGGTGCCTCCACAGCAGTGACCTCCACAGTGCCCCCATAACAGTGATATCCACAGGACCCCATAACAGTGATATCCACAGTGCCCCCATAACAGTGACATCCACGGTGCCTCCACAACAGTGACATCCACGGCACCCCCATAACAGGGACATCCATTGCCCCTTGTACCATCCATTGCCCCCTTTTGCCATCAAGTTCCCCCATTGTGCCATCCAGTTCCCCCCTTTGTGCCATCCAGTGCCCCTTGTGCCATCCAGTGCCCCTTGTTCCCCATGTTTGGCATCCAGTGCCCCTTTTTCCCGTCTAGTACCCCTGGTGTCGTCCAGTGACCCTTTGTGCTGTCGAGTTCCCCCTTGTGCCATCCAGTGCCCCCTGTGCCATCCAGTGCCCCTTTTTGCCGTCCAGTGCCCCTTGTGCCGTCCAGTTCCCCCTTGTGCCCTCCAGTGCCCCTTTTTGCTGTCCAGTTCCCCCTTGTGCCGTCCAATTCCCCTTTTTGCCATCCAGTCCCCCCTTGTGCCATCCAGTGCCCCCTTGTTTGCTATCCAATGCCCCCTTGTTTGCCATCCAGTGCCCCCTTGTGCCATCCAGTGCCCCTTTTGCTGTCCGGTTCCCCCTTGTGCCGTCCAGTTCCCCTTTTTGCCATTCAGTCCCCCCTTGTGCCATCCAGTGCCCCCTTGTGTGCCATCCAGTGCCCCATTGTTTGCCATCCAGTGCCCCATTGTTTGCCATCCAGTGCCCCATTGTTTGCCATCCAGTGTCCCCATTGTTTGCCATCCAGTGCCCCCTTGTGTGCCATCCAGTGTCCCCTTGTGTGCTATACAGTGCCCCTTGTGTGCCTGTCAGTGCCCCCTGTTTTCCATCCAAAGTGCCCTCATTTACATGCACAGCATAGCGATCAGCCTCTGTGGCTGATCACTATGCTGTCACTCCTGCACAGCGCTTACATCGCGCTGTGCAGGAGTCAGTACAGGCTTCACATAGAAGCCTGTACTATGCAGAGACTGGCGGCTGTCCCGCACATGTGCACTAGCGTTTAGCGTAGTGCGCTGTGAAGGATGCCGGCCGGCGCTTTCTTCAGCAGAAGGCGGTGACGTCACTTGTGACGATCCGTCTCCTGCTGGAGAAAGCAAGAGAAGACAGGAAGACAAGAAGACGGACTTTGCCCGGAAGCCCAGAAAAGCCATCTGGAGGGACCACATGACTGGGAGGAAGATCTCCAAAGCAGCTGCGCTGTGGATGGTAAGTATGATACCAATAATCTTTCCTCCACAGGTTAGCTTTGGCCATAAAAAATAGGTTTTGCCCGGAGATCCCCTTTAACGTGTCTATTACTTCTCACTGACTCATGAATCACTCTGAACTTCCTCTGGTTCTAAACTGTTGCTTGGGTATTTATATGTAAGGCAACAGCACCACCTACTGGTGTAAAAATAAATAGCAGCTACTCAGCCTAGATAGGTTCTTGCAGCATATGGTGATAAATAGCATATAAATACAGTTGACATGGCTAGCATACATAAACAGTTTGCTGTGTCCCTTTCACACAATATGTGGGACACTGCAATAGCACCCTCACTGAATCATGTCACATTCATTTCAATGGGTCTGTGTACATTAGCGCTTTTTTTTCACGCATCATTCTGCGTTGCATGAGGATTGCAGCATGTTCTATATTCTGCATTTTTCATGCAGCCCTGGTCCAATAGAAGTGAATGGGGCTTCAGTGAAAAACACATTGCATCCTGATGCAGTTCAAGTCCAATGCGTTTTTCACCAATGGTTGCTAAGAGATGTTGTTTGTAAACCTTCAGTTTTTTATCATGCGTGTTAAAAAACGCATCAAAACGCATTGCACCCTCGCGGAAAAAACTTAAACACTGAACGCAATCACAGACAAAACTGCTGATGTAACATGCTGCAGAATTTGCACATTTACGTCCTAAGGGCTCTTGCACACGGCTGTAGCCGTTTTTGTGGGCCACAAATTGCAGATCTGCAAAACACGGATACCGACCGTGTGCATTCTGCATTTTGCAGAACAGAACGTCTGGCCCTCAATAGACCTGCCCTATCCTTGTCTAACATACAGACAAAAATAGGACGTGTTCTATTTTTTTGCGGGTGCCGCGGAACGGTCATACAGATGTGGACAGTAAATTGATCCGCATCCGACCCGCAAAAAAAATGCGGACAAGAAATATGTTTGTGTGCATGAGCCCTAAGTGTACACGTTATAGCTTGAATGTCACATTAATATCTGTAATCCAGGCGCACACTGTGTATTCAGTCAATGTTTGATCCCATATAAACACCTATTTGAAACAACAAATTAGTAATACTCGTAAATTACTCAGAAAGAACCTCAGTGCGTAGCGTGTTATTAAAAATCAAAGCATTCATTACAGGCCTGCATTTATGAGCTGCACACACAATGGGTCACACTTGTGCTGTAAACATGCATTTTATTGCTTTTCAAATGCTATATATTTAACTATTTCATGTTCGTTAGGCTACATTCACATGACCATATGCGTTTTTTGCGGTCCGCAAATTGCGGATCCCCAAAAAATCTGATGACGTCCGCATGGCATCCGTTTTTTTTTTTGCTGATCCATTGTAACAATGCCTATCCTTGTCCTCAAAACGGACAAGAATAGGACATGTTCTATCTTTTTTGCGGGGCTACGGAACGGACATTCGCATGCGGATAGCACACGGTGTGCTGTCTACATTTTTTGCTCATAGGGTGAGTACGTACAGGTTCAGAGACCCTAGATGGTGTATATGGTCTGCTCACCTGTTTTTGTTGTGCAGAACTGGGCACAACTCCAGTGAAGGCATGTAGCGGTATAGAGGGAGTTGGTGCACCCGATGCTATCCGGAGCCCCAGTGACATAGGCCAAATGGCGATGGGGTAAAAGAGACATGCAGGAGGGGACAGCAGAGTGGTTTCTACCCCACAGAATCACTCCGTAGTAAATGGGTCCGCATCCGTGGTGAGCACACGGACGGTGCCCGCATATTGCGGATCTGCTGTTTGTGGCCTGCAATATGGGCATGGCCAGGCAACGGCCGTGTGAATGAGGCTTTAAGTACATATCAAAACGATATATCAGAAATAGTGTTGAGTGAACTTGTGTTTTCAAGTTTGGCGTACAAGGTTCGGGTTATCTAAGAATTCCGGTCAGTGGTAGCGGAATCCATAACAGAATTCTTAGATAACCCGAACCTTGTACACCAAACTTGAAAACACAAGTTTGCTCATCCCTAATCAGAAATCATCATCCCTTTACAGATTTCTCCTAAATATTCCCGCCTACCTTTTAGTGGCTGCATTCATCTATAGAAAATGATAGAGCCCCGGCCCTGTAGTGTGACATAGGAGGTGGTGAAGAGCCCGGCTTGTAATACAATGGCAGGATGAGATTTCCTTTGGTGATATCCTTCCATGGTTTCAAAATATCACAAAACATCAATTGTTCTTTGAAAAGAAAACACGTTTGTAGAGACGCACGTGGACGGCCATCTGGTGAATAAACACTAAGCCTGACAAAGAGCACTGAAATACCAAATACCGCTGGTAACAAAAGTGACGCTCCCTCCAAATAGATCTCCTTTTGTCAGCACTGTAGAAATATTTCTTTTGTTTTAAACTGAAGTAGCGACATCTTAGCGAGATCCTAGAGACAATGGCTGTGATAGTGTGCAGGTCAAATTTACATGTTATCCAGTCGTCACTGGCAGCATGGCTAAACACGTAAAATATAAATGCTCGTGAATAGCAGACACAAGGAAAGCAAATGAAGAAGGGGGCTAAGCGGTTCACATGACAAATCATTAATGAGGTTGTTGTATTGTCAGTAAGGGTGCGGTTGTGTCACATCGACACCATTGTCAAACACTGTATGAAATGCTGAGCGACACATGTCACTGTGTGGGGGTATGACCACATTGTTGTGATGTGGTCATGCTGTGTACTGGTACCCTGCGGCTGAAAGGGCCACAGCGGGCTCTAATTAAACTAATGTTAAACTATTGTTAATGGCCATGTGGTATTGAAGGTGCCGCACCATTAAAGGGGTTATCCGAGACTAAAAAATGCCCCCCATATGCTGGGCCCCTCACAATGAATATACTTACCTGGCTCCCCGCTCCCTGGTCCCCGCATTGTCGCTGCTGCTTCTCCCCATGCGGAGATGACAACATCCGATGTCGGGTGGGGGCAGCCAATGGCATGCAAGGACCAGTCACCACCTGCCATTGGCTGCTCATCCCCGACACAGTATAATTTCATCCAAGCACAGGGGAAGAAGCAGAAGCGGTGCGGGCACCAGGAGCGGCGAGCCAGGTAAGTATATTCCCTGTGTGGGGCCTGGGCATATAGGGAGCATTTTTTAGTCCTGGATAACCCCTTTAACAATACAGACCCACTGAACAGCGTGACACAACTGTGTGGTCATACTCTCAGGGTTTGTCTACACAGTTAGGGCCGGGTTCGCATCAGCATTCGCAATTTCGTTATTGCTTTCCATTATAATGGAATTGTGAGACAGAATTCAAATCGGAAACCTTTAGAGGCATTACGTTTTGATCCGTCATGATAGAAGTCTATGGGCAAACATAACGGATCCGTACGGTTTCCGTTTTCTAGGACGGAAAAGAAAGCCGTGTGAACAGGATAAAAGATACGCTGACAAATATGCTCCTAAAACCCCTTTTAACACCCTTTTTTTAAAATCCTCAACCAAAAACTCTTGTAAAACGCTTATAAAAACTTCCAAAAAAACAGGCAGCAAATTAGAAATCTGTGACAAAAAACTACAAATTTTCAGCTATTAATGTGCTACTGATTTTACTGCTGCAGATTTTGCTGTGTGAACATAACCTCAAGAACACTCAGCACAGGGTAAAGCCTCATTCACACTTCAGTGTTTGGTCAGTGATTTCCATCAGTGATTGTGAGCCAAAACCAGGGCTGGAGCCTCCACAGACATAAGGTATAAGGGAAAGATCTGCACCTGTTCTGTGTTTAGACCCGCACCTGGTTTTGGCTCACAATCACTAATCACTGACCGAACCGAACACTGACGTGTGAATGTGACATAATACTAAGGCTGCAGTGCTCATACATATTATCTGCCAGCCCAAACACATGTTAAAATCTGACATCCACAATACTTCTTTCCTGCAACATCTGTCATAAGGGTAGAGTCGAGACACCAACACAAAAATTGTCCGGTTCTGCTCATTTTCATCTCATGTCATACCTTCCAACTTGTAAAGAGGGACAACATGTGTGGCATGCATAGCTCGCCACAGCAATTTTATTTCATACTAGGCCATGCCTCTAACTTCGCCCAAAGCATAACTATACACACCCAGTCCCCTTAATGCCCCCCACATAGTAATTACTCCCCTTTGTGCCAGCACATAGTAGTAATGTCCAAGCTATGCCCCCTTCATAGTAGTAATGCCCTCATTGTGCCCCTTTCACAGTAGTAATGCCCACATTGTGCCCCTTCACAGTTGCTATGCCCAGAAATGCCCCCTCACAGCAGTTATGTCTAGATATGCCCCCTCACAGCAGTTATGTCTAGATGTGCCCCCTCATAGTAGTTATGCACAGGTATGTGGCCCCTCAGAGTAGTTATGCTCACTTGTTTCCCCTTCACAGGAAGTAAAAAAAGCCAAGCAGTAAATACTGACCTGGTTCTTCCAATGCTCACAGTTCTGACGTGCTGCTGTATAGGAGAAGCCAAGGCTGATTCCTCCCTTCTGTCTACACAGCCAGCAGTGCAATGTGTGAGCACATCGTGCTGCTGCTGGGGAGTGCTGACAGCTGAGAGGAATGATGAAGCAGGGAGTGGACGGCTCCCTGCTTCACCATTATAATCAGCTGAAAGCGGGCCATACCTCAGCCTTTCCGGGACTGTCCCACTGGATGTGAGCTGGTTGGGGTGTATGCTAATGAGTGGCCAATTCAGAGCCGATCTGTTATCAGGCTATTCTGACCTATGTAAGGTCAGTAACAGTATGAGGACAGGTAAGCTCTTGTATTAGTGAAAACAGCGCATATACACAGCAGCTTGTCAATCTCCTCCCTGAAGTGCAAAGGGAACACATCGCTGATGAATACACCAGACTCAATGCGGCACTCACCAGAGTCTTAATCTTCCAAGTTTATTGAAAAAAACTTACATACAGAGGGGGCAATGGGCAGACTCCTGACAGTGTCCTCCTGAGTGAGCAGCGACGGCCCTTTCACACTACCGCGCTTCCTCTGGCCGCTCCCAGAGGAATAAACTTGGAAGATTAAGAAGACTATGGTGAGTGCCACATTGTTTCTTCTACTCGCATCACTCCCATTATCAAAATGCCACAATGACATAGTCTGAAGACAGACCAACTTTAAGCTTTGGTCAGCGGGGGGGGTGCACCTAGCCTTTCTGCTGCCTGAGGCAAAAACTGAAATAGCGCTCAATGCCAATGCCAGCCCTACTGCTAAAGACATATGTGGAAAATATTACATACAGCGCAACTGTCACGCTACGGCGTGGGAGGGAAAACTCCACACCAAGCATACACCGAAACACTACAGTGAGATGAAGACCGATTAGCAGGTAAGAAGCCAGTGGCAAGGAAAACCACTGAACCAAGTGCACCGGAAATACCAGAAACCAAATCCAGAGGGCAGAAACCCAGTGAGCCCCGTTCTTCACAGAGCCCCAGATGGTCGGGATGCACTTATCCAGAACTCACTGGCTGCACCTCCAGGATGGTCCCGGTGCACCTGGCAACTTACCTGCTGATACTGCTGATAGAAGCACCAGCAGTCCACACACCAAAGACTGGAGGCCAGGCACATGTACTGGAACCCGAACACCTAACAGGACTCAGTACACACAACAAACCCAGGAACCAGCTCACCGGCAACAACTCACAGTATTGCTGTTCCCCCTCCGGGGAACCCTGGAGCCCTCTCACCGAAGGCACATACATACAGGAAATGTCTGGACTCCATGTCAGAAGACACATGGCAGTCACAGACCAAACACCGACCCATACATAAACCACATAACAGGAATAAGGGAAGGGGCTGAGAGGACCTCGGGAAGACCTCGATGACATATTAAGTGGCCACAAGGACTGGGCAGATGGAATCCCAGGAAAGGTGCATAGCTCCAGCACCAACGGAGGCTGGAGCACAACTAAACCCACAAGGCTAGCAACAACAGAATAAAAGCACCTAGTGACCACACCCAGGTCAATATGTTAACCCTAAGAGAACCCGACAGGGAAGGAGGGAAGTATGCAATAAGGGAACATACCAGCAACCAAAACTACACGTTGCCCCTGGCAACCACGGCCTACTACCGCAGCCAGAATGCCAGGACACAAACATGAGCAACATGGAAGCCGTGTCATGGAGAACAACCGAAACACCACCAATTTACACGTTGCCCCTGGCAACCAGCATACAACCAAATCTGGAATACCAGGGCACAAACATGAGCAACATGGAACACGTGTCACGATAACCACACGGTACGTGACAGCAACAAAACATTCAAGGTAATGCAGCCCCACATACCTCTTACATCCATTGACATCTACTTTGATATAGATGTTCTCCTTCTTCTCCATTCAGACCAGACCGCCATGATGATTTCTTTCAGCCATCTCTTGTCACTGTAGAGTTTGACAAACAGACATCTTATTTTTCTACTTTTCCATTAAAACTAATTTTCCTATAGTGCCTCCCAGTTATAATAATTCAAAGGCCCAATGGTATGCTGCCAAAGAAAACAATAAACTCAAATACTTACCTCCACACAGCCGTGAGGAGGCATTGCATGACACCGGCTGTGAATGACCCCGTATCTGCTTTCCATGCAAGTGAAAGGGGTTTATGAAAACTCCATACACATCAGACGCCAAACGAAATAGTTTGCTATTCATTTCTGCAGATTTCAACCTGGAAAGTGAGTCACTGGATGTAATGGTTGTTTATTGTGCTTTTGACTGCGGCTGATAAGCCATGTCTTCACTTGTCATGATGCCCTTAGGCTGGCCATATGGAATTGCTATGGTGGTAATTTTGTTCTTTGTATATAGGTTATTATTCAGTCACAGTATGACAGTATAATTCAGTCACCAGTTTTATTCACTGGAGCTATTATGCATGCCTCCCGACCTTTGAAAAGCACAAAGAGGGACAATGTGCGCCATGGCAAATTTTTTAATCCTAAAACACGCCTCTAACTCCACCCAAAACATGACTATACACATCCACCCAGTCCCTTTAACCCCTTCCCGACCAGTGCCGTACAAGTACATTGCCGCCCAGCGCCGTAGTACTACGCCCGATCAGCGGCGGGGGTCCGGCTGTGCCCAATTGCCGGACCCCTGCTGTATGCGCCAGCATCGGTGAAAACACTGATGCCGGCATATTAACCCTTCATGTGCCGCGGTCAGTGCTGACCGCGGCACATGGGATATGTGCAGCTTGCAGGGGGAGTCCATCGGGTCCCAGCGCTGCTCTGACGGGGACCTGATGGCAGGCATCGGGCTGCCTTCTACGGAAGCCTGTGAGATCCAGCCCCCTGGATCTCACAGGCAGTGAGCTGTAAGTGTATTACTGTGTGTAATACACTTACAGTCAATGCATTACAATACAGGAGTATTGTAATGCAATGTAAAGGGGATCAGACCCCCAAAAGTGAAAAAAAGTTAAAAAAAAAAAAGTTAAAAAAAGTTAAAAAATAAAGTAAAAAAAAAATAATAATAAAAGTTTCAAGTAAAAAAAAGCGCCCTTTTCCAAAAATAAAGTTAAAAAAATTGTAAAAAAAAAAAAAAAAGGGAAAAAAAGAAAAGTATACATATTAGGTATCGACGCGTCCGTATAGACTGGCTCTATAAAAATATCACATGATCCACCCGCCAGGTGAACACAGTAAAAAAAAAAGAAAAACAGTGCCAAAACAGCCATTTATTGGTCACGTTCCCTCACAAAAAGTGTAATACCAGGCGATCAAAAAGGTGTATTTAACCCAAAATGGTACCAATAAAGCCGTCATCTTGTCCTGCAAAAAATGAGACCCTACCTAAGACAATCGCCAGAAAAATAAAAAAAATAGGACAGTTAGAAAATGGCAACACAAAAACAAGATTTAATTCTGTTCAAAAATTAATTTACTGTGTAAAACTTAACAAAAATAAAAATGTTAGACATATTGGGTATCGCCGCATCCGTAACAACCTGATCTATAAAAATATCACATGATTTGCCCCTTCAGGTGAATGCTGTAAAAAAACAATTTAAAAAAAACTATGCCAAAACAGCTATTTTTTTCACCTTGACTCACAAAAAGTGTAATACCAAGCGATCAAATAGTCTTATGTACCCCAAAATGGTACCAATGAAAACGACACCTCATCCCGAAAAAAATGAGCCCCCACATAAGACAATAACTCAAAACAATAAAAATCAATGGCTCCCGCAAACCAATCCATCAAAATCTGTGCTACAAAATCCATATGGCCCTCCTTCTGTTCTGAGTCCTGCCATGTGCCCCCACAGCAGTTTATTAGTTGCCGTATTCAGGAGAAAATGGGAAACAAATTACGGGGTGCTTTTCTCCTGTTACCCCTTGTGAAAATGAAAAATTTGGGGCTAAAGCATCATTTTATTGGAAGAAATGAAACTTTTCATTTTCACAGCCAAGTGTTTCCAAATTCCGTAAAACGCTTAGGACAGAGGTGGCCAACCTGAAGCTCTCCAGCTGTTGCAAAACTACAACTCCCAGCATGCTCAGACTGACTACAGCTATCAGCCTACAGCAGGGCATGGTGGGAGTTGTAGTTTTACAACAGCTGGAGAGCCGCAGGTTGGCCATGCCTGGCTTAGGGGGTCATAGTGGTCAGTACACCCCTTAATATATTCTTTGAAGGGTGTAGTTTCCAAAATGGGGTCACTTTTTGAGGGTTTTCACTGTAGGGGTACGTCAGGGTCTCTCAATTACAAAATGGTGCCTAAAAACCATTCTAGCAAAATCTGCCTACAAAATCTGTATGGCGCTCCTTTCCTTCTGACCACTGCCACAAACCCATAGAGACATTTACCACCACATATGGGGTATTTCTGTAAACTGCAGAATCAGAGTAATGTATATTGAGGTTTAGTTTGCTGTTAACCCTTGCAGTGTTGCAAGAAAAAAAATTGATTAACATGAAAAGTCTGCTTAAAAAATGAAATTTTGAAATTTCGTCTCCATTTACCTTTAATTCTTGTGGAACACCTAAAGGGTTAACAAAGTTTGTAACGTCAGTTTTAAATAATTTGAGGGGTGTAGTTTCTAAAATGGGGTCATTTATGGGTGGTTTCCATTACGTAAGCTCCTCAAAATCACTTTATATCTGAATTGGCGCTTAAAACAATGGTTTTGGAAATTTTGTTGAGAATTTGAAAAATGGCTTCTAAATTTCTAAGCCTTCTAACGTCCTAAAAAAGTAAAATGACATTTACAAAATGATGCCAACATAAAGTAATATGCAAATAAAAGAAAACCACGGAGACACCATCACATGTCTCAACGACGGTCAAAACTAGCCAGGCCTTTCACCGGGAAGGAACAACCAAGGGAAGGGCAGTCTCCAAAAGGAAACCACCTATGCCAAAACATGGTATCCATCCACAGACAGCTGTTTCGGGGTATTTGCCCCTCATCAGTGTGGAGTAGGAATCTGGCTAGTGGGAGCAATGCCTAGTAAAAGGTTATTTAAGAATGAGGTCAATCATCTTTTCTTAAATAACCTTTTACTAGGCATTGCTCCCACTGGCCAGATTCCTACTCCACACTGATGAGGGGCAAATACCCCGAAACAGCTGTCTGTGGATGGATACCATGTTTTGGCATAGGTGGTTTACTTTTGGAGACTGCCCTTCCCTTGGTTGTTCCTTCCCGGTGAAAGGCCTGGCTAGTTTTGACCGTCGTTGAGACATGTGATGGTGTCTCCGTGGTTTTCTTTTATTTGCATGTTGCTTTTCCCAGGGAGCCTTGTTTTAGATTCACCAACATTGAGACTCGTGATGGTGTCTCTGTGGTGATGATGGTTGATCTCCCTGAGGTCAATCATCTTTTCTTAAATAGCCAACATAAAGTAGACATATGGGGAATGATGACTGATAACTATTTTATGAGGCATTACTGTCTTAAAACTAGAGAAATGTAAATTTAGAAAATTGTGAATTTTTCCAAATTTTTGGTAAATTTGGGATTTTTTTTAAATAAAGGAAAAATATATTGACTCAGATTTACCACTGTCATGAAGTACAATGTGACACGAGAAAACAATCTCAGAATGGCTTGAATAAGTAAAAGTGTTCCAAAGTTATTACCACATAAAGTGACACATGTTAGATTTGCAAAAAAATGGCCTGGGCAGGAAGGTGAAAACAGGCCCGGGGTTGAAAGGGTTAATACCCCCACATAGTACCGGTAATTATCCCTCTTTATGTCACCACACAGAGTTATGCCCACATGTTGCCACATCATAGTAGTTATGCCTTCAGTAAATACAACACCTAGTTCTCGCCTGCGCTCCACAGCAGCACGCAGGATTAGGGCGACCAGATTTGGGTTTCTGAAAAGGAGGACACCTTTTTGGGGGGGTTTGCGGGGGCCGGACCCCCCCCCCCCAAAAAAAAAAAAAAATTTAAAAAAAGGTGTCCTTTTTTTCAGAAATAAGATAATAAAGGGAAGTTTGGGTCCCCCCATTCCCTGGGGTATAGTGTAATGCCATCACACTATACCCCAGGGAATGGGGACCCGAACTTCCCTTTATTATTTTCCGTTATAACATGGTTATAACAGAAAATAATTGTTAAAATGGCCCTTAGGGGTTAAAAATAATTTAAAAAAACTCACCTTTTCCACTTGTTCGCGGCGCAGCCGGTCCGGTGTCTTCTTTCTTCTTTCCCCTTGCAGGACCTGCAAAGGGACCTTTTTATTTATTTTTTTATTATTTTTAACCCTAAAGGCCATTTTAAAAGTTAAAATGACTTTGTTGGACTGCCTAAAACTGTTTGAGTCAAACATAAATTATGTTTGACTCAAACAGTTTGAGGCAGTCCAACAAAATCCCGGACGATTTTCAAATTCCCCCCGGACATTTTTTTAATGCCCAAAAGTAGGACATGTCTGGGGAAAAGAGGACGTCTGGTCACCCTACGCAGGATGCTGTCACACATCACTCCGCTCGCTGCTGTTCTTTGTAGAAGAAGTCCACAGGCTGACTCCCAGCCTGCACCGCTCCTCCTACACAGTCAAGCAGTGGGGAGCACCGGCAGCTGAGCTGAATGGTGAAGCGGGGAGCGAACCATTACAGGCAGCTAGCTGTCTCTACATCCTATGAACGCTGAGACAGCTGAGACCGGGACATACCTCAGGTGTTTCCGGGACCACGGGACAGCCACCAAAATCCAGGACTATCCCGCCAGATGGTTTGGAGATCTGAATATTTGGTAATGGTAGTGTAGTGTTCTGTCACAGCATGGAGGTATGATGTAACCCCTGTATTATTTAGGAGTATATCATATATAGATTGCCTTGTTTCTGACTAGGGACCCAACTGCAGTATGGCTGTACCCTTAAGACTTATACACACATCTGTGAATCACGGACATGTGGAAACTGACCTGCTGTGTGGATTTTGAAATCTACAGCATGTCAATTCTTTGTGCGATTTTTTTTTTGTGTATGTGCATATTCCACCCTTGTCACTGCAAGGGTGAGATCTGCTAAAAATCTACATCAAATCTGCACCACAAACCACAAGTGAGACATTTGCACAGAAATCCACATGAAAAATTCCACAGATTTTCTGTATTGAAACCCACATCCGTGTACAGTTAGCCTGTAGCCCTAGGCCTCATGCACACGATCATTGTTTGGGTCCACATCCAAGACGCATTTTTGGTGGCTCAGATGTGGACACATTCACTTGAGTTGCGCCACAAAAGATGTGGACAGCACACAGAGTCCTTCTGTGACCCTGTTGCTCCATTCTGTGGCCCCTTTTTGCAGACAAGAATAGGCATTTCTATCATGGGAGACCTGTTCCATTCCGCAAATTGTAGAATCCCTATTATAGAAATTTCTATTTTTGCCCTCAAAACAGACAAGACTAGGACATGTTCTGTCATTTGTGGAACAGCCGCATGGATGCATACAGCATACGGATGACATTTTTTTCAGCCCCATAGAAGTGAATGGGTCCGCGTCTGAACTGCAAAAAATGCAGATAAGACATGGACAAAAACTATGGTCATGTGCATGAGGCCTAAGTGTTGCTCTCTAATTACCAAAGCCCCATAGCTATTCTTACAGACGTAGTGATGTACTGTAAGTAGCCTTCTCTGCAGGGCAAAGCCAGGAAATTCCAGGCCGTTGTAGTCTTCTTGTTTGTCTGCTCGAGCCCTCAGTGATGTGACTCTGGGGTATCGCTAATGGGAAGTGCCCGAGGGACTCCTTTCCTCTCTAGCTCAAAAAACATTTAGGAAATATTTTAAAGGGGCCCTTGCGGATAGAGAAAGATCAGAAGAACCGAAAATATCTTTCACAGTGTATCCATTTGGACATCAGCAGCACAGATTGGTAGGACGGGCACTGCTTGATTAGGCAACTGTTTTGTACACAAAGAGCAGGGATAACCACAATGAGACAAATATGTATATACAAACACACCATAAGACACACCTGCCTAACGAGCCCCGGCTCCACAGCGTGGTAATGGCCGGGGCTGTGCGCCCTCTTCCTTATTTACACAACTGCAGGAACACATGACAGCGTTATATAGTTATATACCTTGTGTTACTTTTTGTTTTCCTCCCCAGTGTCTTGTCACGGGGGAAGGGTTATCCCCTTCACTTGTATTTTTGTCTTTTGTGTGCAGATTTGCATATTAAGAGAAAATCACGGAAAAAGATACAAAACATTCTGCACAATGTGATGTGTATGGCTACATTTATGAAATCAAGGAAAATAATTCACTAAAACAATAGATGTAAACATAATATATGGACTAAGTCCTCACTTTAATAATAAAATCTGGGACTCTCAGCCAATATATTTTGATTAAAACACATTTGTGCCCACCTACCCGCGCCAAGGTAGTCTCAGTCAGGCAGGTCCTACTTTAAAAATACCTACGCCGTATGGGCATCTATGTTCAGGAGAGCAGACTGTGCACATATAGTGTGCTGCTCCTAGTTACACAAAGGTAACTGAACATAGATGCTCATACGGCATAGGTAAGTTTAGAGTAGGACATGCCTTACTGAGACCACCTTGGCACAGGTAGGCGGGCACGGATGTGTTTTGATCAAAATATATTGGCTGAGAGTCCCAGATTTTATTATTTCAGTGAGGGCATAGTCCATATGTTATGTTTGCATCTATTGTTTTAGTGAATTATTTTCCATGATATCATTTGCGTATAAAAAAGTTTATATTCTGAGTTCATCATTGCTCCATAGCGGCATAGGGCAACATGATGATAATACACACAATCTATATAAGAAACACGGACCACGACTTTAATAAATGACGTTTTCAGAATATTGTCAACCGTTCCGATTTCTGTCCACAAAACACGGATCTGTGTAAATCCATGTGGACGTACTTATGGGGTTTGGGTGTAGTGTATCCATTTATTTTTTTGCACCCGTTCACATCAATGAATAAATTTCGGATGCAAAACGGAAAAGAATGGTGCAAGTCTCTTGGCACAGATCAAGCATCTGTGCCAAAAATGTGAATTACACCGTTTACTTTGAAGGGATTGTGTGCAATGTGAGTGCAGCCTGGAAAGCACATACTGTCATATGAATCAGGCCTAACGCTTTCAAACATTTACTTAATAGAGAGGCACAGCTAGCTAAGGGTCCATTCACACGACTGTATATATTTTGGGGGTCCATAAAACCTAGGGTCCATAGACCTATTGTCTTCAATGGGTCTGTGATCCACATTTGTGACCAGGAATAGGACATGTTTTATTTTGCGCAATGGACATACAGAGACGGAAAGCATCTGTATGTCCGTTACGGAAAAGGTACTTGGATGCAAAATGTGTTTCACAGGCCAATTGAAGTCAATGGGGGACATTTACTAGGCATGTTTCACCAGAATTATGGCGTAAAATGCGCCAAAAAGAATGGCAAATTGATTTTGTGTTTTCTCCAGAATTTTCACCATAAAGAATGCATCACGCCAGAAATGAGTTATAAATGTCAAAGTGGGCGAGGCAATCAAATTGGCGCATATTTTGCCTCATTTATCATCCTATTAGCAGAAATGGCTCAAATTGTTTCAGACAATTAAGCCAGCTTATGTGGTGGTGTTTTGTGTAAAAAAAAAAAGTCGCATTTATGAAAAGAAAAACAACTCGTTGTGGGAACAAGTTACAGGTAAGTATTAAAACAGGACGCATTTATTTTTATCTAATAGAAATGAGCTAAACAACAGGGTTTTGTCAGAAAATTGACATTCAGCAAAAACAAAACAATGACTAAAACATCCCGATCGAGAGAAATAGGCGGATAATGAAGTTTATGAAGTTTATATTTAAAAAAGTCACATTTTAAAAGTAGCGTGAGCCTTTTGATATATGAAGTGAAACAAATCACCACCACCATAGTTTATAAGGCCGAAGAAAGACATCTGTCCATCCAGTTCGACCTGTTTTCCTACAAGTTGACCCAGAGGCAAAAAAACAGTGTGAGGTAGAAGCCAATTTTCCCCACTTTAGGGGAAAAAATTCCTTCCCGACTCCAATCAGGCAATCAGAATTATTCCCTGAATCAACAACCCATCTCTAGTAACTATAACCTGTAATATTATTACCCTCCAAAAATACATCCAGGCCTCTCTTGAACTCTTTTAGTGAACTTACCATCACCACCTCCTCAGGCAGAGAGTTCCATAGTCTCACTGCTCTTACAGTAAAGAATCCTCCTTACTCTGTTTGTGTACAAACCTTCTTTCCTCCAGACGCAGAGGATGTCCCCTCGTCACAGTCACAGTCCTGGGGAAAAATAGATCATGGGAGAGATCTCTGTACTGACCTCTGATATATTTATACATAGTTATTAGATCTCCCCTCAGTCGTCTTTTTTCTAAAGTGAGTAACCCTAATTTTGATAATCTTTCTGGGTACTGTAGTCCACCCATTCCAGTTATTACTTTAGTTGCCCTCCTCTGAACCCTCTCCAGCTCTGCTATGTCTGCCTTGTACACAGGAGCCCAGAACTGTACACAGTACTCCATGTGTGGTCTAGGGTGGCCACCGGCTTCATCTCAAAAAGGAGGACATTTTTGGCCACACCCCCAACATGTTAAACCACACCCCAATCTGCTAAACCACGCCCCAAATCTGCTAAACCACGCCCCTCATCGGCTCGTACACCGTCACCCATCACACCTCCCCTGGCTCTTACCACACATACATAGGTCGGATGGGGATCTGGCACCCCCCACCCCCACCACGTGAAAATTCAAGCCAGCAAGCCTAACTATAAAAATACCGCTCTAGTATGGTTAGAATAAAGAGGATTGTTCAGTAATTAAAAATAAAATATGGCAGATGGAAAAGAAATCCACAATTCTCAGCTGTTCCCTCCCTGCCATTAAATGCTTTGGTTATATGGCTGCAGTGGTGACGCCTGTGACACGCTGGACTTTCTGGCATCATTGCTGCTGCCACGTAAACAAAGACTGACAGGCATGTAATGGGCGAATGTGCACATCTGTCATAGTGCTGGTGATGTGCACACTGATGGGCAGGTGTATGGCATGTGACCACTGCAGCCAGTTCTCAGCATTAGAGCACTGATTGGCTGCAGCAGTAACATACCATATACCGGCAGGTGACACATATCTGGATGGACATTATATTCACCAGCACCAGACATACCAGATGATACAGCACCACTTACCTCTTACATCCAGTGACGTCTTCCTGATGTACATCTTCTCTTTTCTCATCTTCTCTATTTGGCCCACACCGCCATGACACTTCTTTCAGCTCCATCTTCTCTCTGCCACAAAGACATCATAGATTACCCACTTTTACTGTTATCCTGCTGCTGCCTAAAATACTGCGCCCACTGTGCACCCCAATGTCCCCAAATACTATACTGTAGATATAACAGTGCCATATAGGTAGGACCCCATATAGTCACCGTGCTCCCACTAATAATTCTCTCCTAGAGTGTCCCATTAGTAATAGTGCCCCAATAGTGATAATGCTCCACCAGTATCCCTTTTTAGCAGTAGTGCCCTCCATATTGTACTTATAATAGTAACACCCGCAATAGTACCCCTGGTAGTAGTAATAATTCCCCATAATAGAAACCATTTTCCCATAGTGCCTCCAGTAGTGCTCCCAGAAATAATAAGGACCCGCTGTAATGGTCCTCAAATCATCCCACTGTGCCCCCATCAGACCTCACATCAGCCCACTGTGCCCCATCAGACCTCAGATCAGCCCACATTAGTGCCCCCATCAGACCTCAGATCAGCCCACAGGGCCTCCTTCAGACCTCACATCAGCCCACTGTGCCCCCATCAGACCTCAGATCAGCCCACAGTGCCCCCATCAGACCTCAGATCAGCCCACAGGGCCTCCTTCAGACCTCACATCAGCCCACTGTGTCCCCATCAGACCTCACATCAGCCCACAGTGCCCCCATCAGACCTCAGATCAGCCCACAGGGCCTCCTTCAGACCTCACATCAGCCCACTGTGCCCCCATCAGACCTCAGATCAGCCCACAGTGCCCCCATCAGACCTCAGATCAGCCCACAGGGCCTCCTTCAGACCTCACATCAGCCCACTGTGCCCCCATCAGACCTCACATCAGCCCACTGTGCCCCCTTCAGACCTCAGATCAGCCCACAGTGCCAGCATCAGACCTCAGATCAGCCTGTAGTGCCCCCTTCAGACCTCAGATCAGCCTGTAGTGCCCCCTTCAGACCTCAGATCAGCCTGTAGTGCCCCCTTCAGACCTCAGATTAGCCTGTAGTGCCCCCTTCAGACCTCAGATTAGCCTGATAGCTGCCCCCTTCAGACCTTAGATCAGCCTGTAGTGCCACCTTCAGACCTCAGATCAGCCTGTAGTGCCCCCTTCAGACCTCAGATCAGCCTGTAGTGAAGGGGGCGTGCCCCCTCAGACCTCAGATCAGCCTGTTAGTGCCCCTTCAGACCTCAGATCAGCCTGTAGTGCCCCCTTCAGACCTCAGATCAGCCTGTAGTGCCCCCTTCAGACCTCAGAATCAGCCTGTAGTGCCCCCTTCAGACCTCAGATCAGCCTGTAGTGCCCCCTTCAGACCTCAGATCAGCCTGTAGTGCCCCCTTCAGACCTCAGATTAGCCTGTAGTGCCCCCTTCAGACCTCAGATTAGCCTGTAGTGCCCCCTTAGACCTCAGATCATCCTGTAGTGGCCCCCTTCAGACTCAGATCAGCCTGTAGTGCCCCCTTCAGACCTCAGATCAGCCCACTGTGCCCCATAAAAAAAAAATCTTACCTCTCCTGGGCTGCAGCTCCGCTCCGACGCTCTTCACTCTTCACTGCCCGCGCTGCACTGTCACCTGACTGCGTGCAGCGTCAGGTCAGAGTGCGCGCACTACGTCCTGACGCTGTACCAGTCAGGTGTGTGCAGGCAGCGCAGACAGGAAGACCAGCAATGAAGGTACCGGAGCGCAGGAGCTGAGTACCAGGACCCAGCTCCTGCGCTCCCATCTGTATTGATGGAAGCGCTCATTGCTTCCTGCGCCCCTAAAAAGGAGGACTTCTGGCCGGCCGTCCTGGCCTTTAGCCGGACGGAGGACCAGGAGTCCAAAAACCGGACTGTCCGGCCAAAAACCGGAAGGATGGCCACCCTAGTGTGGTCTGACTAGTGATGTGTAAAGTGGCAGGACTATGTTCTCATCACGGGCATCTATGCCTCTTTTGATGCAACCCATTATCTTATTGGCCTTGGCAGCAGCTGTCTGACACTGGTTTCTACAGCTTAGTTTGCTGTTTACTAAAATTCCTAGGTCCTTTTCCATGTCAGAGTTACCCAATGTTTTACCATTCAGTATGTACGGGTAACTTGCATTATTCCTTCCCATGTGCATAACCTTACATTTGTCAGTGTTAAGCCTCATCTGCCACTTCTCTGCCCAAGCCTCCGGTCTATCCAGATCCATCTGTAGCAGTGTACTGTCCTCTTCTGTGTTAATTACTTTACACAGTTTAGTGTCATCTGCAAAAATTGATATTTTACTGTGCAAGCCTTCTACAATTTATCATTGATAAATATATTGAAGAGAATAGGGCCCAATACTGACCCCTGTGGTACCCCACTAGTGACAGTGACCCAATCTGAGTATGTACCGTTAATAACCACCCTCTGTTTTCTATCACTGAGCCAGTTACTTACCCACATACAGATATTTCCCCCCAGGTCAAGCATTCTCATTTTATATACTAACCTTATGTGGTACTGTGTCAAATGCTTCGGAGAAGTCCAGATATACGACATCCATTGATTCGCCGCGGTCCAGTCTAGGACTTACCTCCTCATAGAAACTGATTAAATTGGTTTGACATGACCGATCCCTCATGAAGCCATGCTGATATGGAGTTATTTGCTTATTTTCATTGAGGTACTCCAAGATAGTATCTTAGAAAACCTTCAAACAGTTTACCCACGACAGATGTTAAACTTACCGGCCTATAGTTTCGGGGCTCTGTTTTTGGACCCTTTTTGAATATTGCCACCACATTTGCTATGCACCAATCCTGTGGAACACTCCCTGTCAGCATAGAGTCCTTAAATATCAGAAATAAGGGTCTGGCTATAACATTAATGTAATGTTAGTATTTTTGGCGCAAATTACACCATTATTGATAAATGTCCCCCAATGGGTCTGTAAAAAAACAGATGCAACACGGACCATAAATGCCATCCATATTTTGTAGATTCACATTTTGCGGACCGAAAAAAAACCATACAGTCGTGTGAATGGACCCTTAAGGAAATAGCAAGGCATGTGCCCAGGATGCTGAGTACCAGGGGGTGGCAATTAGACACCGCCTTCAACAGGGCATTCAGCCAACTGATTTTTCCCTTGCGTGATCCTAGATCTGTCTTTGGTATGGCAATTCTAGCAAATAAAATGTTTACCGTCCGACCGTTCCTAATCTTTTCTGTCTTCACGTCATGTATGTGTCACTTATAACGCTCGCTTTTTTCGCAGCATGTGGTTATGATGAGTAAGAGTCTTTCTCGCAGTCTTATGGCAGGACCCAGAAGATGGGCGGCCAGTATCAGCCGGAGCTCGCATCTTATCTCCAGATTCCACTGATGTTTGCCAAACGATGACAGTAACATTGTCCGAGGTATCTGCACTTGTGCGATTATTTCCAGTGAAAACAGTCTGTGTGTACTCAAAAGGCAATATTTAACCTTAGAAAACCTATCACAAGAAGCACTTCTTCATTTTCTATACAGCTGTAAATATAGAGCACCCCCCACCACAAAGTGTTTAAGCTGTCTGCCCATGTCTCTGCAGTTTAGAAAAAGAAGAGAATTTTATTACATCAGTCCCAAATCCCAATCTGACCACAAAGTCTACTTCCCCCAGCTGCCCCTAAAAAGATATAAAATAAGAATCTGCACCTAAAAAGATATATAGTAAACAGGTATGTTTGTTTTAAATTTTGATTTATTGGTAATGATTAGGGGCATAGCTGCCATAGCCATAGCTGCAACTACTGGGATACTCCTCAGTGGTCTGATGGGTGCCTAATGACCTGACACTCCCAGCATCAATTAACACTGGGAGCCACAGGTGCCTTCCTGAATTCAACTGTATCACCTTCCTCAGGATGGCGCCCTGTCCTGCCATTTACACTCATAGGCCACAGGACACTAGGTCTGAGGCCTATGATGTAATGTATGAATGGCACAGGCAGTCATGAAGTGATGAGATCATTGCTTCTGCTGGTGGTGCAATGGCGTCATCACGACTGCCTAAAAGCTGGAAGAGGCCTATAGACAGGCAGCTAGAGTTGAAGTCTGGTGAGTTGTTTGTTTCCTTTCTTCTGCCACTTGGGGAGCACTCTACTGGGTGCCATAGGGGGCATTTTTTATTACTGTGGGCACAATAGGGGGTATTTTTAATGCTGGAGGCATTGTGGAGGGCATTATTGTTACTGGGGCACTCTAGGGGGCATTATTGCCATTTGGGTAATATAGGGATGCATTGTTAATAATGACATATAGTGCCTGCATTTAGTAATGCAGTCACTATGGGGGGGGGGCATCATTTTTCCTGGAGGCACTTTAGGGGTCATTTTTAATACTGGGAGCACTATAGAGGGCATTATTGTTATTGGCCGCATTATTAATACTAAGCACTATAAGGGCATTATTAAGACTAGGGGAACTATAGGGGCATTATTATTACTGGAGGTGCTATTGGAGACTTTATTGCTACTCTAGGATATATAGGGGCTTTGTTACTAATGGAGGTATTATTGTGGGCTTCATGATTACTGGGGACACTACTGGAGGATTTATTTCTATTGGAGCCAGTATAGGAAGACATTATTATTACTAGGAGCACTGTAAGGAATCACTATAGTGTTCAAGGGCACTCTCCTTTGCGCAATTTATTTTGCATGATACTAGTATTTTCATGGAGGACTATCTGTATGTTGCTTAGTATTTGGAGGCATTGGAGAGTTATGGTGGTGCTCTGTGGCACTGCATCACTCACCCTGCTGCTGCCCAGCAGGGCTTCTGGAGTTCTGTACCCCACACTCCTGGCTGCTAGGCCTCTTCCTCTGTCCTATAGGGGCCGTACATGTGCTTCCTAGCTTTTAAAGAGCAATAGGCTGTCTAGCTTACTAGTTAACTGTGAAGGTGTGCTGTTTACTTACCCGTTTCCTGACTCTGATCTTCTGCTGCCTGACCTGTGCCTGATTACTGTATTGACTCTCTGCTGCCTGTCCTGACCTTGGGCTTGTTTTATGGATTTGCACAAACTATGTCTGCCCTGACCATGGCCTGTCCCTGACTACATTTTTCTTTATCCCTCTGTGCTCTGGATCGGTGGTTCAGCTGTCAACCACACTTGAACTACTACAGGAGGTAGCAGCCTGTTGGCTCTCCTGCAGCGAATTCCAGATCCCTGTATAGGGGTTAAAGGGCGAATACCGGTTGACTATTACAGGGAACCCAGCAGGCATAGTATTGTTGGTAGCAGCAGGATGACAACAGGCACCGGGATGGGGAGCTGTGTTGAGAAAGTTTGGAGAATGGTGGAAAAGTGAGGAATCTAAGAAGTGCAAATGGCAAACTCTGCAGTGACGAGACATGGCTGAAAGAAATCAAGGTCAAGGTGGTCTGGGCTGAACAGAGAAGATGAGGAAACAGAATGTCTACAATCTGAAGCTGAAAGACCAGGCAACATGCTGTGGTACACACATGATTAGCCCCCTCCACCATATCTTAGAGACAACTGGAGGAGGAAAAAGAACGTGGCAGTTAGAGCAGGCCACTACATCGAGACAGCTTCTGTGGAGGCATTTTGTTCAGTTGTTTGGGCAGTATTTTGTGCTGCACTGTGGTATTTCGTTCTGCTGGGGCAGTATTTTGTGCCGCACTGTGGTATTTGGTTCTGCTTGGGCAGTATTTTGTGCTGCACTGAGATATTTGGTTCTGCTGGGTCAGTATTTTGTGCTGCACTGTGATATTCAGTTCTGCTGGTGCAGTATTTTGTGCTGCACTCTGGAAATCGATTCTGCTAGGTCATTATTTTGTGCCGCACTGTGGCATTTGGTTCTGTTGGAGTGGTATTCTGTGCTTCACTATGGTATTGCTGACCCCATCTACTTGTGTTGGTCCAGCCTTCTGTCAATTTGGACCAGCCTACAACATGAGGCCACCTGTAGGCTTTTTTATTCAGTTCCAAAGCTGCCCCTGGTAATGATCACATTTACCACAAATAAGCCACAGTTCATACTGTATATGCCCAGCTTCTCATTGTCCTCAGGAGTTGAACTAATCTTCTGTCCCTTCTATCTTTTTGCTATGGGAATGTTTCCTTGGTTTGTAGTCTGTTTAGGCAGGTGCTAGAAATCCATCTGTCTTGTACATAACTTGCAAGTCCAGGTGAAAACACTCAGCATTATTACATTTCTTCTCGTGTTACAAAGAAGTGTGAGACTTTTACAAAAACACAATGCACAACTTCTAAATACCAGTGCCCTATAGTATTACACATTCATGCACATCTTTTGTATTTTACAATTAGCGCTGCTAGCAGGGATGTACAGATGGTTCTTAAAGTAGCAGGATTCTCACATTTCCCTGAGAATCTAAATGTATGACTTTATCACTGCCTATCTACTCCGGCTCCCCAATCTACCTGTTTCCTTGGAAGGCTGTAATCTGAGTCACTTAGCAGCAGCCGTGGAACAGAGCCAAGCTCAGGTCTAAACCAGTCATGTGTCAAGTGCTCAGTGACAGAACCTGGGCATGGATAGATGGCTGCACTGAGTTTTACACACTCAAGCCAATATTTTGTGTCCTTAATTAAATGTTTGGTATCCAGACTTGTATTTCACAAGTAGCTTTTAGCAGGTTACATAAGTTTTAGGCAGGGTATACAAATACACATTTAACCCCTTAAGAACATGGATTAATTTGGTACAGTACTTAAAGGGGTTGTTTCAGCAAATGGCATTTACCATGTAGACAAAGTTAAAAGGGTTGAGCAACGTATAATGTAATGGAAAAATTAATCCAGCCAGCATTTGATTCATTTTTCCATCAAATTATACACTGCTCGTTTCCATGGTTACAGACCACCCTGCAATCCATCAGTGGTGGTCGTGCTTGCACACTAGAGGAAAAAGTGCCAGCCTCTCTGGTGGCCGGCACCATGGTAGCACACATAGGCTAGTGTTTTTTCCTATATTGTGCAAGCGCAACCACCACTGCTGTATTGCAGGGTGGTCGTAACCATGGAAACGAGCAGTGTATAATGTGATGGAAAAATTAAACCAGCCAGCAAAGGAAGCAATATGGACAATCACAATACATTAGTAAGTGGCTTGTATTAACTTTCTCTACATGATAAATGCCATCTGGTGAAGTGAGACAATCCCTTCAAAGGGAATCTGTCTGCAGTGTTATGCTGCTAGGTTCTAACATCTCCAGCACATGCCAATGAGTCCCCATATTCAAGAGCTCACGGCTCTCCCTGCCCCCTGCCTCATTGGCATGTGCTGGAGATGTTCATTTTGGCAAAATTAAAGAAAGTGACCCAGCATTTTGCTAAGGAGACCTGTCACTGGTTTATGTTAGGACACCATAAAACTGGTGACGCATTCCCTTTAAGACATGGTGATTTTTTTTTCATCTGCACATTTCAAAAGCCATGACTTTTTTGTTTCTTCACCAACATATTTTTATTTATTTTTTTGCGGTACAAGTAGTATTTTTAATGTGTGAAAAAATAGACATTGCCGTTGTTTTCTGGGTTTTAATGCCATTCACCATGTGGGATAAGCAACTTGAAAACTGTATTCTGTGGGTCAGTACAGTTACATTATGATAAACGTATTATATTACAATTTCTTTTTTTACTTTTGTACAATTAAAGCTGTCTTGAAAATTCTTACATTTCTTAAAGGGTTTCTGTCACCAGATTTGGGCATACTAAACAGGATGGCATTTGCAATGTGCAAATGCCACCTGATGCCCAATCTGGTTTTCTTACAGTAATCAGATGAGCCGTTTTCTTAAAAAAAGCACTTTTATAATATGTAAATTAGGCGTACTAGGTGCAAGAGGCGTTTACCTTGCACCTAGTAATCGCCGTGTTCCTACCTCTAGTGCCGCCTCCTTCTTCCTGATTGACAGGGCCAGGCAGCTTGCTCGATGAGCTGCCGGCCCTGACCTCGATCGAAATCCCGCGCCTGCGCCGTGTAGGCTAAATTCTGCGCAGGCGCAGATAGTTCACCCGGCCGCCCGGCTCCTGCCTCTCTCACTGCGCCTGCGCCGTGCGGAGTAAAAGCGGCGCAGGCGCAGTGAGACCCGGGAGCCGGCGGAACTCACTGCGCCTGCGCCGCTTTTACTCCGCACGGCGCAGGCGCAGTGAGAGAGGCAGGAGCCGGGCGGCCGGGTGAACTATCTGCGCCTGCGCAGAATTTAGCCTACACGGCGCAGGCGCGGGATTTCGATCTAGGTCAGGGCCGGCAGCTCATCGAGCAAGCTGCCTGGCCCTGTCAATCAGGAAGAAGGAGGCGGCACTAGAGGTAGGAACACGGCGATTACTAGGTGCAAGGTAAACGCCTCTTGCACCTAGTACGCCTAATTTACATATTATAAAAGTGCTTTTTTTAAGAAAACGGCTCATCTGATTACTGTAAGAAAACCAGATTGGGCATCAGGTGGCATTTGCACATTGCAAATGCCATCTTGTTTAGTATGCCCAAATCTGGTGACAGAAACCCTTTAACACCTGCCAATTTTTGTGATAATTAATTAATGATTGATCTTTATAGTTTAGTGCATGTTTTATATTTCATTTAGAAATTTATGGGACCAGCAGGAACACCAACTTCGACAACCTACGAGTGTGCAGGATCTACACGCCCAGCTGTAATATCTGTGGGCAAATGTGCTGCAGGATACCATACAGAACCTGTAAGCCTCCATGCCCTGCAGTATCTGATCCTGTATATAAGCTAGAGGCAGTCCAACAGGGTGCTAGAGCTTCCTTTTACTTGTACAGTTTTCCCTCTAATATTATAATCACTTACATATATCATTATTACATTGACACATAGACAAAATCCATTTGATTCCAAGAATTCCTTCTTGGTGCCTTATTTATTTATTTATTTTTTGTACAGATACATTTTATTGAATCACTCAGTGGTTATACTAAATATTTAATTACATCCATTTACAAAATTATTCCGATCAAGGTCCTGGTTTGAAAAATATAAAATATTCTTGGTGGGACAACCCCTTTAAGGGCTTTACAGGCATGCCCTTAAAGTCATCATCTGTGGTGCTTACTTATAAGACAGGACTATCATCAGTTGTCTCTGTGATAGTCATACAGTATGTCTGGAATGTAACAACAGTGTACCAGACATGACTCACTTCTCTGATGGATTCGACAAGGTTTCTTTGTTGGCTTGGTGTTAGGAAAGTTCAGCATTTATCTAACACAAAAGCAGCATCCAGAAAATGATTGAACTCCATGGAACTGTCCCCTCTCACGGTAGATTGTCCAGTAATACAGAAAACATATCTCCACACAGTCTTTATAAATTGATTAAAGATACAGAGAAATAATTCTCTCTAGAAAACACTTTTACAATGTTGCAGTGCATTTGACCCCCCATAGTCTGGGCAGCATTTTGATGCAGGAACTTTAGAAATAAGGAATGAATTTGTTTATTTCCACCAGAATATAAATTTATAATAGACCGATTTATGTTTTTTTATTATTATTATTTATTATTTTATTTTTTTTAATTTTATTTTATGTAAAACCTACTAGATGATATTGATTAGATACATTTTTCCTTTAAAGGGGTCTCATGAAAAATATTCAAAGCCAGTTTTTGGCAAGGAAAATCATCTTAATCTATGCCAGCAAGGGAGCTGTCATTGATTAAAACATGCCGCACGGCCCGCAGCAGCAAATGGCAAAGTTATGTAGAGGCACCTCCTCAACATCTACGGTCAGTGCACAGGGATTAAAGGGGTTTTCTGGAATTTTACTACTGATGACCTATCTTCAGGATAGGTCATCAGTATCTGATCGGTGGGGGTCCGACACCTGGGACTTCCGCCGATTAGCTGTTTGAGAAGGCACTGGCGCTCCCGTGAGCACCACGGCCGTCTCTTAGCTTTTCCTATACCAGTGACGTCACGTTTATTAGTCACATGGCCTAGGAGCGGCCTAGTCCCATTCAAATGAATAGGGATGAGCACGATACCAAGCACAGCCGCTGTACAATGTACGGGCCCAGGAGCCTGAGGGGGCCCAAAGACCCTTGTGCCACATAAGAAGACATACAAAGCACTGAGGGAAGGGGGCCCAAGCTGAACTCTTGCACCAGGGCCCATGAGCCTTTAGCTACGCCCCTGTACGGCGCTGTGCTTGGTGAGCGGGGAGAAGGTCGCGGCGCTCACGGGAGCACCGATACCTTCTCAAACAGCTGATCGGCAGGGGTCCCAGGTATCGGACCCCCACCGATCAGATACTGATGACCTATCCTCAGGATAGGTCATCAGCCCTGCCTATCCTGCCTATCCTGAGGATAGGTCATCAGTAGTACAATCCCGGAAAACCCCTTTAAGACCAGTGTATCAATCGCCGGTCTTAATAAATGTCCCCCAATATTTTTACTCCCTGCAGACACCACCGGGGGAGTGGGGGTGCTTAGAAGCTTCCTATATACTGTTTTTCATTCAACTCAAAATTGTGCTCATACGCTATAGGAAAAGGTGCCAACCTCTCTGGCGGCAGTGGGAGTGCACATATCTTCATGTTAAACATTTTCCAGGCCCTTATAGAAGTTAGGTTTGAAGTTGGAAAACCCCTTTAAGTTTTCACAGTGTTTTAAGAAAGATGATGACACTGGTTATTCTTCAGTACAGCTGCGTCATCTGTGGTTCACATACTTCATTTACCACCACGGACTTCTAATCATGTTATCTAACCTACATTGTGAAGAAAACAAGGGAACAGCTCAATGATTAATGTATGCCCTTTATGAGGTGTTGGTTAAAAAGTATTACAAGAAACAAAAGGATCAAGTATTTCAGTCAAGCTGCAGCTTCCTCAAATACATTAAAGGGGTTGTCTCACTTCAGCAAATGGCATTTATCATGTAGAGAAAGTTAATATAAGCCACTTACTAATGTATTGTGATTGTCCATATTGCTTCCTTTGCTGGCTGGATTCATTTTTCCATCACATTATACACTGCTCGTTTCCATGGTTTCGACCACCCTGCAATCCATCAGTGGTGGCCGTGCTTGCACACTTTAGGAAAAATTACTGGCCAGGACTGTGGGAGCATGCCTAGGCTGGTGCCTTTTCCTAGAGTGTCCTATCTGTCGCTGATAGATTGTTAGGATGGTTGTAACCATGGAAACAAGCAGTGTATAATGTGATAGAAAAATTTACCAGTGAATTGCAAGTGAGTGATCAATGCAAGAGGCAGGGAGAGAAACAGTGAGTGTTAAGTGGAGAAAGAGGGATATTTTCTCACACATTGAGTATGTTTTCCACAGGTATATTGACGCAGTGTCCGACTGAACAGCCTGCCGGAGCTCTCTGCATACAACGTTGCCTGATGTTACAGGAAATCCTGCTGCTACCTGCAAATATGCCGGGATTTACGGAGCATTTTTTGTCCAGCCAAATCACAGTATATATGCTGGGTACATATCTCCGCTGGACCCCATTATAGTCAGAGGGGCCGGCAGACATTCTGGTAACACCTGACATTGCTGTATCCAGAGAACAGCCTGCCGTAACTTTCTTATCATCACTTGTACTATTGATTTATGCAAAGTTTGTTGAAACAACAGTGACCATTTAATAATAAATCTCCCCCAATATCCTCATCATTTCTACTCTGCATTTGGGAAAACGATAGTAAATTGCTTCTACAAGAAAACACAAACCAGCTCTGTTCAGGCACTGAAGCAGCAATGAATGTGGGGAGATTTTTTTTTCTTTTTAAAGGGGTTGGCCACTTACTTGTGACCAATGTGTAGGTAAGATGACTATATGGTACTACCTATATAGCTTTTGTTGATTTTGTGAGCCATTTTCCACTGTTGGACAAATCTTTAGCGTTGTCTGCATAGAGGTCCTGTCCATATGATGGCCTATGATGGAGGGTCATGTGACCAGGCACATCCTTCAGCCTTCTCCATTCTAACACACTCAGCCTGCACTAAACTCCCAACAGTGCAAGTGCATATGGCAGGTGCTGTGTATTTGAATGGAGGAAGCTGAAGGCTATAATACAGGCTGTAAAGGTCCCTTTACAAGGGCCAACTCAGCAGGTAATTATCAAGAACGAACCATTCATTCCAGATAACTGCCTGCTTGTCAGAGGAGGTGAGAGTTGAGGTGGATTTACACCTTGCAATAATCGGGTAGATTATCGGGAACAAACGTTCCTGCAAACTCTCGTTCCTGACAATCTGCCCATATAAAAGTGCTGTGATCACCCGATGAACCAGAGTTTCGCTCGTTTATTGGGAGATCCTGTCAATCGTGCAGACACTTAAATCATCATTTCTGGGCAGCAGAATGTCTTCCAAAAACTATGATTCTGTATAGGGACAAGGGATCGCAATAGCTATCCCTCATTCTCATACTGTGGAGGAGATTGCTGCATGTAAATGCAGCAATGTCCTCCACTGAGCACACAGCTTCCTGACAATCTACTGCTCATTGCAAGGTTTAGGCTACTTTCACACCAGCGTTTTTGCTGGATCCGTCGGGGTTCAGAAAAAACGCTTCTGCTACTGATAATACAACCGTCTGGATCCATTATGAATGGATCCGTCATAATCTCCATTGAAAGTCAATGGAGGACGGATCCGTTTTCTGTTGTGTCAGAGAAAACGGATCCGTCCCCATTGACTTGATTGTGGGTCATGATGGATCCGTCTTGCTCCACATCCCAGGACGGAAAGCAAACTGCAGCATTCTGGTGCACTCCATTCTGTTCAGTCACGTTTTGTCCCCATTGACAATGAATGGGGACAAAACGGAAGCATTTTTTTCTGGTATTAAGACCCTATGACGGATCTCAATACCGGAAAAC
This sequence comes from Rhinella marina, assembly GCA_900303285.1. NCBI lineage: Eukaryota > Metazoa > Chordata > Amphibia > Anura > Bufonidae > Rhinella > Rhinella marina. The sequence continues at coordinate 230,917 of ONZH01024873.1, read as the reverse complement.
TTAAACGCTAGTGTGAAAGTAGCCTTGAATGCACCTTTGCATTTACATGCAGCAATCATCTCCTCTGTATAGGAACTAGCTACTGGGATCGCTCGTCCCACAGAGAACCATAGTTTTAGCAGCAGATCCCTGTTTACACAGCACGATCTGCTGCCCAGAAATGATTATTTAGGTGTCTGCATCAACAATGCTATCAGCTATCGCAGGGGTTCTTTGGAATGTTCCTTCCCGATAATTTCCCTGATTGTCGCCTCATGTAATGAGACTTCTCTCTATGTACGTTCATTCTGTTTGTAAACTGTAACATGGTTTCCAGTGGAGGACATAGCATTGCCATATAAACAACAAGCTACACATTATCTACACATTCATGTCCACATACAGAACCAAAAATGAAAGAGTCTGGTTTGGTTTGAATCTCTACTAATCCTAATGGAGCACCAGGATATCTCTATACTGAAGCTTAGGACATCCATAGCATATAATATGAAGCACATGAATATCATGTAGCACATCTCCCGTAGGAGACAAACACCTTCGCTTTGCCAGCTACAATGTCAGCAACATTCATCTTCCTGCAGCTTATTTTCACTAAGAACTGAGGAAATGGCCGTACAGCCAGGAATGTTGCTTAAAGCTGTGCACCGCATTTCCTTGCTTTTTACTTAATGTCTGTCCATGATGTTGTCAACTTCTGCTGAATTTCCTCTGATTGTTTGAGCCTAAGTGCAAGAATGCAGATGGGCAATCTCATGATGCCTGTGTGGAAGTGACGAGAATCAGTGAACCCCACAACAATGACATTTTCTGGACTCAGTTATGGTAAACCAGCGTGTGTCACCTCTTCTTGCTGTGGTCATCACTGGTTCCTCTCTGAAAGGAAGGTGCAAGTCAACTGGAAGAACACGGTGCTGCGGAAGACACACTTGTGACATGATGTCACACTATCATGGGTAAACAACATTGTGATACTCAGCAGGGACAATGTCATTAGTCAGGTTATTAGCCTGAAGGCAAATACCAACTTATATGATCCAAGCAATGGAACAAGCAAAATCAACTTTACCAAAAATCAGATTAGGCTACTTTCACACTAGCGTTTACTTTTTCCGGTATTGAGTTCCGTCATAGGGGCTCAATACCGGAAAAAAACGCTTCAGTTTTGTCCTGATTCATTGTCAATGGGGACAAAACTGAACTGAAGACAACGGAATGCTCCTAAAAGCATTCTGTTCCGTCTCCAGTCTGGGCATCCGCACCAAGACGGATCCGGAATGACCCCCAATGCAAGTCAATGGGGACCGATCCGTTCGGTGTGACACACTAGTAAATGGATCCGTCCTCCATTGACTTTCAATGGAGTCACCTTGCACTTCCTCTGGAGGTCCAGCAGGTGGCGCTGTGCAGGCTGCTCTGCGCTGGAATCTTCCCTCTTGGTGGTCCGCTGCACTATTCTCCCATGGACAAGACTCCAGGTAAGCTCACATCCCGGCCCCGGTGTCACCGGTCTCTCCCTTCACTACACTGAATGGGGCCGGAGCACGGTTCCGGCCCTACACCTGCGGCCGCACAGATCCAGTGGGACCCTTCACCCGCCGGATCCGTGCTGCCGCTAGTGTGAAAGTGGCCTTAGACAGGCATAATTAGCCTCTCTATAGAGACTTCTTATCTCTATAAGAGTCATCTTTGCAATTATTTACCGTCTCAGAATACCACCCAGTCTACAGTACAGAGATTAGACCTCTGTTCTCAAATGCCTCTGGTATGATCTTTATTTTCACCTCCCTGGACATAATTGGTTTCTCATTTTCTACTAATCCAGAAGGAGACAGTCAGAGTGGTGTCACACATACCTTTTTGTGGCAGTTTTTGATGAAGTTCTTTGAGCCAAAGCTATAAGTGGGTTGGAAGGGGATGATTAATCTAAAAGATGGACTTCTACTCCTCCTTTTTACTGGATCCACAAAGAGCTGTGTGTGTGACACCATCCTCACACTGGTTCTGCACTAGAACCTGTTGAGAAAACTATAATAGTTAAAAGAATAACCAAACAGGACATAAGTTACCTATTTGAGGACTTCTCCAAGATCTGCTCTGGAGAGACCAAATGTTTATGTTACTTCAGGGCCCTTAGTCCTGTTTGGTCACAGCTGGTCCAGTTGATTTAACACAAGACATCCAAAAATAAACTTCAAAGTCAAACGGGCCTTGTCACAATACAACATTGGTGATGAAAGATTAACTTGTGATAAAAAAAAGACAAATTTAATGTTGACGCTGGTGAAGGTCTCTGATCTACAAGCTGCAAGAGTTCCCTAGCAATGGTGCACAGTCCTCCTTTAGATTTATGTGACTAGAAACCTTGAACAGAAAACTTGTGACACTGGTATTTTGTTAGCAGATCCTCTGTGGAGGGGTAAAGTACTACGTTTAGTTGTATTATCTTCAGAAGTATTGTATTTGCTCTGGAAAGCTCACAAGTGATGTTTTCAGTAGATGGTAAAGCTCTTCCAACAATTTACTGTCACTCATTCATAGCTTGTCTTCTGTAGGGTAAAATCCTAATAGCGAGTTCACACTTTCTAGGTCATATTGTATGTTTTTGTTGTTTGTTTTTTTTTTGCTACTTTTTGCGATTGGGAATAAATTGAGTTGACGGCAATTTGTGAAGAGATGCTGGCTATAATGGTAATTTTGACTGTTTTGGCCAATAGTTGGTAAAACAAAATTACATAAATTATTAATCTGTTGCCCACGAAATACCTCTAAAAGGGATTATCACACAAATTAATTTAGGATATCAGAACCTTCTCTTTTAGTAACTACTTATGTTTCACAATTCTGGCACTCCAGAACTCCAACTCCCAGCATGCACAGACTGCTTACAGCGTTCAGCCTACAGTAGGGCATGGTGGGAATTGTAGTTTTACAACAGCTGGAGAGCTGCAGTTCGGCCATGCCTGCTCTACGTTGAGCTGTTCCTCTACTATTCCGTGTAGAAATTCATGAATACAGGCCCAGCTGGGTGTGTCCCTGCAGAGTCAGATAGTGTCCAATCAGTCCACACTCCCAACTGGTAATACCCAGTTGTAAACTTCTAGCAGGAATAAAAGAGGGATGTTTCAACATAGAGCCATAAGAATAGATGTTTCAGAATTGTTATTACATGGGGAATGCAAGTAGCTACTAAAACGGACATGTCAGGAGAGGCGACAGATCTTTAACGCATAGTTAAGTTCTCAGCAGGGATCTGACTGGCAGCCTAAACACAAACATCATATATGTCTACTGGTGAAAAGCAAAGATGATGGATGCATGAAAACTGGATGATTAGGAACACTAGGGGGCACTATAAGAAGCCAAATAAAAGTGCAGCAAACTTTTTTTCTGTTTTATTAATAGGTTTTAATGAAACCAGATTCGGTGGCTACACCCAATACTGGCAGCAAGGATAAGGGTGCACTATCTCACAGTCTGCTCAGGCTGGAAACTGAATATTCATAAAAGGATTATTGTAGATGGCACTCCTCACATATGGCTACATCTGTTAATTCAGTGGTCGAGTATGTCACTAAAAACTAGAATGCATAAAAATGCAAAAATAAATCAGTATGTATTAAAAATGGGGAACCATCTCAGAATCGATTAGTATGATATGAACGCCATACATGCAACTGTGCACATTATATTAAAATGTCAAATGTGGGGCCCACGTGATAATAATATACATTATGTAACAAAATGTTTATTTGTATATATTCTAGTTTATTATTGTTTACGTGTACAATAAATTACATTACTATAAAAAATATTGTTATTCCTATTATAGTGACAAGTGACATACTCTACCACTGAACTAACAGATACAGCCATGTGTGAGAAGTGCCAACCATATTAATCATTTTATTATTTGGTTTTAGTTTAAAAATGCTAATTAGAATATGTTCTGACATCTGAATTACAAACAACTTTAGGGGGATGACTCCTATAAGTGTGTCCTAATACAGTGTTCCTCAACTCCAGTCCTCAGGGCCATTGGTCAAATTTGGGCAGCATGGTGGCTCAGTGGTTAGCACTGGTATCATACATTCAAATCTGACCAAGGACAACATCTGCATGGAGTTTGTATGTTCTCCCCGTATTTGCGAGGGTTTCCTCCTACACTCCAAAGACATACTGATAGGGAACTAAGATTGCGATCAATGACAGCGGTGACAGCGATCAATGATAATGCCTGGAAAGAATATGTCAACTCTATATACGTGAGTAAAATAAATAAATGATAGGTCATTCATGTTCCATTTGCCTTCAGTTCGAGGAATGAACAACCTGTAATTCTCTGCTGACGTCATACTGCCACCTTGAGGCTGTTGGCTGAAGGACAAGAGTACTGGTACTAGAATGTACTAGTTATTTTATCACACAACAGGGGTGATAATATTTGTATCTTTTAGATCTGTGAAAAATTAGATACATAAAAATGTACTTCCGTGGTCAACTTTTAGAGATATTCCATGGCAATCACATATTTCAGCGCACCAGGGCTACACCGTGTGGAGAGTATATATGGTGCAATCCACGTAGCTTTTGTAAAATGCTTGATAATCTCTTTAGAAAACAGGCATAACATTAATATGTGTTCTTGGTTTCACACAGCTATGTACACAACGCACTGACTATCGCACAAAATACAAAAATCACGCATGTTAGTGCAAATGTACAAACTCTTTGGTGCAAGCATGTATTAAATTTACAAAGCAATCAAAAGCAACTTCAGCCTATGTTTCCTGGTGCAAATGGTCCGAATTGTAACTTGCAGGATAACAGGCCAAACTGGATGGACAGATGTCTTTTTTCGGCCTTATAAACTATGTTACTAGTAAAATGATCCTTAAAGGGATATTCCAGTATATAAACTTTGACCCCTATTAAAAGTATGCAGTGCAAAGTAAAACTACTCGTGTATAGTAATGAATCTTTTCAGTCAACACTTACTGGCCCATAAGGTGATGTCTCCAGCTCACTGCCTAGGGTTAGGACCTGTAGTTCAGCTTCAGATTGCTGGTCGGGTCGAGCATGCTCAGTTCAAGCAATAGGAGGCTGTCATTGGGAGCTAATGGCTCAGCAGTAAGGGGGCAGAATATGACATGCACAAGATAGAGGGGACTTGCTCTTTGGCTGCCAGGAGAAGACAAATTACAATGCAAGTTGGAAACTGTAGCCAAGCCCACTCTTATTGCACCAAGGAGGGGCTTACAGGGGTCAAAAGTGTGACCAAAAAAAATACATGTTTAAGATGTAGGATTAGCATTGTACTGTTGTCCAGGGATGGACTGGGAACATAAAGTGGCCCTGGATATAATAAAAAAAAAAAAAAAAAGGGTCCCAAATGTTGGTGGGTCCACAAGTAGATAGAAGGGCCAATACAAGTAGGCAGGGTCAGTAATACCATAGTGCAGCAAAGAAGCTGTCCCTTTGTGGTGGCCATGTTTTGTTCTCTTCCTCCTCCAATTGTCACTAATATGGATATGGAGCAGGGGGCTCAGGAGGTGAACACTGGGCCACAAAACCAAGCCAGTCCTACCTTCAGCATGCTGCCTGGACTTCCTCTAATAACGACCCCTATAGTCCCAACCGCCCCCCTTTGTAGGTATCCGGCCAGCGGCAGTGAGGAGGGCTCTAGTGGCCCTATGGGAGTCGGACCGCCAGTAAAATTCCCTGTAGGTTCTATGGCCAGTCCACCTCTGCTGTTGTCTTTGTGTATTAATCTTGCAAACTTCTCTCAATCTTCTCGTCTAAATGGCAAAATTCCCCTTTAAGCTGACCATGACATAAAAGTGGCCAGTGAAGACTTCTGCCTTCCATCTGGTTGGAAAATTTTGAACAGGTAAGTACTGTTTTTCTATTTTATTACATTTCCTACCGTCAGGCTAACTCCCTTTAGTTTGCCAGAAGTATCAAACAGTGTCACATGGATTGACCTTCTATCTCCATCTTCTATCACCAATGTTTCTTTGGTCTGGTGTTTATGGATGTCCCCAATCAGCAGTTATTTATGGGGGACCTGGCACTAAGGGGGGGATTTGAGACTGGTGTTCTCATACGCCAGTCATGATCACTCTGGACTGGAGTAAGATGCATCTAATTTATTAAGAGGAAGACACCTCTTAATAAATTAGCGGCATCTCGGGCAGTGTGTGCGTCAGAGACTCAAGTCTACACCAGACAAGTTATGACGCAAATATGGTGTGCGCCATAATTTGTAACTATTTTTACAGCATAATAGTAGGTAAATGCATTAGTAAATGTCAATGCTGTCAGTGCCCATGCTGTGGCCGCAATTTGCGGTCCACAATGCACGGGCACTGACTGTGGGGCCACCGCATTCGGATCACGGACCCATTCAATTGTATGGGGTCCGCGATTCGCACTGCAAAAAAGTAGTGCATGCACTACTTTTTTGTGATGCGGGGGCACGGCCAGAAACACCACAGATGCACACCGTAGTGCTACTGTGGTGTTCCGATCCGTGCCTCCTTTCCTCATCTCGGTGATTGTGGACCCATTGATGTGAATGGGTGCCCGTGTATTGCGGACCCGGCGTATGTGGGCCACAATACGGTCACGGGCCGGCACTGGCCGTGTGCATGAGCCCGAAGTGTAATTTCACTACAGTTCCTCCACTGGGAACATTATGTATTACACAATTCTCATTGAAATCAATGTAGTCTGTGTAATATATGGCTGCTCCAGTTCCTCCAGAGGGAGGTGTCGTTCTGTGTAGCCACATTCTGATCTTACTCTTTGGAGCATAAAATGCAGTGACCAGAGGTTATATTATAAAACACCCTGCAAACACCGTAGGCGTAGTTTATCATATTGTTTCGGCAGTTTACTGGCTTGAAAAATTTGCAAACTTCGTGCAGTTTCTCCACTGCCTTCACCTCCGTTTTCAATGGGAGGCAGCGCTGAAGATCACAGGGCAGCTTTTCAAAGCCACAACCAAAGCAAGAAGGGGTTTGAAGTTGTGGCAGCTGTCCATTCAATTGAGCTAATCTGCTAGCAGGTCTATGGCCTCTAAAATTAACAAACATAGCAAACTGACTGTGTGTGAATGGAATCTTACAGTTTTGTGGTGTTTTTTTTTTTTTGTTTTTTTTTTTTTTAAACGAAACCTTTCCCCTTAAAGTTGGTGGTCAAGTAGAAATCAATACCCAATTCAATGTAATTTTCATTGATGGGAAGAAACAATATAAAAGTCTTCACTATAATCCAGGCTTCAGAGCTAATTATTAGCCTTGCAACCCTATGAGACATGACATATTTGTGCACTCTCTTTCTTTTACCCTAAAAGTAATGAAAAGTTGATAGGACATCAATATTTCTCAGGTATTTTTAATAGTTACACTTTTAAGGGGTTTTCTGGTATTTAGATATTGATGACCTATCCTCAAGATATCAGATCGGTGGAAGTCCGACACCTCCACTTACCAGCTATTTGGGGCAGCCACCAGCAAAGGAAGGCTCTGTCCACTGTGTAGTTATTGGTGCCAACATACTGAAGGTCAGCCACCACTAACCTGAACGAGAGCTGAGCTGCAGTACCTTGGCATGGCCACTATGTAGTGGACTGAGCCTTCTGCATCCATGTCTGTCCACTGTACAGTAGCCTGAAACAGCTGATCGTTGGACATCCACCAATCGGATATTGACCTACCTGGAGAAAGGGCCATCAATATCTAAGTTCCAGAAAATCTCTTTAAAGGGGTATTCTCATCTTGGACAATGGGGGCATATCGCTAGTATATGTCCCCCCGCACCTATATCGAGAAGAGAGGCCCCCAAACTGAAGGAGGGCGCGCTGCGCACGCACAGCCGCCCTTCATTCATTTCTATGGGGCCGGCGAAAATAGCCGAGTGCTGGCTCGGCTATTTCCGTCTGCTACATAGAAATGAATGGGAGCGGTGGCCACGCATGTGCGGTGCACTCCTATTCATTTCTATGGAATGCGCGGGGGAGCTGCCCCTGGTGGTGGCCCAAGGAAACCCGGGGTCCTCCAGGCGCAGCACTCTTCCCCCCCCCCACCCCCTCCCTCCGATCTCGATATAGGTGCAGGTCCCACCACTATAAGACAATATTGGCATATCCTAGCGATTTGCCCCATTGTCTAAGATGAGGATACCCTTTAATAACTCTCCTCTTGTCAGTCTGAATGGACACTGAAATGAGAATATTTGCGCCTCACTTTGAACATCTATTTTCGCACGTAAAAATGTACAATAAATGTGGAATGATCCCAAAAAAAAAAAAGATCAGAAAGAGGTCACCACTGAGATCCTTCTTGTTCTCCGCAGGGAAACGAGACATGAGATTCCATAATCACCGGAAAATCACCAATAATTAATTGCAATGCTACAGTAGAAGTAGTAAACTTTTCCAGTGGTAAGCACTTCATTGTGACATATTATCAAGAGCCCCCTGTGATTTATCAAATCTTATAAAACTTCTATGAAGGCAGCGGGCAATGTTTACATGAAGTGTGGTTCAGAATTGTTTCCCAGTTCCAGCGTCATACAATAACCAGTCTATAAATGTGTTATTTAGGTGCAATTAGATGGTCAATGCATAGCTGCAGGCGGATTACAAACTGCTCCTGCAACCTGAATCAATATCACGTACAGGTGCAGCTCGGTGGGTATCGCAGTTCAGGCCTCGTTCACATTTCCGTGTCAGTGTCACGTCCGTGAAAAAACACGTACGTGTTTCATCCGTGAAGATGTCCGTGAAGGATCCGTGGTTGGTCCTTGTGTCTGTTTTTACCATCCATGTGTCATCCGTAATTCACTGACCTACCTGGAGAAAGGGCCATCAATATCTAAGTTCCAGAAAATCTCTTTAAAGGGGTATTCTCATCTTGGACAATGGGGCCATATCGCTAGTATATGTCCCCCCGCACCTATATCGAGAAGAGAGGCCCCCAAACTGAAGGAGGGCGCGCCTGCGCGACGCACAGCCGCCCTTCATTCATTTCTATGGGGCCGGCGAAAATAGCCGAGTGCTGGCTCGGCTATTTCCGTCTGCTACATAGAAATGAATGGGAGCGGTGGCCACGCATGTGCGGTGCACTCCTATTCATTTCTATGGAATGCGCGGGGGAGCTGCCCCTGGTGGTGGCCCAAGGAAACCCGGGGTCCTCCAGGCGCAGCACTCTTCCCCCCCCCACCCCCTCCCTCCGATCTCGATATAGGTGCAGGTCCCACCACTATAAGACAATATTGGCATATCCTAGCGATTTGCCCCCATTGTCTAAGATGAGGATACCCCTTTAATAACTCTCCTCTTGTCAGTCTGAATGGACACTGAAATGAGAATATTTGCGCCTCACTTTGAACATCTATTTTCGCACGTAAAAATGTACAATAAATGTGGAATGATCCCAAAAAAAAAAAAGATCAGAAAGAGGTCACCACTGAGATCCTTTCTTGTTCTCGCAGGGAAACGAGACATGAGATTCCATATCACCGGAAAATCACCAATAATTAATTGCAATGCTACAGTAGAAGTAGTAAACTTTTCCAGTAGTAAGCACTTCATTGTGACATATTATCAAGAGCCCCCTGTGATTTATCAAATCTTATAAAACTTCTATGAAGGCAGCGGGCAATGTTTACATGAAGTGTGGTTCAGAATTGTTTCCCAGTTCCAGCGTCATACAATAACCAGTCTATAAATGTGTTATTTAGGTGCAATTAGATGGTCAATGCATAGCTGCAGGCGGATTACAAACTGCTCCTGCAACCTGAATCAATATCACGTACAGGTGCAGCTCGGTGGGTATCGCAGTTCAGGCCTCGTTCACATTTCCGTGTCAGTGTCACGTCCGTGAAAAAACACGTACGTGTTTCATCCGTGAAGATGTCCGTGAAGGATCCGTGGTTGGTCCTTGTGTCTGTTTTTACCATCCATGTGTCATCCGTAATTCACTGACGTTGCTCAGCTGAAAATTAATTTCCAAAGAATCTCCTATTAGTCTTCAGTAAAAAAAAACAGATGCAACACGGATGTGTGTCAGTGATTTTCACGGACAAATAGACTTCAATGGACATGCTTTGTCCGCATCACGGATCAAAGTAGTGCATGTCCATGTGATTTTTTTTTACTGACCCACGGTCAGTAAAAAAAATAAAAAATACTGAAATGTGAACAGACATTAAAATCAATGGGTACATGTGCTGTCTGCAGAAAATGCGGACAGCACACATCAGTGAAAAACGGAAATGTAAACAAGGCCTCAGCTGTTTGGGCTCATGCACAACGGAACGTCCTGCCATCTATAGAACTGTCCTATGCCTCTCCATAAAACAGAAAAGAATAGGACATGTTCTATTTTTTGTATGGCCGCGGAAAGGACATACGGATGCGGAAAGTTAATGGGTCCGCATCCGACCCACAAAAAACGTGGACCGGATGCGGACCAAAAATATGTTTGTGTGCATGAGCCCTTAGGCTACCTGAATATATTGCAAATTACGCTCGGTTTTTCCACGCAGATTCTTGTGTGGAAAGACCACAGTGTAATACAGTACCAGCTAAGTGAATGAGCTGAATTCTCATATATACTTTGCTTTTTTTCTCTTCAGTGCAGAAATTAACCTACCATGTGGATTTTGAAATCTGCAGCATGTCAATTCTTTGTGCAGATTTCACCCTTTTCAATGGAAGGGTGAGAGCTGCAGGAAACAAAAACGCATCATATCCGCGCCAAAAAAATGCATGTAACAAATGTGGATTTTGGTGCAGAAATGCACAGAAATCCACATGGAAATATGTGCAGATTATCCGCTTGTCTACTTGCACCCGTGTGCAGGTAGTCTTAAAGGGGTATTCCCATCTCACACATGTAGTTTGTATAGTTAGTAATAATATTGGTATGGCTATATCTAATAGAACGTATTTATATAAAATGTACAGTTTAGAAGATTTTCCTATTTGTATATCCATTGTCCCACACACATCAGTCAGGCAGTTGCCCCTAGTTACGTCCACCACAGCCATGTAATAGTGGTGGTCAGCTTGCTGCTTTTCAAACCCACTCTGAGGTAACTGCTGTATTGGGAACGCACATTACATGAGCATGCGGGGACACATCTTAGGGCTGTAGCATTTTTGTCTGCACTTCCAAAACACAGAGAAACAGATCCTGTTCCAAGATCAATTCATCGCTATGGAGCAGGATCCGTTTATAAAGTCTGCGTCTTGGACGGATCCTGACCATTGCGTTTTGGACTGGTAGCGTCCAAAACGCAGATGTGAAAGTACCCTAAGATGTGTCTCCGCATGATCATGTAATGTGCGTTCACAATACAGCAGTTACCTCAGAGCAGGTTTGAACAAGAGCAAGCCGACCACCACTACTACATGGCCGCGATGGCCGTAACCAGGGGCAACGGCCTGACTGATGTGTGTGGGACAATGGATATACAAATAGGGAAATCTTCTAAACGGTACATTTTATATAAATACATTCTATTAGTAATAATATTGGTATGGCTATATCTAACTATACAAACTACATTTGTGAGATGGGAATACCCCGTTAAGGGAGTTTACTGCTCAGACAATTATTCGTTATGTTCACCATAAGACCAAATGCTCTGCAGCCGAGTGCAGAAATCACAAGACTTTTAGCCTCTGCCCTACCACAAAAAGTGAATGTTCATGGATATAGCCTCAACCTGTGTAAGGGCAGTCATTTTATCATATACCAATATGCTATATTGTACACCAGACAGACACTCTGCTAACTCTATAATAACACATACAAACCAGCAGTGTGCCAACCAAAACAAGAGACAACAAACTGAATGGAAGTGGGCAAAGCCCTTCACCCTGTATTCATGTACAGGTCAGCAATGCAACAAAAAGAGTCCATGTAAAACTGAAGTCACCTCAGACACTGGTGACCATTCAACCATCAGAATGATGAAACTGGCAGCATAGGATTTAAAATGACGCTGACATTCGATTTGGACCAATCCTTTCTATATAAAATATCTTAAAACGTGGTACAAAAATATATGTTCACTGATAATGGCTGGATCAGGAGGAGGATGTTACTGCCATCAAGTTCTTTTCCTCTGGAATACTTGGTCCGGTCTCTCTGGAGACTGTTGCTTTCTTGCTGGCCATAGTGGCAAATAGAGTGTCCATCATTCCCAAAACTTCCAGGAGTTCTTCCTGGTAATTGATTTCTTTTTCCAGTGTGTCTTGGAGCCTCAGAAATAATTTATCCACTACAGATGACTGGTTTTTGACAGAAGAATATATGTCTAAAAAGAGGGAAAAAAAAATAAAAGGAAAAAAGTTTGGACATGTAAACCCATCCGAATAAACTATTAATGTTTCTGGTTACATTTTACCATACATTTAAGATCATACACAGTTCATCAGTAGATTTCTATGTAAAGAGACTCAGAAGAGAGTAAAAAATAAATAAAATCTTGGCAATTCCTCACTTAAAGGTATGGACACCTTTAAGTGAGGAATTTCTGGATGTGAGGTCCGTGTGTCCTGGATACTGCTGCATTCACTAGCTTTCATGTATTAGCAAGCTTCATTCCTGAACACATTTCTTCTTTTTCTGATCATGAAGGATTTCATCTAATTTGTACTGACAGGACACCAAGGGCAACAAAAAACGGGAGAGGCGCTCGTAGGGTAGTATGTAAAAATAGAGAGTGGTTATTTTAGATGATTAGGCTCACCTTATGGGGTTGTACAAAGATAGGCACAACCCTAGTATACACAGATAGTAGGGGGTGGGTGCTGCCGGTGTCGTTTGGTCCTCTTTCAAGGGGTTGCCGGCCCCTGGGAGGAGTATGGAACAGCAGAGAAAGGAGTAGTGCACATAAGGATCTGCGCACTTAATGGAGACACTTACTCGGCACAACTTATACAAACAAACGGATGTTGAATAAAACTTCTATTTATTTCTGACAACGCGTTCCGGGGCGTTAGAGCTCCTTTTTCAAGTCTGCAATATCGATCCATCTGGTGAGGACGCTGAAAATCTTCATAGTGCTGTCGGCTTGGCAATAGAAGTTTTATTCAACATCCGTTTGGTCGTACAAGACGCGCCGAGTAAGTGTCTCCATTAAAGTAGAACTCCCGCAAAAAAATGTATTCTCTGACCTGTTAGAAAGGTGCATGATATAATCTATAGTGAATGTCATCTTCTTGTCAGAGAATGTAATTGTGAGTAATAACCTCTCTTCTTATTGTAGCTGGGTCATGTGATCAACTCCCTTACCTCCAGCTGACCCAGGACAGAAAGCCAGTAACTGCTCTATTCATTCCTATGAGACTGAAAGTGAGGCTCCCATAGGAATGCATAGAGAATTAGACTTCCTGTCCACACATAAGATGCTGTGTGAGTTGGTGGGTCTTGATTGCTGGTCACATGACACAGATGAGAAACATCAAGGAGCTATAACTCAAAAATTCAGCCACTGGTAAGAAAATGATATTCATTACAGATTACATCATGTACATTTCTAGCAGGACATAGAATAGATTTTTTTGCGGGAGTTTTTCTTTAAGTGCGCAGATCCTTATGTGCACTACTCCTTGTTCTATTTGTACTGACAGTCACTGATGCTGAGGAGTATGTGATTCTTTTCTACCCTTATACACAGCCTATGTGATTCTAACCCTGCAAATTGCCTTGTGTATTTTCCTCCCTATCTACACAGCCTGGGTGAGCTTTCACTTCTCTCCACACTCTGATCTGCCATATATTATCATCTCCATGCCTCCTGCTATCTCTAACACTAAGAAAAGTGAGGGCAGACAGATCTGTCAGAAAAAGGAGAGGTGATCTGACAGATTAATGTGAGGTTCAGAATTACCAGCAGCTAGGCAAAGGACACAACACATACTCTGGACAAGCAAAATAGTAGTCAATTTTTAATGAAGACTATATACAAAGGTCATTAACAGGGTTTTCTCATCTTGCCATTTGAAGGTGAGATGGGACTAAACCCAGACCACGAGGTGGCAGATATACGTCAGGACAGGCCACTGATCCGCTGTTTCCCTAGGTCCCATTGCAGTGCACAGGAGCTAGGCAAACAGCGAAGTACAGCAAGCTATGGTGTTTGCGAGTTATGTACTGTACTCCGCCATTTGAGTAGCTCCTGTGCACTCAAGGGCCTGCTCTGCTGTTTCCCGGCCACCTTGTAAATGGGGTTCAGTCCCATCTCGCCTTGTTAACGGCTAGATGAAGCATCTATTTTAATTCTGCTTTTATGAAGCAAATGAGCAATGAAAAAAAATTCAGGGCAAAGTTGCCTGTAGCGTTTAATCTTATCTTGGTCTTTGATCCTGGTTGGTGTCATATTGTCATAAAAATTGGGAACTACATAAAGAATTCTACTACAATCCAGTAAATAGATATAGATGTTGGAGGAGGCCAAAAAGGGCACTTCACACACAACCACAGTGGAAAATCTCCTGCGGATCTAGCCGAAAACAGTTAAAGGGTTATTCTCATCTTAGACAATGGGGGCATATCGCTAGGATAAGCCCCCATTGTCTTATAGGTGCGGGTCCCACCGCTGGGACCCGCACCTATAGCCAGAACGGAGCAGGGAGCGCTGCGCCTGGAGGACCCCAGGTTTCCGGGGGTCCGGCCACCACCAGGCGCAGCTCCCCGCGCCGCTCATAGAAATGAATGGGAGCCGGGCCGTGCATGCGCGGTGCGCTCCCATTCATTTCTATGGAGCCGACGGAAGCAGCCGAGCCAGCGCTCGGCTATTTTCGGCGGCCCCATAGAAATGAATGGAGGGCGGCTGCGCATGCGCAGTGCGCCCTCATTCACTTCGGGGGCTCCGTTCTCGATATAGGTGCGGGTCCCAGCGGTGGGACCCGCACCTATAAGACAATGGGGGCATATCCTAGCGATATGCCCCCATTGTCTAAAATGAGAATAACCCTTTAATGCAAAAACCGCCAGCAACAGCCTGTATTTTGCAGTGACACTGCTGCCGGTATCTCAGCAGGACAAGTAAAACCTGCACAACAACTGACCTGTTGCGGGGATTGAAAACCTGCAGCTTAATTCAGTTTACGCCATGGGTTTTCTCTGCAACATGTGGATGAGATTTCTAAAATCTCACCCACTTTGCTTGTGCTGTAAATGCTGCGGATGCAGTTTGTACACCACATGTGAACCCACCCTTACAGTATAAACAGTGTTGGTGAACTAAGGTGCAAGGACACACTTACCAATGACATTTTCTGCCACATTTAACAATATTGGGGCAAATCGAGGCTCTACCATGTGCCTGTTGTGGAAACAAAGAGGAGCTCAGTTTTATTATATACAAGTAACTGCTGCTTTTCTACAGAGAAAATGTCAGTTTGTTATCCATAATTAAGCATGCAATAATCTGCTGCTGATAATCATTTCATGCAACTTATATGAAGATAGAGCTCATTATTATGCAGGCTATTAAGCCAAAAGGAGTAATATGATGAAGTTTGGAAATATTCAAGATTCTCAGGACAAATATGGTGTCTTTAGGGGATCTTTCAGGTTTAGAAACACATGGCTGCCATTTTTCAGATCTTGCACCACAACATTCCCATGGTTTTTGTCTGGTATTTCAGACTTTAAAGAGGACCTTTCACTGCTCCTGACACGCCTATTTTAATAGCTCCATGCATTCCCCACGTACTAACAATTCTGGATCATCTATTCTTATGTCTGTATGTTGTGCCATTCCTTTGTTATTTGCACTAGAGGTTATGAATGAATTGCTATTTGCCTTCAGTAAGGGAACAGAGGGGAGGTGACCAGTTAGGGGTGTGTCCCTGCACAGACTGACTCTAGCCAATCAGTGCTGTCATGTTCAGACTGTGCAGGGACACCCCCCCAACTGGTTACCTCCCCTCTGTTCCCTTACTGAAGACAAATAGCAATTCACATATAACTTCTAGTAGAAATAATAAAGGAATGCCACAACATAGAGACATAAGAATAGATGTTCCAGAATTGTTATTACATGGGGAATGCACGAAGCTATTAAAACAGTAATGTCAGGAGTGGTGAAAGGTCCTCTTTAAGTGAATGGAGATGAATTGCAATACTACGCATAACCTTCCAAAGATGAAGAAAAATCAGCTGTGTTTTTCTAATCCTGAACAACACCCTTTAATAGCAGAGCTAACCATATATTTGGGATATATTTTTCACTTTTTATATACATATACCAGCTCTGATCTACTAATGACCACATGAACATGGAGTAAACTGACATACTTGATGAGGAAGTTGAGTATTAGGCTGAGCTGCTTCTCATCCCTCCCGGCTAGGGCGTTTTTGAGAGTTCCTCTTCGTTCGATTTCATTCATCACTGCCACAGTCACTTCTGGGGTTGCAGTTCTGACCTGAGTCTAAGACAAAAGAGATCAATTACATAATACAATAGAAAGGTGTACAGAGAGAGACTGTGGGGACAGGATGCCATGCTACACAACCAGACTGCAACAAAAGGTATAGAAGCAATCAGCTGATCGGAGAACCCAACCATTCAGTAGAAGGAAGAGGTCGAGATGCGTGCTAGAGAAAATTAAGATAATCTCACACTAGAGTCTCTCTGAATCTGGCATTGCCGGAAACTACTTGCTGTCCGGGCCAATTAACTATTATGGGGGAATATACTGAGAATCGGTCAGACTAAAACCACTGCAATGCTGGATCCAGAGAGACCCAGATCTCATGAAGGATAGTGTGAAACTAGCATTAGAGTGTGAAACAGTAACAGGAAGAGCAGCTAGTACCTAAAGAACCCTTCACATGGCCCAATGTGGCAAACTGTTACCAGGAAGGAAACATTCCTTCCCAGCAGGCTTCTACTTGTCAATGAAGGAGACCACTGCATTTACACGCAGTGATCTCCTCCACAGTACGGGGAAAAGCGATCGCTAATGCCTTCCCCATACAGAATCATTGTTTGAAGGCAGCAGAACATGATTAGACGGCACGATATGCTGCAGACAAACAATGATTTAGGTGTCCGCACAAATTATTCTATTACCTGATGAAAGATCTTGTTCATCAGGTAATTATCTGCACCTTTACATTGGCAGATTATCGCTAATCAGCATTCATACAAATGTCCATTAGGCATAATCTGCCTGAACATTCGGACAGTGTAAAGGGGCCTTCATATCCACTGTGAAGATCAAGACCTCCCCCATCCCCCAATGTCCTAATTCAGGTGCCTTCTGCCCGGGACTAGGCTGCACAGCCACGTAATGATCCCAGTAATGTGTAATGCATATATGATGAATACCAATAGAAATGCAGAAGACTGAAGGCAGAAAAACACCACTCGGTCCATCTAGACTGCCCTATATTATTTCCTTAGGATAGATATATGACTATTCCAGGTAGGTTTACAGTCACTTACTGTATTTTCACCAGGGACAGACTGGGAACTTAAAGTGGCCCTGGAAAAAATCCTAAAAGTGCGTTTTGAAGTCAGGTCCAAATTGAAGGAAGGCAGGGTCAGCAATACCAAATTGTGGCACATTAGACCACCCCAATACAGCCCAAATACCACAGTTCATCACAAAATATTGACAGCCGCACAAAATACATGCCCCAAAAACTTCCACTGGCCGGCCGTGAGGAGGGCTCAGGCAGCCCCCAGGGCATCGGCCCACAGGGAAATTTCCCTGTAAGGTCTATGGCCAATCTGCCCCTGATTTTCACCACATTTGCTGGAAGTTTGTTCCAAGCATCCACTACACTTTCAGTTAAATATTATTTTTGGAAATGACTTCTGATGTTCCCCCAGTTGCTTTCAGATTCACCTTATATAACCATTTAACATATTTAAAAGTTTGGGTCATGTCCTCCCTTTGACTCTTTCTCAAAGCTATACAAATTACATTTTTTTACTCTCTTCTGATTTTGTAGCCCTTCAATATCTATTCACAATCAGTCATTAAACAGAGGTCTTTTAGCAGGTACAGTAAGATTCCTTAATTTCATTTAGTCGAGCGCCAGCCATAGAAGGCTCAAAACGCACAGCCAAGTGATTGCACAAAGCACTGAAATAGTATAGCAAAAGTATAGTATATTCCCATCATCGGCTTGTGGTCTCTTACCTCTAGCACAGCATCAAGAGCTGCAGACACCTGGAAACCTCGGAGCAGCTGGTCATATTTCCTTAAGCGCTGTCTTACTGGTTTACTGACAATGAAGTCATCCTGTAGAGAACAAGAGGAGTGTGCAATCAGAAAATGACCAATTCCTTAAATAAAATTTTTCATGTTAAACATATTTCAGTGATTTTTTAGTTTTCTATATCACTATATATATATATATATATATATAAAAAATAAATCCTAAAATCCTGCAGTTTTCACACTAAAATGAATCATATGCCTCCTATTTCGCATAGATCGCTTTCAGTCAGCACAATATCATCACAGGTGGGATTACAATGACAGAAAACACATGATTTTCCATTCACAATAGGTGATGGTTAAAGGGTTTCTGTCAGCAGTTTTTTCGGTATGAATCAGGCTGACATTACAGATGTGCTAATGTCACCTGATTCCAAATATATATCTGTTTTATTTACTGGTGCCCCCATTTTTATATAAAATTAACTTTTATTTTATGCTAATAAGGCCTCTAGGCGCAAGGGGCGTTACCCCTGCTCCTAGAGGCTCTGTTGATTGACAGGACCAGGCAGAGAAGAAACACTCCATTCACCATAGCTTGCAAGGACCTTCATGATGTCATGACCATGTGATCAGTTACATGGTTAGGATCACACAAACAGCCTGTCTCCTCCTAAACCATGTGACTGATCACATGGTCATGACATCATTGAAGTCCTTGCAAGCTATGGTGAATGGAGTGTTTTTTCTCTGCCTGGTCCTGTCAATCAACAGAGCCTCTAGGAGCAGGGGTAACGCCCCTTGCACTTAGAGGCCTTATTAGTATAAAATCAAAGTTCATTTTATATAAAAATGGGGGCACCAATAAATAAAACAGATATATATTTGGAATCAGGTGACATTAGCACATCTGTAATGTCAGCCTGATTCATACCGAAAAAATTGGTGACAGAACGCCCTTTAAAGCTTATCTACCCTCCCCCCCCCATCGATGCATAATGTCCTCTGCACAGGTCACACAGCATGTCTACTAATCTCTCTCAATGAGTCAGCTCCTGTCCATTGTGACTATGGTCCATGTGGCTGCTATAAAGCATCTCTCTAAATGTTGTTAGGCTACTTTCACACTAGCGTTAGCACGGATCCGGCACCTAAAGGGTGCCGACGGATCCGTGCTAACGCTATACATGTGTGGAGCCGGAGCAGCGCTCCGGCCCCACACATGACACACATTAAAACAACACACAGACTACATACAAACAAACATACAGACATACATACAAACATATCAGACATACATACATACTCACATACTCCCCGGGACGCCGCAGAACGTCTTCACGCGCCTCCTGCGCGCAGTGATGACGATTCCCCACAGCGCCCTCTGCTGGGCGCAGTGGGGAAACGTCATCGCAGCGTGCAGGAGGCGCGTGAAGACCTGCTGCCGGCGTCCCGGGAGTATGTGAGTATGTATGTATGTCTGTATGTTTGTATGTATGTCTGTATGTTTGTTTGTATGTAGTCTGTGTGTATGTATGCCGGATCCGGAATGACCCCCATTGGAAATCAATGGAGGACAGATCCGGATTACTGGTGTGTCCACACCAAACGGATCCGTCCCCATTGACTTCCATTGGGGGTCATTCCGGATCCGTCTTGGTGCAGATGCCTGGACCGGAGAGCAAACCGCAGCATGCTGCGGTTTGTTCTCCGGTCTGAAGACGGAACTGAATGCTTTCAGGAGCATTCCGTTGTCTTCAGTTCAGTTTTGTCCCCATTGACAATGAATGGGGACAAAACTGAAGCGTTTTTTTCCGGTATTGAGCCCCTTTGACGGAACTCAATACCGGAATTTAAAAACGCTAGTGTGAAAGTAGCCTTAACAGTAGATCAGGCAAGAGATGGCTGCCCCCATAATCATGGACAGCAGTAAAATATAAAGGTCATACATTACCTTTACAACAAAGCACTGACCAGCACTTCTCTACTACCCAAATATATACTGAAAAATCAGCTTTGTCTATACGCCTGAGTCCACCTCCATCCCATGCCGGAGGATTCTGAGCCGCATTACCTGTTTCGGCATGTAGTCCTTCCCTTTCACAAACATTCGGTATCTGGGATGTTTCTTTGCTACAGGTTCATTTGACTTCTTCTCCTCAGGCTTCCGATGTTTTACATTCAAGACGCTATTGGTCATTCCCACCACAATCATCTCGTCATCGGGCTGAAGAGAGAAAAACATCAACAGTTAATAAGAGTGTAACACTATGGATCACCCCTCCTAAAATATTCACACCAGGTCATCTCTAGAGGCATCTCTAAACAAGGCTAGAGGTACTGGATGGTAAGGAGGCCATACTCCTAGCAGAACGTATGGACTAGCACATTCTAGGGTCTCTCACAGCGCCCAATGACTCAGATAGCTAACAGACCCGTGACATAAGTGACGTGACTAGTATACAGATCTTACATACTTACAGCCAAGGCAAGGCTCAAGATTGAGGCAGCATAGTCAAAACTATGAACAACTTTGTAGTTCATTGTGCTGTAGACCTTCACGTGCCTGACGAGGAGAAAAGTATGAAATCAGATTATGTCTAGTAAATAGCCAAAGAGGCCTTCACCTTTCAAAAACAGACAGCAGTCCTAACACCATGACAAACCATGAATAATAAAATACTGAGGGTTAGTATTTAACCCTTTCGCTACATAACAGGCCACAAAGCTCTAGCTGCGAAATTCGGAAAGCAGCACTTGTCTGAAGTTGAAAGGTTTTACTGCCCTGCTGGCTAGAACGGGGAGCGGCGAGTAACATTAGGAAGAAAGTCACAGCCCGTTATCTTTCCCCAAGATTCCCCTGGTTTGTGATTTTTGACTTGTTAGCACTTTCCTCTGTATCGATTAGTGAGGATGTGTGCCTTGTGTCACATTTAGGAGGACATTTTTTTTCCTAAGCGTTGATCTAATCAGCCATCAGCATAATCCATCCATAATACATTTTACTGCAGTGTGCTAGCTGTTTTTAAAAGGATTTTACAACCTTTTTAGAACAGACTGCCTAACAACCCCAGGACCCTCACCGATTAGCAAAAGACGGGAATGCCAATGAGCTGCACTGCCGGGCACACGTCTAGTGGAAATCTATTTTAAACGTTATAAAAATGTTGATTTTGAAACTGGTAACAATAATGTGGCGCCTACATGATTAAAGTTAGGAGGCAAAAGCATCCAAGGGATGCTTTTTTGAGTGAACTTTATGTTACCCGAACTTTTGATATTAAAACCTACCGGTCCAGTGATCCAGACAGCAGCCTCTGACCAGAGCTACTAAGGCACAGGCTCGTTACTGTTTTGTGATGATTTCTTAATGACACCAATAACTGCCCTCCCTTCAGCAGGTCCCACACTTTCACGTATCTACCACCTAAAGGAGGAACGGAGAATGAAACAAATGATTAGAAGATACCATATTAAAGGTAAGATGCGTTAACCTTTACAAGGACCAGTCAGTGTGGTTGCTGCAATATTCTGTGGAAATTCCATCTATATTCATGAAGTAGCTAAAAATGTCATTTTTTTTTTTTATAAAGCAGGCCATCGTTTTAAAGGAGTTTTCTGGGATTTTGATACTGATGACCTATCCTCAGGATAAATCATCAGTATCTGATCAGTGGGGGTCCGACATCCGGCACTCCTGCTGATCAGCTGTTTGAAAAGGCACCATT
Source organism: Rhinella marina (assembly GCA_900303285.1). Classification (NCBI taxonomy): domain Eukaryota; kingdom Metazoa; phylum Chordata; class Amphibia; order Anura; family Bufonidae; genus Rhinella; species Rhinella marina. The sequence continues at coordinate 208,990 of ONZH01024873.1, read as the reverse complement.
CACTGCAATGGAGCTGAACGCAATACCAAGCACAGCCGTTATACAATGTACGGCACTGTGCTTGGTAAGCAGAGAGAAGGCCGTACAGCGCCAGTGCCTTCTCAAACAGCTGATTGGCGGAGGTCCCAGGTGTCAGACTAGGGCTGAAACAATTACTCAATTAAAACGAGTAATTCGACACAAAAAATTCCTCGATGCAATTTTTTTGCATTGCGCATTCGTTTGCGTCATGTGACCACGGAGCAGAAGTGAAGCGCTTGTTTCTACTCACCGTGGTCACCCGCTGGCCCGTGCGCTGCACTGGATTCTCACATATCGTCAGGACGAAGTGCAGTACATGGGGAAGACGACAGAGGAGTTGGGCGGAGCCCCTACAGGAGAGGTAAGTATTAAAGGGCTGCTGGAGACTAGGAGCGGAGATGGTGGCACTGGGGGAGCTGAGGGCACGCTGACATCGGAGGGGATGATGGCACAGAGGACTCATGGCATTGGAGAGTGATGGCACTGGGGTCTGATGACGGCACTGGGGAAGGGGGGTCCGATGACATTTTATAAAGAAAAACGTTCTTTATTAGTTTTTTCTTATTAGAGTACTCGATTAATCATTGGATTAATCGATAGATTACTTGATTACTAAAATAATCGATAGCTGAAGCCCTATGTCAGACCCCTACTGATCAGATACTAATGACCTATCCTGAGGACAGGTCATCCCGGAAAACCCCTTTAAGATCAGCTACAGCTCTCTTCACATAATATCTGAAAAAGTATACTGCAAAATAGTAAGATGGAATTCCATGTCTATACACCTGCCACTGATTGACTTATTTGCAGAACTTGCAGAAAATAATGTAGTGCTGGAGCAATGAGAGGGGTCCAGTGAAGACAACAACCGCATATTCTGTACAGTATCAAATGGTTTGAACCATGTGCCAGCTCCAAGGCGTTATATATCAGTACCGCAGTGTACTGACTGCATATGTACTATACATGTTAGTGAGCAATGCCCAATACTACATTTATATTAGGCTTATATGTGCACGTAAAAAAGTCACCAAATTACAAGCCAAATAAAAACTGGAGAGGCAGCTGGACTGAAAGCACATGGGAAGTGACCTCCATACCTGCAGAGACAAGAAGCCCCCCTGAAGGGAAGAGCAGGACACTCTCCACGGGTTGTTCATGTTGCATGGTCATCACGCTGTTTTCTGTTCGAGCGTCAAATACCTTTACAGTATGATCGTAGGAGCCTGTGATAACACACCAATAATAAGCGTTATAGACAACATAATAGGGGTGAATGTGTCTATATAAAAAGTACACACAGCAAAAAAAAAAAAAAAAACAACCAATCCACTAGATTATCTACAGACCATGAAGAGTTAAGGCCATTATACACATGCTGCTGGGATCGGGGCAACTATCGAGGATAAGAGTTTGGACAAACACACATTCCCAATAACTGCCTGGTGTAAACGCTCGCTCACTGGTTGATCGCATCTTTTGTGCAGCATATAACCTGTTTAAAGTGGAACTGGCAATCGGCAAACAATGGAGTTGTATGGGGACGCAGTAGCAATTTTTCATCCCCCTACTTAGAGGGTGATTGCTGCATGTTAAAGCAGCTTCACCTCCACTGACTATCAGGCAATTATCGGGAACATTCAGCTCATTCCCCACAACTGCCTGTGGATCTGGCCTTTAGGCCATTTTCACAAAGTATAACATCATTCCCGTACCTCCAGCCGTTCTAAGACTCAGATCAAAATAGGCTCCTACGGTGACCAGTACCTTGTTATGTAGAACTGCAGCAGCCTTGCCACCATGAAACATTTGTATTACAGCTTTACAAAAGCAGCCTTATGCCCCTTTCACACGAGTTTTCAGTGTGGGTGTGATGCGCGACGTGAACGCATAGCACCCGGACTGAATCCGGACCCATTCCTTTCAATTGGTCTGTGTACATGAGTACATTTTTTTTTTCATACATCAGTTCTGTGTTGCGTGCGAATCGCAGCATGTTCTATATCCTGCGTTTTTCATGCAGCCCTGGCCCCATAGAAGTGACTGAGGCTTCAGTGAAAAATGCATTACATCCTGAAGCAAGTGCGGATACAATGCGTTTTTCACTGATGGTTGCTAAGAGATGTTGTTTGTAAACCTTCAGTTTTTTATCACGCGCGGGAAAAACGCATCAAAACACATTGCACCAACGCGGAAAAAAACTGAACAACTGAACGCAACTCGCAGACAAAACTGACTGAACTTGCATGCAAAATTGTGCGAGTTTCCCTGAACGCATCTGGACCTAATCCGTCAGGCTTATGTGAAAGAGGCCTTAGGGTATGGCTACGTAGCGAGTTGCGCAACAGCTGTCCTGGCCAGGTTCGCAGCGTAGCGGTGATACCATAGAAAACAAAGGGAGTGCCATGCTAATTGCAAGAAATCCAGCAGTGCTTCTATGGGATCAGCGCTACTCTGCGAACCTGGCCGTGACCAGTGAGGACGTACCCTTGGGAGGGGGGGGGAGGGTAGATAAACTGCAAACAACTGTGTCTGTAAAAGACCTTTTAGTGATTTCAGGACAATGGAGGCACATCATTCCGAAATTTTGAGATTAGTGTGGCCACAATCTAAAGTCCCTTGTTCTGACCGCTGCCTCAAGTGAAGCCTTTTAAAGGGGTCCTATTACTCCAATTACTTCTTATATGAGCAGAAGTAACTATTGATAATAGGGCAGGCTGAATGTAGAGAGGCTGCTACTATCATCTGCTGACGGCCAATCCACATTAAGAGAATAGGGAGTCTTATACCAGCCAAATACTTTCTCTCTTTCTCCTGCCTCTCCACAGACACATTTTGCCTCAGTCATTCATGCAAGTTTATTTGACTAGAGGACAATAAGCCACAGCCAGACACCTCTACCAGGGGAGCAAAACCCAACATGCCCAATCCTTTTTCTATTATGGCATTCACGCTGTACCCACACCCTTTGATTTTTTTTCCAAAATATTCGCTGGGTTGAGTGGACATTAATTAGTGCATATTGTCATCGACAAGCAGTGTGTGTATTGTATTAATGAAGCTGAGGGGATCAGATGTCACCAATTTTCCAGCTCTTGCTCTTTATCACCTGGATGGTTTACGCCGATCCTGAATATATATGGAGATTGCTATATTTGCATTTCACTAACATACTAGAAAAGCTTCCATCATATGTGACATATCTCATGTTAAGTAATAGGCAGGACTCCTAATAAACAAGCCTTATCATAACTTTATAGCCGCAAACACTCTTTTCGACAGGATCCATCCCGTTCATACAATAGTCGGCTGAGTGCTGAGCAACTGCACTGAAGATTCAGCCATATCCAGTCTTCAATTGATGTAAGAAAATATAATAAATCCTCTCTTGCAGGTATCATATGGTGGAAGACTAGAGGCATAGTGCACAAATACATGCAAGCATTTAATAAAAATAATAATAATAATAATACAACAGCACCCCCCACTGAGCAAGAAGTCTTTAAGACGAGGTACCTGTAACAAACAGATCGTCATTGAGTTTACTCGCACAGCCGCAGCGCACGTAGTCCGTATGCTCTTTGTAGGTGGAGATTTCTATGCCATTTGGAATGTCCCAGATTTTGGACGCATAGTCATCTGAGCCGGACACAATCCGAAACTTATCTGCAGTGAAATCCACAAAATGCACCGCTCTAAGGAAACACAGAGGCGACATTGTATTGTACAGCCACAGCCAGCATCATATTACCGGGAAGGGAACATTTATACAGAGCGTTCCCATTAACAAAACCTTACTTCAGAAGCAATTTACTTAGACTCAGAATCCCCAACTTTATTAACCAATAGCCCAATGTTACAGGGATTCCCCACAATTAAAAGTTTTTCAACTAACCACAGGACAGGTGACAATGTCTGCTGGATGGGAGCCCATCGGCCACTAGAATGTCTGAATAAAGTTACAGTTGAGCATGTGTGCCGCTTCAATCAAAGTCTATGGGTCTGATGGAGACGGTTGAGTACAGCACATGCTTAAAGAAGAACTCCCGCAAAATTTTTTATTCTCTGACCTGTTAGAAAGGTGCATGATATAATCTGTAGTGATTGTCATCTTCTTATCAGTGACTGTTTCTGTGAGTAAAAACCTCTCTTCTTATTGTAGCTGGGTCATGTGACCAACTCCCTGACCTCCAACTGACCCAGGACAGAAAGCCAGTCACTGCTCTATTCATTCCTATGGGAGCCTCACTTTCAGTCTCATAGGAATACATAGAGAATTAGACTTCCTGTCCACACATAAGTCTACGTGTGAGTTGGTGGGTCTAATTGCTGGTCACATGACACAGATAAGAAACTTGAGGATGATATAAGGCTACTTTCACACTAGCGTTTTAAAATTCCGGTATTGCGTTCCGTCATAGGGGCTCAATACCGGAATAAAACACTTCAGTTTTGTCCCCATTCATTGTCAATGGGGACAAAACTGAACTGAAGACAACGGAATGCTCCTGAAAGCATTCCGTTCCGTCTTCAGACCAGAGAACAAACCGCAGCATGCTGTCCAGGCATCCGCACCAAGACGGATCCGGAATGACCCCCAATGCAAGTCAATGGGGGCGGATCCGTCTAGTGCGACCACAATGGTAACCGGATCCGCCCTCCATTGACTTTCAATGGAGTTCATGACTGATCCGGCTACACACACACATACAGACATAGACATACACAAACATACACACACATATAGACATACAAATACACATACATACTTACATGCTCCCCAGCAGGTCTTCAGAGCGGCGTAGGGACAGGTCGGCGCGCACAGATGACGATTCCACCAGGCGCCCAGCAGAGGGCGCTGTGGGGAATCGTCACCTGTGCGAGCCGTCCTGCTCCTCCGGCGCTCCGAAGACCTGCCGGGAGCATGTAAGTATGTGTGTGTGTGTGTGTGTGTGTGTGTGTGTGTGTGTGTGTGTGTATGTACTGTGTGACATGTGTGGGGCCGGAGCACGGTTCCGGCTCCACACATGTCGCTGCGGCAGTCCTGATCCGGCAGCACCCTTCACCTGCCGGATCAGGCCTGCCGCTAATGTGAAAGTAGCCCAAGTCAAAAATACAGACACTGGTAAGAGAATGACATTCATTACAGATTACATCATGTACATTTCTAGCAGGACATGGAATAAAATTTCACCATCCCTCCGCTCATATTCCTAATTGTGGTCATGCAGTATGTCAGATAACGGGGTTTGGGACTTATGTTCTATAGAATGATGGATGTCCAGTCTATGAGGCATTTATCACCTATCCTGAAGAGAGGTGATAAATGACAATTGTGGGGAAAAATTAGGCAACATGTAGCCTTTTGCAGCTTTTTTTTTTTTAGGTCACAGGTGCGGCCAGATGTTTAAACTTTACAGCAGAAAAATGAAAAGTCTACACAACAGTCTTTAGGTTTTTGGGACCATTTCTCTATAGGGCTTGAGAAACTCCAGAAAACATACTTACAAAACAACATTAAATAAAAATTTGACCTAAAAAAACATTTACATTTAAAAAACATTTGCATTTGGACAAAGTATTTAAAATGCCAGAGAAAAAAAAAGCCTAAAAAATAGGCCTAAAGTTGTTGCATGAAGTTAAAAGGGTTATCCATGAACTGATAATGACGACCTATCATTAGAGGTCCGAGTCCTGGCACCCCCGCGGATCAGCTGTTTCAGGGAGCCGCGATGGTCACCGGAGCTCCGATGAGTGCGGGGGGCACAAGCACAGCACCGTGTATTGTATAGTGGCAGTGCTTGGTATCGCAGCTCAGCCCCTTTGACTTGAATGGGGCCGAGCTGCAGCTAAACCATGTGAACGATGTGCGGTGACATCATGTGGCCTAGGAAGACGCAGCGGTGCCCACAGACAGCCTGGCCACTTCTGACAGCTGAGGATAGAGAATAGGTCATCAATAAAAATTCCTGGATAACCTCTAAGTAAAAAAAGGGTTTTTTTTTTTTTTTTTTTGCAAACCACTAAACAACGTGACAGGTTGTGTTTTGCCACACTGGATATTAACAGAGGAAAAGACTATGAGACAATTCATCATACCCATCACCTTACTGATAACGGCCCATGATACTAGAGACACTTACTTGCTATGTCCGATGAATTGTCTCAAAGCAGCCTTCCCATTGATATCAAACAGCTGCACCACACTGTCTTCACAGCCCGCCGCAAGCAACTTCCCATCACCTCGGTATGTTCCACAATAGGCTGTGTCTTTAAAGCGGGAAAAGGTTTTTATAGGCTCCTGAGAATATCTGCCATAGATGTGGATCTGAAGGGAGAAGAGGCAAATAAGAATAGGACTAAAGAAGTTTAAAAGGTTTGACACTGGACCTATGTAAGCACTTAATTATCGGTGCAGACCCAGAATGTGCTGGATACCGTGGGAATTATTAAAGCATTTGTCTGACAGTTGAAAAAAAAAAACTTACAAAAGGCTAAAATGGCTTACAAAAAAATAAAATAAAAAAAGCAATAGTCAAATCACCAATCCCTCCCCCAGTCTCTGTACAGCTACTAATGCAGGGCACATGTAGCACTACAGTCATTCACATAAATGGCTGTCCATATAATGCACGTACTGGCCAGATCTAACAAAGCAGCTCTCCATTTTGCCTCATAAAGAAGGGTCCCGAACGGAGAACCCCCTACATCTCTAAGTGAACCATGGCAGACTGTTATACAGTGCCTGAATGACCAAAGCGAGCTCTGTGCAGGCTGTTAACCACCTGACTGTTCTGTCGGAGTCCAGCTCGGGCAGTGTGAAAAGTATATAACTGGAGGGGGGAAGGCTGCTTTAGATGGTGATATCTCCTCAATGGTAGCAGCTAGAAACATGCAATTGGTCTTGTCTGAAAGCTGACAGTCCAGGCTTTAATACAAGACAAAAATGACAGCTAAAGTCTACGTCGGGAATAATCGCGAGTGAAACCTGTTTTACTTTCATTTTCAGTTGCATTCACAGCATCCCGATTTCTATCAGTGATATCTTTCTCTGTCCTGAACATATTGGTATCATCTGAAAGCTTAGAATGTCTGCTTTCAAACAAGATCAGTTGCATGTTTCTAGCTACTACCATTCATGACCTAGCAGCATGTAAAGCAGTCCTCTTCCCCCCAGATAGCTACTTTTCCCACTGCTGGAGCTCCACTCTGGCAAAACAGTTAGGCGGTTAAAGAGGCCATACAGATTGGACAGAAGTTGGTTAACGGTTGAACAAGCACACATCTGGTGAACAATGATTTTGCAAACACGGCTATAAACATTTTAGTCCATATTGGCCATTAAAGTTGATCACACTGCCCATACACATTCAACGAAATGGGGCTATAGACGAAAGATCTGGGATAAGCCCTTTAAAGAGGCTGGTACGGGATCTCATTGTACTACCCTAACCCCAAGCCTCTCCTCCTCCTCTCAGCAGGTGCTGGTAGCTGACTCTTTAGGCCCCTTTCACACGAGCGAGTTTTCCGCGTGGGTGCGATGCGTGACGTGAACGCATAGCACCCGCACTGAATCCTGACCCATTCATTTCAATGGGTCTGTGCACATGAGCGTTTTTTTTTTCACGTATCAGTTCTGCGTTGCGTGAAAATCGCAGCATGTTCTATATTGTGCGTTTTTCATGCAGCCCTGGCCCCATAGAAGTGAATGGGGCTGCGTGAAAAACGCATTGTATCCTGAAGCAAGTGCGGGTGCAATGCGTTTTTCACTGATGGTTGCTAAGAGATGTTGTTTGTGAACCTTCAGTTTTTTATCACGTGCGTGAAAAACACATCAAAACGCATCGCACCCGCACAGAAAAAAACGGAACAACTGAACGCAATCGCAGACAAAACTGACTGAACTTGCTTGCAAAATGGTGTGAGTTTCCCTGAACGCATCTGGACCTAATCCGTCACCCTCGTGTGAAAGGGGCCTTACACGTATGTGACATTTATATGTAATGAATATATCGGCACAGTATTTCAAACCTTCAAAGGGAAATTAAGATATAAGTAAGTGTATGACTAGTTCAGTACTTACCCTGGTAGACGCGGTGACTGCATAATTACACGGCTGTACAGGTGAAAAGTCAATTTTTGTTACAGCACCAAATTCCTTTATCTGAACGGGAGTCTAATACAAAAAGAAACAAAAAAGTCACATTTAATAAGATAATCAGTCACAACAAAGAAGCTCATTCTCGGTTACAAATGTAACCTCTTCAGATTTCAGCCAGTAATGGTTCTTCCTGCCTACAGACATTGCATTTACCTGGAAAAAAAAATAAAATACACCCGCACTCCCATATGTGACATCAGAGTGCAATGACGCGGTCTGACTGCTATGGGAAGGGGAGAGAATATTAAGGGTTAATGCCATCCTTCTGTCTGGGATGATCTAGGCACATACAGGTATAGGAGAAAGGTTTGTGATCCACCTCCTCTCACTCCAGGCCGCCCTCTTGTCCCCCTCCAGCCCGTTGTCTTCTCCACAGCGGCTAAAGTGAGAGCTGCAATTACCAGATAGGCAGCTCTCACTTCCACCTGCTCTAATTTAGCAGGGGGAACCATTAGAAGCACCCCCAGCAGCCACAAAGCCCAAGCTGGAGCTATTCAAAGCAGTAGTGCCCTGTTCTGCTTAAATAAACCCAGCTCAATCTAATCAGTGGGGGTTTAGGCTACTTTTATCAGAATGCAGGAAAAGTACATAACCGTATTGTGCCAAGAGGAAATATTCCAGCGTGTGGTGCATCTATATAAAAAGAATAAATAAAGGGTATGTTAGACAGGCAGATTTTCTGCCCAATAATCGGTAATGAGCGTTCCTACGAACACTCATTAGCGATCATCTGCCAGTCTAAGGCTAGGGCTACACGGCGGCACCTGTGGCAGCCAGGATCGATGAGTAGCGGGGATCCCATAGAAATGAATGGGATCGCAGTCGCAAGAAGTCCAGCCGTGTTGAATTTCTTGAGACTGCAGCTGCGATCCCATTCATTTCTATGGGATCCCCGCCGAGACCAGTGTCGCCCTAGCCTAATACTGCCTCCGACTGTCCAATGAAGGAGCAATTGCTCGTTCATCAGGCAATGCAGACCTTTCGGCATGCTGAAAGATCTGGATCTGCCACCGGCCCACCGCTGTCATGCATGGGGACGAACGATGGCATCGTGATCACTCCAACCCGTGCTGCGGAGGACATCGCTGCATAGCTATCTGGTGACTGCCGGAAGGTAATGCTTCCCTCCTGACAATCACTTGCAGCATTGGGGTGTGTAATACACCCTTAACTCTCAACATCATGGGTTGAAACACTCGCTTGCAATACACAGCGAATATTTGCAGATACATGTGTCCGTTCCGCAAAGAATAGAACGTGTCCTATTCTTGGCTGCAAATCCATGGACCCATAGAAGTCAATGGTTCTGTATTTTGCAGGCCACAAAATACATACGGTCGTGTACATGAAGCCTAAAGGGAAATAACCTGGATGGAAACATGAACAGGAGAATGACTTATCACACTGTACACACGAGTTACCTTGTAGCGCCTCCAGTACAGCGTATCCTGTGTGATCTTCTCCCCAAGCTTGGGGTACGATGGGACGGCCACAGGCTTGTATGATGACATCTTCCCTGCTCAAGGCACTAGAAGGTCTCCTTGTATTTTCCCTGAACACCTAGAACATTTATAAGGGATTCAGGAAAAAGTAGTAACAAAATACGTGCACAGACAATAACATGGATTAAAACATGAAATCGTAGATGTAGAAATTGTCTGGTATAAGCCGCATGTGTTATAGGAAGCCTTGCACACCCAAAACCTGCACTGTTTTTGCAGAATGTGAATGGGACTTCGTAGAACACTGTTCACTCACATTGTAATGTAGCTGTACACAATTCTGCAACGTCTGAACAGTCTCTTATCACCAGTGCGTGGCTGTCTCTGTCACTCCAGGGTGCATGGGTGACCACCACTCCACTGGCTGATTGGTGGGGGTCTGACACATGGCACCCCCCAATTTCATATATAAGATGTAACCTATGGATAAGTAATCAATATGAAGGCCCAGAATATCCCTTTAACGCTAGCATCTAAGTGACAGACTGCTGAATAAAGAAGATGACAGGTTCCATTTAAGAGCCCCTCCCCCATACATATAGGAGAAAAGTTGGCAAAACTGCCTCCCTCCCAGCATTCAGCCCACAGTGACTGAACGCCTATGGGCGCCTTATTCAAGAACTTTCAGCTTGCCAGCTGTTGGTGTCAAACTATAACTCCCAGCATGCTTCATTCCCTGATCTAAGGCTATGTTCACAGGTTCAGGACCAGGATGAGGACACACATTCCACACCTAAATCTATATGAGAACTGCAGATGTTCCACATTGTAGTACCCGCTGCCCAGTAGTCAGATGATTGCAGTACCCGCTGCCCAGTAGTCAGATGATTGTAGTACCCGCTGCCCAGTAGTCAGATGATTGTAGTACCCGCTGCCCAGTAGTCAGATGATTGTAGTACCCGCTGCCCAGTAGTCAGATGATTGTAGTACCCGCTGCCCAGTAGTCAGATGATTGTAGTACCCGCTGCCCAGTAGTCAGATGATTGTAGTACCCGCTTGCCCAGTAGTCAGATGATTGTAGTACCCGCTGCCCAGTAGTCAGATGATTGCAGTACCCGCTGCCCAGTAGTCAGATGATTGCACCCGCAGCTCAGTAGTCAGATGATTGTACCCGCAGCCTAGTAGTCAGATGATTGTACCCGCAGCCCAGTAGTCAGATGATTGCACCCGCAGCCCAGTAGTCAGATGATTGCACCCGCAGCCCAGTAGTCAGATGATTGCACCCGCAGCCCAGTAGTCAGATGATTGCACCCGCAGCCCATTAGTCAGAATATATGACAGCTGGCTGTCCAGGAGAATGATACCGGTGCCGCACCATGTGACCAGAGCACAATGCCGGCGATATTACCAGGGTAATGTATACCGCACTGTAGGACAATGCACTAGTAGTTATTACAGAGCTCCAGACCATTCATACCAGTCGAGAGCCCAATCACCTACCCCAGTGCCCCGGCCAGCAGCGCACACGTCCCGTCTACCTCACCACCGGGCAGTCACGTTGCCGGAATCACCCGTGTGAGCGGCCATCTTGCCTCATGACGTACTTCCGGGAAAGTCGCGATGACTAGACGTCACTGTACGAAGCAGGAATGACTGAGAGATGTTACAAGCATGAATCGGTAGAATAGGCCCACTTCTCAGAAGCGGGGGGGCAGAACCAGTAATCGTACAGCGACCCCAAGCAGAGGGGAACACCTGGAGCAGGACGTGAAATCAACCGGCGCTTCTTGATTACGTAAGACAGGAAGTGACGAGGGACAATAATATAACAATAGCAGTTATCTAAGGTAAGTGATGGGAATATGCCCACTTGTGTGCGGCTCTGGCAGTGCTCTGACACCTGTCCCTCATAGATGACATGTGATCGGGGGTTGTTATGTCCTCCTGGTGGAGATGCACTGCATTCTGGGGAGGGGAAAAACGCCCTGATAGATCTGTAAGTCTTCATTCACACCTTCCAGTTACCTTTTAAGGTATCCTGTCACCTGGTTTGGGGCATTAGCCCACCAGTATGTGATTGTTCAGCCTTCTAAATATGCTTGGCTGTGCCAGCAGTCGGTTGGTATTGTAGGGGTTCTCCAAGACCAAGAACCCCTTTTCATAAGGCCAGGCAGGGTGCAGAAGTTAAAAAAAAGCACTTGCCTGTCGCCGGGTCTTCAGTTCCGGCACTGATCCTCCTTGTCCTCCGCTTCTGGTGCTCACTGCTAGTTTAGTGGGTGCCAAAAGGGAGAAAGGAGTTTGTTTTTTTTTAAGCCCTGCACCCTGCCTTGCCATATGAAAAAGGGGTCCTGGTTTTGGAGAACCCCTTTAAAAGAACCTATAAATTACTGGAGAAGAGTTAACAGTGGGCAGATGTGAATTGCACACCGGAGGCCAAGGACTGTACACCTCACTTGTCTGCACTTGCGCTGGAGGCTGCCGGACCCATCGCTGATAAGTTACGAGCTCTTATGCTGACAGCGCCCCTAACCCCAGCTCCATAAGGGCATGTTCACACTGCATATTTTTCCATCAGTGGTTTTTGACCACGTTTGGCCACTCACATCACTTTCCATTTGCAGAATGAATGGACAGGATGAAATCCACAATAAAATCAGCATGCAGCTCATAGGGATTTGTTGCAGCCTTTGCCGGCACAAATGATGTCCTGTGTGGATGTATCCATAGGATTCCTGTTAAAGAGGCTCTCAGGGTTTTTAATATTGATACTCAGGATAGTTCATCAATATCGGAATGGCAGGGTCCGATATCAGGCACCCCCACCGATCAGCTGTATTAGGAGATGGCGTGCACAGTATGCCTGTGCAATTTCCTCCCGCTTCTGTTTCTGCTTGCCATAGGCATAGCAGCAGCAGGAAGAGAGATGGGAGACGGCACATGCACACTGCGTGCACCTTCCCTTCATACAGCTGATCGGCGGGGGTACCAGGTGTCAGACCCTGCCCATCCGATATTGATGAACTATCCGACTCTCCAGCAACGTACAGGTGGTTTAGTGGTCCCAAACCAAGTGACAGGTTCCCTTAAAAAATGTAAAATATAATTTAAAAAAAAAATAGTTATACCAAATTGTAGCAACGCTCACAGATCCTTCCACCCCTTCTCCATTGGTTTGTGCTGAGCGATAAAGTGGGGATCATGGGGGCAGCAATTTTTTTGGAATTTTGTCAGGGATGCCATTAAAGCAGTGACAGTTCACAGCGAGCACTAGATGGCGTTTACCTCCACAGTAAATATACATAATAGCTAGTGACATCACTGCGGTGTTGAGAAGAATTTCCGTGCAGCCGCAGCTTAATTAGTATTCCTTGTATTTTCTAATTAATGATAGATCCGGGTCAGTGCAATCCTACCATGCGGAATTAACAACGGAGGCTAATTAACCATGTCCGCCCTGAACAATCTGGAGGGCTCGGCCGAGCTGTCGGGTGAAGAGTGTGTAAGCTTCTGTCTGTCCGGCATGCCTGATATCAAAGTGGAACACGTGATGGAGTCCAACCCAGAAGAAGGAACGGCCCAGAACGTAGCCATGGGGATGAAATTCATTTTACCAAATAGGTTTGACATGAATGTCTGCTCTCGCTTTGTCAAGTCATTGAATGAAGAAGACAGTAAAAATATCCAAGATCAAGTGAACTCCGACCTGGAAGTAGCCTCCGTCCTATTTAAAGGTTAGTAACTGTGTGTCTTGTGGCACACTTCATACGTTATACTTTCTCGAAGCCATATACATGTTTGTAATCATTGTTTTAGCAAAGTAAGAAAATTTGGGTAAACCTATGTCTCTATGGTTACAGACTACATACAAACTTTGGGGGAGATTTATCAAACTGGTGTAAAGTAGAACTGGCCTAGTTGCCCATAGCAACCAGTCAGATTACGCCTTTAATTTTCCAAATGAGCTGTGAAAAATAAAAGGTGGAGCTTAGTATTGGCAACTAAGCCAGTTCTACATTACACCAGCATGACAGCTCTCCCCCCTTGTGTGTAGTCTGTTTTTGCAATCATTTGGTACTCCCTTCTCTCTACCTTATCTCCTACTGTAAGTAGGTTAGTGTGTGGTAAGGTTTATTTTAGTGGTTCTTTACTTTTAATTCCTTGTAATGTAGTTGGTTAGTGGTCCTAGGCCAAGTTCTTAAGGCAGGGATCAGCAACCTTTGGCACTCCAGCTGCTGTGAAACTACAAATCCCAGCATGCAACATGCTGACATGTTCTTCTAGCTCCCATAGAAGTGCATAGAGCATTCTGGGAGTTGTAGTTTCAGAACAGCTGGAATGCCAGAGGTCGCCGATCCCCGTCCTAAGGTCTGAAGCAACTGTACATGTCTACTGCACAGTAAGGAACTTTAGGAGGGGCCAGGAAGGTAGGAAACATCTAGGTACATAATAAAGAGGGTTGCTCCACTGAGAACATCATCAGGGTAAAATGTGTCCTGCTACTACCATCTCTGTTTTTATCATATGGGTGTCAGCCAGATGCCATGTTGGGAGCTGGTTGATATGGAGATCGCTTATTGGTTCACAGCCTAGGTGACTGTTACTTTACTCTGTATGTTATCTTTTGTCTGTCTATCTGTCTATTTTTAAAGTTTTCTGTCATAGTTTAGTCAACTTTTTATGCCCTACCTAAGCCTATTTTATTCCCGGATCTCAGAATTCACTGTAAAACAGTTGGCAAACATGAAATGTCATTACGATATGCTATGTTGTTGTACTGGATCAGCAGACACTAGACCATCAGACTACGCTTTCTTATGCACTTGGGCACCACATAAAATCAGAACTATATTCCTGACAGATACCTCCAATATATAAACCAAACATACAGTGCATAGTCTAACACTTTTGTGACATCTTAGAAAGGTATTCCCATCTTTAGCGTTCATACAGTTTTTTTTAATGATGCTTTTTCTTCTTTCCAGCTGAATGCAACATACACACCTCCCCGTCCCCCGGGATACAAGTCAGACACGTGTACACCCCCTCGACAACCAAACATTTTTCACCAATCAAGCAGTCCACCACATTGACAAACAAACACAGAGGCAACGAGGTGTCAACTACACCCCTGCTGGTTAACTGTAAGTACCTGGGTATCCACCTTGTGATATTATCTGCTATGTTATCCCTTGACAAATAAACCTTCTATTTTAGGAGATAGATGAAGGTTACCTGGATCCCAAGATGTCATTGTCCATTTAAAAGTCATCTGCAATAAAATATTATAAGTGAATATAATTATAATATATATATATATAATTTTTCTTTAGTCTTATTAATAATATAATGAAAGGTGTTGAAAGATGTAGGAATGCTGGGAATTCATTCTCAATAATTGCCTTCTTGTCAGAGGAAGTGAAAGCTGCATTTATAATGCATCAATCGCCTACGTGGTATGGGGCCGAGAGGTTGTTGCTGGGATTGTTTATACCTACAGAGGATCGTTGTTCCTGGTACACAGCATGATATGCTGCTTAGAACTATCATTTGAGTGCTCACATCAGGGATGCTTTAATCTGATGAATGAGCATTTACTTATTCATCAAGTGATGAGTGGCATCTTTTATACAGGGAAATTATTGGGAACGAGCATACAAATGTTCATTCCCAATAATCAGCCCATGTAAAGGGACCCTAAAGATATATAG
The DNA here is from genome assembly GCA_900303285.1 of Rhinella marina. Taxonomy (NCBI): domain Eukaryota; kingdom Metazoa; phylum Chordata; class Amphibia; order Anura; family Bufonidae; genus Rhinella; species Rhinella marina. The sequence continues at coordinate 193,655 of ONZH01024873.1, read as the reverse complement.
TGGCTGACACAGAGCAATAGAGATTGTAAATGGACTGTAAAGTGTGACTGTTGTTTCAACAAAAAAAAAGGTGTGGGGACACTCATGTTAGTAATATACATCCCCAAAACGGTTGGGACGCTGTGTAAACTGTAAATAAACGTATATAAAACCGGGATGCAATGGTCTGCAAATCTCATAGACCTGAAATACAGTAGATCATAGAACACAGATCAGATGCACTACTATGGGGAGAGTGATTGGTGGTGGCCGGACACAAGGAAACCTGGGGTCTTCCAGCCACCACCTTCAGGCTCCGTTCTCAATATAGGTGCGGGTCCCACAGGCAGCTGCTCCGTCCGTTTCCTACAGTGTCACTGTATATAGTGTCATTGTATAATACTGTTAAGGGGGCCCTGACAATAACATCTTTCAGTCCTCCTCATGGGCGGGCTCCGTTTGAGTTCGGGCCCTGTAGCAGCCTCTTCCCTGCTTCCACTATAGCTACGCCCCTGCACAGAGAATTGCCCAGACCGGATACAGTTGTAGCCACCTCTCAGCTGTGGGTAAGACTAGCGATGTATGGGTTTTCAGTCTCTGGATGCTTGTCACTCCAGGACAGGGAGCAGAGATCTTAAAATTGGCAAGGGTGTGAAACAGAAAGTATAGTAGGATTTTGCAGATTAACCCCTTAGTAACCACCCATACGTGTTTTTACGGCGGTACAGCGGCCCAGTCTAAGCACTGCACAGGTCCCCTGCTCGAGCTGTTTAACACTTTACATGCCACGGGCAATGCCACCCGCCAAGCAACTCCCATCTCTGTCTCCCATCGGCACCCCGAAAATGCGATTGCGGGGTGCCAATGTGTGTGAAGGCTGGCTGGATTCTATTATCCCCTATGGTGAACGCCGTAAACTATTCTTAGTTGCCACCGGAAAAAAAACGTAATAACAAGCGATCAAAAAGCGTCATTTACTCCAAAAATGATACAAATTATAAATACAAGCCGTCCTGCAAAAATCAAGCCCTCACACAACTCCATAGAAAGAAAAATAAAAAAAAGTTATGGGCCTTCGGAAGTGGCAATGCAAAAACATTTTTTTTTTTCTTTTTAAAAAAGGGGTTTTATTGCAAAAAAAGTAGTAAAACATAAAAAAAAAAAACTATATGTATTTGGTATCACTGTAATCCTACTGACCCAGAGAATAAAGATATTATGTTATTTATATCGAAAAATGAACGCTGTAAAATTTATAACGTATAAAAACGCAGTGGCAGTATTGCTGTTTTTCTCCTCTCCCTCCCTGAAAGAGTTAATAAAAGTTAAGCAGAATGTTATGTGTACCCCAAAATGGCGACATTAAAAACTACAACTTGTCCCGCAAAAAAAACAAGCCCTCATAAAGCTACACAGATGGAAAAATAAAAAAGTTATAGCTTTTGGAACGCGATGATGAAAAAAGGAAGAAAAATGCTTGGTCAGTAAAGCCCAAAACAGGCTGGTCACTAAGGGGTTAAACTTAATTTACTGTATGTGAAACCCAGTAAAAGCTTAGAGCCATCCTTCCATAACCTTGAGGTTACAGTTATACCAGAAATATACGTTGCTTGCAGTCTAAAGTGAGTCTTTGTCCCTTCCGCAGCACTGTCGGTTCACCAGCTGGCTGCTCAAGGGGAGATGGTGTATCTGGCAAGTCGTCTTGAGCAAGGTAATGTGCGATCTTGGTTCCTGACCAGTAATTTAGGCCTTTAGTAAGAGGCAGGAGACTGACCATGGACGTTTGTAAAAATGACTGCAGTATTTATAGTGAAGGTTTTGGGGTGGGCAGACCTGGGGTTATGTGAGGTGGACTGCATGGTCCTATATTCCGGATGTTGTGCTTGTGGACAAATTTGCTAAAAAAATTTCTTGATCCTCTTGTCAGAAAACGTGATCAACCTCACAGATGAAGAAGGTTTCACTCCACTTATGTGGGCCGCAGCTCATGGGCAGATCGCCATTGTGGAATTTCTACTTCAGAATGTAAGAAACGGAAAGAGCTTTCAAATAATTTACACATTTTACATAAAAGGCAGAACTGAAGAAAACTATCTGTCCTTTATGTAGGGTGCGGATCCTCAAGTCCTGGGTAAAGGTCGGGAAAGCGCTCTGTCACTGGCCTGTAGTAAAGGATACACGGACATTGTGAAAATGCTGGTGGAGTGTGGAGTGGATGTCAACGAGTATGACTGGGTACGATCAAACATGAAAATGATAAAAATGCATAAAGTAATGCACAAATCATCTGCACTGTGTTGTGGAGTCTATAACATTACATATTCTACTTTACAGAATGGAGGGACGCCCTTGTTATATGCTGTCCATGGCAATCATGTGAAGTGTGTGAAAATTCTTCTAGGTGGGTATGATCTATGTATAGGCGCATGATAGCTTACTGATATGTTATAGGGTTCCTTCACGTGTGAAAACACTTGTGCGAAAAAAACACCACAATGTTCAAGTTATGGTCATTTTCACATTTTTGAAAGTCCTATAATATAGAGGAGCCTTTTGTGGGAAAAAAAAAAACAAAAATAATTGGGACATACTAAAGGGGCAATTTTTTGAAAAAAAAAAACAAAACAAACAAAACAAAACACTGGCCCAAAAACAATGACAATGAAAACGCTGTTTTATGTAGTCACTTCAAAGAGTAACTAAACTTTTGCAAATAAAAATTTTACTCATAAGTGGGGATGTTCCTTATGCCGGAAAGACAGCGCAGCATAAGTTCTGTTTCCAGTTTTTCAGCACTTTTTCTACAGCAATAGGATAGGTCTACTCTAAGGTACTTTTATTTAAAAAGGAGGGCAGGTTCCCTTTAAGGCTTTTGTATTTTTAGGACATTTTTACTTTTAAAGCGCACCATTCTCTGTACGCTGACAGCTCAGCGGTGTATGGACATGACATTTTATGAATGGGGCTGCAGCAGCAGTGATTACGGGCAGGAGCACATATTGCTGCTCTTGCCCCTGTGCCCCGGAGGTTTACTAACTCCTTACCCATGCCCTTCATTCTTTGGGTAAGTATGATTACAAAGATACCCCATATGAATTGTTATTTTTTATGTCTAAATAGTGTAAAAATAAATGTAAACTTTGAAAAAAAAAATCACCATATCCTGACCCCCATTACTTTTTTAAAGTTATCTCTACTGAGCTGTGTGGGGACTCATTTTTTGCATGACGATCTGTAGTTTTTATTGATACCATTTTGGAGTGTGTGTGACTTTTTGATCACATTTTATTGCATTATTTTGGCTAAGAGAAGAAATGAAAAAATGGGAAATTGGCCATTTTGACCCTTTTTTCAGTTTCGCCATTCGCCGTATTGGAAAAATATTTTTATATTTTAATAGTATGGGTGTTTTCGGTCGCGATGATACCCATGATGTTTATATTATTTTTTTATTATACAGAAGGGGGGGTTAAACTTTTATATTTTTTTAAAAAATTATTTTTTTTAAATAATTTTGAAGCTCGTATTTGAGCGTATAAAATACATTTTTAAAATTTTGAACAATCATGGATTTTTAAAATGCATTAATTATTTACTATTGCTCGTTTCTTATGTTGGCCTGCCACCTGGTGGCCAAAATAAGAATTGCAGCATGAATGCCCTCATCCTCTTCTGTGAGGTTGAGCGCATTCAAATCAATTGCCGGCATCCTCACTGGCCACTGCCGGTAACAACCCTGGAAGCGGGCATCTAATGGCTTTAATTACCGCGATCGGCATTATTGAATGTTTGAAACAACAGAGACCTGCCGGCCATGACGCCCACTGCATGCGTGAGCGGGCGTCATGTTTACCTATCGCTCCAGAGCCATACATGTACACGGCTGGCAGCGAAAGGGTTAAAGGGCTTCTGTGAAGAGAATCATTGTAGTGAAACAGACTGACATGCGATGTATGCGGGTTATCAGAAGCTGGCATACTTGGTGCCGTCCCCGTCTGTGGCTTTATTTCTGAGAAAAAATAAACTTGTAATACTTGCAAATGAGCATCGGGGGCATTACCTTTACTCCTAGAGGCTCTGTTCTCCCTGCTGTGCCCCCTGTACTTTGAGTGACAGGTCCAGGCAGTGTAAATGTCATCACACCTGGCCCGGACTTCTCCTAGTCTCGCTCCTTTTCCGTGCACTGCAGTACAGAGGAGAACTGACGGTGAGCCTCCCTCCCTTCGCCCTGGAGTTATCACCCCCTTAACAATATGTGCTCTACACTTGTCACATTTAGGGGCGGTTCTTTTGTAAGAAGGTGAGCAGTTACATACAGTGCATTCAGAAAGTCTTCACACCCTTTTACTTTTTTGTATTTTTGTTGTGTTGCAGCCTTGTGCTAAAATAGAAAAAAAGTCAAGTGTTTTCCCCATCATTCTGCACTTAGCACCCATAATGAGAAAGTGAAAACAGAGTGTTAGAAATATTTGCTAATTTATTGAAAAGGAAAAACTAAAATCTTCCATTGACATAAATATTCAGACCTTTTACTCGGTACTTAGTTGAAGCACCTTTGACAGTGATTACAGCCTCCAGTCTTCTTGGGTATGATTCCAAAAGATTTGCACACCTAGATTTTGGGGATTTTCTGCCATTCTTCTCTATAGATCCTCTCTCAGGTTGGATGGGGACTGTCATTTCGATTGGGTTCAAGTCAGGGCTGTGGCTGGGCCACTCAAGCACATTCACAGACGTGTCCTTTAGCCACTCCTGGCTGTGTAATTAGAGTCATTCTCTTGTTGGAAGGTGACCCTTCAGCCCAGTCTGAGGTCCAGAGCCCTCTTCATCAGGTTTTCATTAAGAATATCTCTGTACTTTGCTTCATTCAATTTTCCATTGACCCTGATCAGTCTCCCTGTCCCAGCCGCTGAAAAACACCCCCACAGCATGATGTTGCTCCCACCATGCTTCACTGTAGGGTTGGTATTGGGAGGTGATGAGCAGTACCTGGTTTCCTCCAGACATGATGCTTAAGAGTTGAGGCCGAAAAATTAAATCCTGTTTTCTACAGACCAAAGAATCTTGTTTTTCAAGGTCTGGGAGTCCTTTAGGTGCTTTTTTTTTTTTGCAAACTCCAGATGGGATTTCATGTGTCTTTTACTGAGAAGAGGCTTCTTTCTGGCTACTCTGCCATAAAGCCTAGGTTGCTGGAATGCTGCAGTGATGGTTGACCTTCTGGAAGTTTCTCCCATCTGAACACAGGATCTTTGGAGCTCAGCCAAAGTGACCATTGGGTTCTTGGTCACCTCACCTCTCTTACCAAGGCCCTTCTCCCCCAATTACTTTGTTTTGATGAGGCGGCCAACTCTGGGAAGACTCCTAGTTGTTCCAAACGTCTTCCATTTAAGAATGATGGAGGCCACTGTGCTCTTGGTAAGTTTCAGTGCAGCATACATTTTTGTACCCGTCTCCAGATCTGTGCCTTTACACAATCCTGTCTCTCTTTTTTTTTTTTAAATCATAAATAATAAATCTTAAATAATTTTCATTAAACATTTACACATAGTATACAAAAGGTGTACAGAAAGTATACAAAAAAGGGACTACAGCAGTCCGTAAAGTACTGTATCGATATAAGAAATAAACATTACACAGCTATGTCCCTGAAGTCCCACCCACCACCCAGCGAAGAGACGCTTACACAATCCTGTTTCTGAGCTCTACAGGCTGTTCTTTCCTCCTCATGGCTTGGTTTTCCTCTAATGCATTGTCGGCTGTGAGACCTTATATAGACAGGGCTGTGTCTTTCCAAATCATGTCCAGTTAACTGAATTTACTGCATGTGGACTCCAATCAAGGTGTAAAAACACCTCAAAGATGATACAAGAAATGGAAGGCCCCCTGAGCTAAATTTCAAGTGTCACAGCAAAGGGTCTGAATACTGAAGTCCATGCAATAATTTCCAAAATTCTTCCTTCACTTTCTCGTTATGGGGTATTGAGTGCCGATTGTTGGGGGAAAATGTGATTATTTTTTTTTATTATTATTTTAGCAGAAGGGCACAACCTATCAAAATGTTTAAAAAAGGGAAAGGGTTTAATTATCCTTTGAACCTAATCTGTTATATATGTATAATTTACTTATTTATTTACCTTGTCTTGTGGATCATGGATAGTTTTAAAAGGGTTTTCTGAGATTGTTACACTGATGACCTACCCTATGGATAGGTATCAGTATCTGATCGGTGGGGATCCAATACACGGGACCCCAGCTGATCAGCCGTTTGAGAAGGCATTGGCCTTCTCTCTGCTCACTAAGCACAGCTTAAACATTCTGTTCAATGGGGCTGAGCTGCACCGAGGCCACATGACCGATAAATGTGATGTCACATGGCCTAGAGAAAGCTGCAAGAAGACTGCGGTGCTACTTCGAGCGCCGGTGCCTTCTCAAACAGCTGATCGGCGGGGGTCCCGAGTGTCGGACCCCCACTGAGCAGATCCAGAGGATAGATCATCAGTTAAAAAATCTCAACAAACCCCTTTAATCTCTGGTTATTATATGAGGATATGTAGGATATGAACATGTAGACGCAGGCATAAGCAGCATGTATGAACTCTGCACATACTTGACTATTTTTAGGACAAGCTGTCTGTAAGGCTCAGCTTAGGTTTTTAGGTACAAGCATGAATTTTTAGCCATATTTTACCAAATATTTTGGTTTAATGCAAAATTTCCTGAAGGCACTCATGATTGTAAATTTATGGTTGGCATTTTTACAATGTGTCAGATATCTCTGTTCAGAAAATTCAGGGCCTGATATGATATATTTTATAATTCAGATTTTGTTTGTGTTTTATCAGACGTGTGAAAATTGTCATGGCATTGAAAGGGTTAACACTACTAATTAAATAGTTGAGTAGATTACAGTACATGTAGTCCTATAAGGCTAGGGCTTCTTGGCAACTTTGGCCAAACGACATTTTACCTGCCTAAAAGTAGCAATATTAAAGAAGAACTCCCGCAAAAAATTTTTATTCTCTGACCTGTTAGAAAGGTGCATGATATAATCTGTAGTGATTGTCATCTTCTTATCAGTGACTGTTTCTGTGAGTAAAAACCTCTCTTCTTATTGTAGCTGGGTCATGTGACCAACTCCCTGACCTCCAACTGACCCAGGACAGGAAGCCAGTAACTGCTCTATTCATTCCTATGAGAGTCTCACTTTCAATCTCATAGGAATACATAGAGAATTAGACTTCCTGTCCACACATAAGTCTATGTGTGAGTTGGTAGGTCTAATTGCTGGTCACATGACACAGATAAGAAACTTCAGGATGATATAAGTCAAAAATTCAGACACTGGTAAGAAAATGACATTCACTACAGATTATATCATGTACATTTCTAGCAGGACATGGAATAAAATTTTTGTCGGGAGTTCTTATTTAACCCCTTGGCGACAATGGACGTACCGGTACGTCATGGGCGCGAGGTACTTCGCGCAACAGGGCGTACCGGTACGTCATGCATGTTAACCCCCGCTGCTCAGTGCAGCGGGGTTAACATGCTTTGATGGCGGCTGTTAGACACAGCCAGCCATCCGTAGTGAAGGCCTCGGGGGTGCCGTGCACCCCCCATAATGGCGATCGCTGTGAATGGCTGGTCTATTCAGACCAGCCATTCACAGCAGGCTCCGTGTACTCGGCGGGGATAGCGCTATTCTAGCGAATCCCCGCCGAGTGTCAGGGGTTAGGGGGGGTCAGGGTGTCCCCCCCGCCCCCCTGATTGGCTGTGGGCAGATGGGTGGGCAGATGGGTGGGCAGATGGGGGGCGGGGGGGAGACTTCCAATGTGCGGGCGGCTGCCGCAAGTGCCGCCCGCAATAATTTTTCTGTCCCAGCGTTATTCAAGCAGAGTATCAGCATACAGCTGATACTCTGCTTGAAACTGCTGACATCGGTGCTGGCACGATGTCAGCAGTTTAACCCCTTCCATGCCGCGGTCCGTAGGGACCGCTGTATGGAAGGGGTTAACAGGGAGGGAGCGCTCCCTCCCTCTCCCATCGGCGCTGCGGTGCGCTGGCAGCGCCGATGGTGTGGGCAGATGAGAGGGAGGAAGCTCCCTCTCCCTTCCATCGGGACGCTGCTCTGCTGTGGCAGCGTCCCGATGGTTACCATGGCAACCAGACGCTTTGGTCTGGCTTGCCATGAAAGCCTGTCAAGCTCCTGCTAAAGGCAGGAGCTTGAACAGGCTATAAGAAAATACACTGCAGTACACTATACAGTGTACTGCAGTGTATTGTAAAATACCAGACCCACTGGTTCTTGAAGAACCAAGTGGATCTGAGTCCAGAAAGTGGAAAAAAAAAAAAAGTTAAAAAAAAAGTTAAAAAAATTGATTAAAATAAAAAAACACACAATACATGAACATGTTAGGTATCGCCACATCCGTAACAACCCGCTCTATAAAAATATTACATGAGATGGCCCCCCAGGCGAATGCTGTAAAAATTTTTTTAAAAAAACTATGCCAAATAGCCATTTTTTCCCCTCTTCCCTCACAAAAAGTGTAATAGCAGGCGATCAAAAAGGCGTAATTACCCCAAAATGGTATCAATTCAACCGTCATCTTGTCCCGCAAAAACTGTACCCTACCTGAGACAATCGCCTGAAAACTGAAAAAAATATGGCTCTCTGAAAATGGCAACACAAAAAAAATATTTTATTCTGTTCAAAAATGCATCTAATGTGTAAAACTTTCCAACAATAAAAAAGTTGGACATATTGGGTATCGCTGCGTCCGTAACAACCTGCTCTATAACAATATTACATGAGATGGCCCCCAGGCGAATGCTGTAAATTTTTTTTTTTTAAAAACGATGCCAAAATAGCCATTTTTTCCCCTCTTCCCTCACAAAAAGTGTAATAGCAGGCGATCAAAAAGGCGTAATTACCCCAAAATGGTATCAATTCAACCGTCATCTTGTCCCGCAAAAACTGTACCCTACCTGAGACAATCGCCCGAAAACTGAAAAAAAATATGGCTCTCTGAAAATGGCAACACAAAAAAAATATTTTATTCTGTTCAAAAATGCATCTAATGTGTAAAACTTTCCAACAATAAAAAAGTTGGACATATTGGGTATCGCTGCGTCCGTAACAACCTGCTCTATAACAATATTACATGAGATGGCCCCCCAGGCGAATGCTGTAAATTTTTTTTTTTTAAAACGATGCCAAAATAGCCATTTTTCCCCTCTTCCCTCACAAAAAGTGTAATAGCAGGCGATCAAAAAGGCGTAATTACCCCAAAATGGTATCAATTCAACCGTCATCTTGTCCCGCAAAAAACTGTACCCTACCTGAGACAATCGCCCGAAAACTGAAAAAATATGGCTCTCTGAAAATGGCAACACAAAAAAAATATTTTATTCTGTTCAAAAATGCATCTAATGTGTAAAACTTTCCAACAATAAAAAAGTTGGACATATTGGGTATCGCTGCGTCCGTAACAACCTGCTCTATAACAATATTACATGAGATGGCCCCCCAGGCGAATGCTGTAAAAAAATTTTAAAAAAACTATGCCAAAATAGCCATTTTTTTCCCTCTTCCCTCACAAAAAGTGTAATAGCAGGCGATCAAAAAGGCGTATTTACCCCAAAATGGTACCAATGAAAACCTCACCTCATCCTGCAAAAAATGAGCCCCCACATAAGACAATAGCTCAAAAATAAAAATCAATGGCTCCCGCAAACCACTCCATCAAAATCTGTGTTGTAAAATCCATATGGCGCTCCTTCTGTTCTGAGTCCTGCCATGTACCCCCACAGCAGTTTACCACAACATATGGGGTGTTGCCGTATTCAGGAGAAAATGGGTAACAAATTATGGGGTGCTTTTCTCCTGTTACCCCTTATGCAAATAAAAAAAATTGGGGCTAAAGCAACATTTTATTGGAAGAAAAAAATTTTTCATTTTCACAGCCAAGTGTTTCCAAATTCCGTAAAATGCTTAGGGGGTCAAAGTGGTCAGTACCCCCCTTAATATATTCTTTGAAGGGTGTAGTTTCAAAAATGGGGTCACTTTATGAGGGTTTCCACTGTAGGGGTGCGTCAGGGTCTCTCAATTACAAAATGGTGCCTAAAAACTATTCTAGCAAATTTTGCCTCAAAAATCCGTATGGCGCTCCTTTCCTTCTGACCACTGCCACAAACCCATAGAGACGTTTACCACCACATATGGGGTATTTCTGTAAACTGCAGAATCAGAGCAATGTAAATTGAGGTTTAGTTTGCTGTTAACCCTTGCTATGTTGCAAGAAAAAAAAATATTAACATGAATAATCTACGAAAAAAGTGAAATTTTGAAATTTCACCTCCATTTTCCATTAATTCTTGTGGAACACCTCAAGGCGTTAAGAAAGTTTGTAACAACAGTTTTTTATAATTTGAGGGGTGTAGTTTCTAAAATGGGGTCATTTATGGTGGGTTTCATTATGTAAGCCCCTCAAAAATCACTTTATATCTGCATTGGTGCTAAAAAAAAATGGTTTTGGAAAATTTGGTGAAAATTTGAAAATGGCTTTTAAACTTCTAAGCCTCCTAACGTCCTAAAAAAGTAAAATGACGTTTACAAAATGATGCCAACATAAAGTAGACATATGGGGAATATAAAATAAGAAGTATTTTTGGAGGTATTACGGTGTATTTGAAAGTAGAGAAATTGAAATTTGGAAATTTGGAAATTTTTCAGAATTTTTGGTAAATTTGGGATTTTTTCATAAATAAGGGTGAAATATATTGACTCAAATTTATGACTGTCATGAAGTACAATGTGTCACGAGAAAACAATCTCAGAATGGCCTGGATAAGTAAAAGCGTTCCAAAGTTATTACCACATAAAGTGACACATGTCAGAATTCAAAAATTTGGCCCAGACATTAAGGCCAAAATGGGCTCTGTCCTCAAGGGGTTAATATGATACATCAAAACATAATAAATTGAAGGTAGTTGCGCTTTGACCCTTAAATTGCCGTGACTTGCAAGTCATCAGGAATACAGGTTGCGGTAATTTGTGGGTCGGAAAGCAACCACATTCACTTAAAGGGGTTGTCCGGGTTCAGAGAAGAACCCGGACATACCTGCAATTTCACCCAGGCAGCCCGCCTGAAGAGGGCATCGGAGCATCCTATGCTCCGATGCCCTCCTTTGCCCTGCGCTAATTAGCGCAGGGCAAAGGAATTTAGCCAGGTTCCGGTGACGTACCGGTCCCTGCCGGGCAGAGGCTTCCGCCCGGCAGTGAGCCGGTGACGTCATCGGCGCTGAATGGACGGGCTTTTAGCGCTGCCCTAGCCAGTAAAACGGCTAGGGCAGCGCTAAAGCCGGCCCACTAAGGCCGGTGACGTCACCGAACTCGCTGCCGGGCGGAAGTACCCGCCCGGCAGCGAGTATTTATAAACAAAAGAAGACCTTGCCCTGCGCGATCTAGCGCAGGGCAAGGGGGGGCATCGGAGCATGAGATGCTCCGATGTCCTCTTCAGGCAGGCTGCCTGGGTGAAATTGCAGGTATGTCCGGGTTCTTCTCTGAACCCGGACAACCCCTTTAAGTTGTTGCAAAACTGCAAACTGTGGCCTTACGACTTGACCAAAGTCATTACATAGCGCAAGCTTAAAGGGGTTGTGCAGGCAGTTTATATTGATGACCTATCCTCAGGATAGGTAATCAATATCTGATCGGTTCATTACACTACGCATCGTCTCCCTTGCAGCAGCAGTGTAGTGTAATTACAAGTACTCGCTCTATTTAAGTGAATAGAGGATAGCTATTAGGTTGGTGGGGTCCTACCGCTGTACTGAGCTGTCTCAGAAATTCCCATAGAAATGAATGGAGTGACTGCATGCATGCCCCATAGCTGCTCCGTTAATTTTACAGGGGATCCACATGGTACGGGGCCCCTGTTCTCGTGATCGGTGGGGGTTCCAGCAGTAGGACCCCACCAATCTAATAGTAACCTGTGGATAGCGGATAACGTTATATAACACGAACATCCCTTTAACGATCATTTGTTCTTCCTGGCAGAGAACGGGGCAGATCCGACCATTGAGACAGACTCTGGGTACAACTCCATGGACCTGTCTGTAGCTCTGGGACACAGGAGCGGTAAGTTATGTATTACAGCAAACAACCCTCTGGGTCTAGATCCAAGTCTATTCATCTTGTGTACACAGAAGTGATTGTATGTCCTACTACATAAAGAGCAGGCTCGGCATCATGCTCCGACTGTCAGTATCTGGTTAACCTGTCAATATTGCGAAAATGCTGTAACGTCATTAAGTCAATAGAAAGCCATGCTGTGAATATCATTTGAGGGCATGTCCTTACTATATAATAGATGATTTATGGTTGAATTCCTATAGATAGGATTGCTAACAGAATGTCCTTAAACACTTTATTATGTGCAGTTGCTGATATTGCCCAATAGTCAGTTTCCCAATGGCAGTAACCACCATCATACAGTCATTTTTAAAATAACCCCTTCCCTTATGCCTTATTGGGACTGCTTTACTGGTGGACTCGGCATGACCATGTATTGCCTGGACACTCATTCATGTGTCCTACAGCTTTCCAATTAGTATTATTAGATTCTTCGGAGCTTCAGTAGCCTGACCTGTAATGATCATAGTGGATGGCTTCCTCTGAGAAGAGGTTCTACAAGGGTTTTCCGTGAGTTTGATATTGAAGACCTTTCCTCAGGATGGGTCATCCATATCTGATCGGTGGGATCGAGGTCTGACACCTCCACCAGTCAGCTGTTTGAAGACGCTAGGGCACTCCAGCCTTCTCACAGCTTACCAAGCACAGCACCATACATTGCAGAGTGGCTGTGCTTGGTATTGTAGCTCAGGCTCATTCACTTGAATGGGACTGAGTTGTCACGTCCGTGTCCCTGGCTTAGGAAGAGGCCATGTCGCTCACCACAGCGCCACAGCCTCGTCAAGCAGCGGATTGCCAAGGGGTGCTGGAAGTCAGACCCCCACTGATTAGATACTGATGACCCATTCTGAGGATAGGTCATCAGTACTGAACTCCTAGAGAACCACCTTTAACGTATATACAGTGTCTATCTGCATATTAGATGAATAATAGGGGAACAGCACAACACAAAGAAGATATGCCCAAGAATTTATGGCAAATAGAAGTATTTATTAAAAAAGACAGATATGTCGGGAGAGTTGACAGGTCTCTGGTTTTTCAGTGTCAGGAGGTGATAGCATACCACTAGGATTGTGAGGTCTAACCGCATGCTCAAGAAGAAAGGACCGAGGCACAGCAATCATCGGAAATCCCAACAGCCAGACCCCACAATCAGTCAGTGACATTGTATCCTAGAGATATGCCATGACTTTTTAAGGGACTATTCACATGACTTTTTTTTCAGTGGAACTTTGGCGCAGACAACCACAACAAATTCCTGCTGGCGGCCGCGTACTTTTAAAGCTGGGGCCGGGTCCAGAACGGAAATGTCCCTTCTGGGTACTCCACGGTCTTAATCGCAAGGAATGAGAGGCAGAAAGGACGCAGGCGCCAGTGGAATTTCATCGTGGCTGTCCGTGCCAAAATTCCACTGTTAAATACGCTGTGTGAACGACCCCTTAGACTAGAAAACTCTTTTAAGGAACGTGGATAAGAATAATCACCTTTAGGCCGCTTGCAGACGAGTGTGTGTCACGCTGCGAGTCCACAGCACAGTTCCCGGCCTGAACTCCCAGCACTGCCGTGGTCGTATAGCATTATATTGATTTATGATGCTATGTAACCCTTACAGTTCTGGAATGTAATAGAGGACACTAACAGCGTTATGTTAGTGTTATCCAACACATTCCAGAACTGAGATCATACATCAGTATAATGCTATGTGACCCCCATCAGTGCTGGGAGGCCTTTTATACAATGGCCTCAGGATACAATATTTTCACCATACAGTGGTCTTTTCTGACCCATCGTAAGTTGAAACTAGACTCAGCATACAATGTCTCAGACTCAGATCCAACCAATCAGGGTCACTTCTCTGGTAAAATAGTTGTACTAGTTGCTAGTTAGCAGCTGTTCCTGACTGGTATATGTAAGGATCTGTCTTAGTTATCTGCTTATTTTTCTTAAATCTTCATTTTCTCTTATCTTGGATGACATTTTGGGGCTTTGCAACCGATTACTCAACTTACAATGGTTTCAACATACAATGGTCATCCTGGAACCAATTAATATTGTAACTTGAGGGAGCACTGTATATAGATGTTACCTCTGTGTGACGCACTGATCTTACCCTGTCTTACAGCAGTGACTAACCAGCTTGTCCTTACTGTTTCAGTTCAACAAGTCATCGAGAATCACCTTTTGCAGCTTCTCCAGAGTATCAAGGAATAATGGACACCTTATCGGACGAGCAGTGGACAGTTTATATCATGCAACAGAGGCTTATGATCACTCTTACGCCATTGGATATACAACATTTTAACAGTTTTTACCCTACGGTTTCCGACTGGTGCTAGATTGCAGGAGATGCGGCTCCTGCTCTACCAGAGACAACTTCTTCTAGCAGAATGTGACTATGAATAGCATGGGGAAAAATTCTCTCAGACCACTTTGTATAATGTAAATCATATCATGTGGTTGTCCTAGTCCATGTTGATTTCAGTGTGTATCTCCCTATCATTCGTCTTTTTCTTTTATGCTAGCGGTAAGTGCCCTGGTGCCTACTGTTGGCAAGGAACAGTCAGTCTTATTGTTCCTCTTTTAATAAGAAGATTGCCAGGCATGGAAGCTATTTAACCCTCCAATCATCATTGACATAACATGAGGGTTAAGTTGTGTTGAGTGTAGGAATGATACTCTGCCACTGAATGATCTTTTGGCCAACAGATTCCTTGTCAATGGCCAAGGAACATGAGCGTTAAGATATCAGTGACACATCATGCACCATGAATAGTCTTGTCACAGTGTAATATTCTGGTTGGGCTGGAGGCCTTAGAACAAGACCAGTCCTTGTGTGTTATAGGCTGGTAGGTATGTTCCAATACTTCCTGGGTCCCCAGTCCATCTCTACTTGGTTCCTTTTGACTTGACTGCTTAGCCAATCAGTGGCCACATCAGTGACCTGTCTCTCGGCAAATGATTGGCTGTTGCAGCATTTCCTGGGTGTCAAGAGGTGACAGGATGCAGAGTAGAGAAAGTTCAGTGACCATTATTCACCATAATAGGAGCGGTTAGAGATCAGTGAGTCCTCACTTAAACTAATGGGATTATAAAATGACACCTTGTGTGAATGCCGACCATAATTTAGCAATATGTCAAATATCCCATACATTTTAGAACCTTTTACAAGTTACATGAGTCGTTGGGTCCTTACAATCACGAACGGGACATTTCATAGGTTACTGTAAGGAAATGATGCATTATTTATTTTAATTTTGCACAGTGTTAAATTATGTATTTATGTATTTTAGAAAGATGCACTTTTAATGGTCTTCATATTTTGTATGTGGTAGATAGACGAATGTTCATTACCGGATAACTGGTGTATTGTTTGCTGAACCTTCCCACAGTGAAGTGTTTTAGTAAGATAGCTTAGATACGTCGTCATGTAATATGGAAATGTCTTGTGTTCTCTCCGGCCTTGTTTTCATGTGCCGCTCAGTGTATGTCCGCGTGGCTTCTGATGTATATATGACTGCTTTGCAGTAGTATATGGTGCGTACGACCCACTCAAAATGGCATTGGCAACTGGTCTTCTAGGGTTTTTTTTTTTTAAAAGGGATTATCCTACATCATACAACTGCCCCCCATGTGCTCGGCCCCTCAGAGGGAATATACTTACCCACACTCCCTGCGCCGCTCCTGGTCCCCTCATCGCCGCTGCTGCTTTTCCCTGTACATGCGATGCTAGGGAGGCTCGTCCCCGTCCCCGCCTGCCATTGGCAGCAACCCCCCCTCCCCCACCAGGACACTGGATGTTTTCATCTGTGTACAGGGAGAAGAAGCAGTGGCGGTGCGGGGACCAGGAGCGGCTCGGGGAATGGGGTAAGTATGTTCCCTGTTAGGGGCCCGGCACATGGGGGTGCTGTTGTGTGATGTTGGATAACCCCTTTAAAGAGGGTGGCCAGTATGCACAATATACGAGGGAGTGAAAAATCAGCAAAAGGGGGGGTCTTCTCAAAGGGGTGGTCTTTTGGAGAGGTTTCACTGTATATTGCTGGTGTACATCTTTTCAAATGGATATGCAAATATAAAGTCATTTTCTTGAATGTGTTTCTGTATCATTTATTTGTAGTTCTAGTTTTCAGGCCATGGTCTCCAAATACTTAGAGGCATCTGTCAGCAGATTTGTACCTATGACACTGGTTGACCTGTTACATGTGCACTTGGCAGCTGAAGACATCTGTGTTGGTCCCATGTTCATATGTGCCCGCATTGCTGAGAAAAAGTAACATAGTAACATAGTTTGTAAGGCAGAAAAAAGACATCTGTCCATCCAGTTCAGCCTGTTTTCTTACAAGTTGATCCAGAGGAAGGCAAAAAGTATGTTTTATTATATGCAAATGAGCTTCTAGGAGCAACGGGGGCGTTGCCATTACACATAGAGGCTCTGCTCTCTCTGCAACTGCCAGACCCTCTAGATGACTATTTCATGTGACAAGTGCATATGATACATTATGCTGCACAAGTATTCTGGAAAAAAAATATTGTAAAATATGTGCACTTTTGTAACTAATTCCTTTTATTGCTGCAATGCACCCAAAATTAAAATTTAAATGTGTTTCCCAAGTTGCCTTAAACTTCCCCATTCCACTCAATACCTTACTATAAAGAAATCTCATACACTCAGGTGTTTCTCCCCTGCCGTTCTCCACGCCTCTGCAGGTGTTCTCCTCCCAGTGTTTGTATAGGCTGTAGCAGTGGTGTATAGCTATACAGCAAAAGTGCACAAAACTTTAAGCTTAAAGTGGTTTTCCGAGATATTTATACTGATAACTAGAGATGAGCGAGCAGTGCTCGTTACGAGCACTGTAACGCTCGGGTCCCGTGTGAAATGCCCGCAGGCATTGCGGATCCGTCCTCATCTGCATGTAAGTCAATGAGGACGGATCGTTTGGTATGACACTCATACCAAACGGTTCCGTCCTCACCCGTCTTAAAGTCAGTGGGGACGGAACCGTTTGGTATGAGTGTCATACCAAACGATCCGTCCTCATTGACTTACATGCAGATGAGGACGGATCCGCAATGCCTGCGGGCATTTCACACGGGACCCGAGCGTTACAGTGCTCGTAACGAGCACTGCTCGCTCATCTCTACTGATAACCTATTCTCTGGATAGGTAATCAGCATCTGATCGGTGGGGGTACGACACCCGGGACCCCTGCTGATCAGCTGTTTAAGAAGGCACCAGCACTCGCTGTAGCACTGACGCCTTCTCTCAGCTTTCTCTAGGCCGTGTGACGTCACGTTCATCAGTCATGTGGCCTAGGTGCAGCTCAGCCCCATTAATATGAATGGGGCTGGGCTTCGATATCAATCACAGTCGCTATACAATGCACGGCACTGTGTTTGGTGAGAGAAGGACGCAGCGCTACTGTGAGCGCTAGTGCCTTTTCAAACAGTTGATCAGTGGGAATCCCAGGTGTGAGACCTCCACCAATCAGGCCTTCAGTAAAAAGATGTTGAAAAACCCTTTTAAACACACAATGGGTTTGCCACCAATCTGACTAAGGGCCCGTTCACACGACCATGTGAATGGTGCCGCATCTATTCCTTAATTTTGCAGAATAGATGCGTCCCCATTCATTTCAATTGCTGGCATTTGATCTCGCCGAGCCGCTGCTCCGTGAAAAAATATAGAACATGTCCTATTCTTGTCCGCAATAGCGGACAAGAATAGGCATTTTGTATGGGGTGCTGGCCATGTGTGTTCCGCAAGTTGCGGAACACACACTGGTTGGCATCCGTGGTTTTGCAGATCCTCATTTTTGTGGATCCGCAGCACCACGGCCGTCTGAATGGTCCCTAAAGCCCTTTTCCAACTGCACTGAACCGTCTTGACTTCACCAGACTCTATTCTTTTTTTTTTTTTTTCCCACTAGGCCATGTTTGAAAATAGTTCCTGGTAATTTTTTGGTACCGCATCCACGGAGTTTCCAAACTAGCCAAGCCAGTGCTATGATGGTCACATGACCTCACTGCTGACTAGTGATTGGTCAGACAGAACCGTCACTACACTGCTACCAGCTATATTTGGGGGGGAAGGGGTACTATATTCACAGAGGGAAACAAACTACCTGGTCCAAAAACTTGGGTAGGGTGGTGCCAGTACCATGAAGTGAAAAAGTGGGGCCTCCAGACTGTCCCCCTTCCACAGGTTTTGGAATTGAGAAAAGAATCGGGCATATTGAAGTGCTCTGTTTTACTGCAAGTTTAGCCACTATCAGAATCGTCTCATTTAATAAACATGAACTACTGTATTTTTCACTTTATAAGATGCACCTGATGGTAAGGCGCACCTAGCTTTTAGAGGAGGAAAATAAGAAAAATATATTTTAGATCAGAACCGCCCCATGTCAGACCTCAGGTGGTCAAACCTGCATGTCAGACTTCAGATCATAATCATCAAAATAAATTAACTTACCTCTCCTGCTCCGCCACAACTTTGCAGGTCCAGCAATCTCTCCTGCACTCACCACTTTCTGTTCTTCTCCGGGCCGTGCTGCCATCTGACTGCATACAATGTTAGGTAATAATGCGCGCATCACGTCCTGACGCTGTATGCAGTCAGGACAGTGCAGCGTGGCCCGGAGAAGACCAGGGAGCGGTGAGTACAGCAAAAGCTAGCAGTTCTACAGTCACCGCTCCCCGTCTTCCTGCACACTAGTGAGCACTTCAATAATAAAAGCGCTCATTAGTGTTTCCTTTCTGAGACGCACTGCCACCACACACACATGTGTCTGTCTGTGGGGAGGTTGGGGAAGAGCTTATGTGAATGATCAGCTTAACCCAATGATAAATTTTTTAAACCATTGATGCCATGGAAGAGGTTTTGACTAGAATTTAAAAAAAAAAAACATTTTTCAAAATTACATTTTGATTTCTGTTAGAAATCTAAAACGTATTAGAAGAAGGTAAAGAAGACATTGATCAGTCTGCTGAATCCAGTGGCCTAGGCATGTAATACAGCTAGTGTGTGACGTAGATTGGCAAAAAGTGACATTTTATATATTAGATTTCGCTTCACTAGGGAAGAGGATACCATCGCGGGGATGGCATCACGTGTCGGAGCACTCCATGTCAGTCTTCAGCTCTGTAGCTGCTCACTGAAGCGTTGATAAGCACTTGTAACAACAATAACCCAACACATAAAAGAAACGGAGTGATGGTAATGAGCGGGTTTGTACAGGTGTGCTGGTTTTATTTGGGATGTACAATAAACTTTAACCGAAATCCCATTCACATTCTGGTAAACCATTATCTCCTGCGGCAGATGATATTGTTTGTTCTGATCACCAATTATAGTGTCTTGGTGATACGGTTGCTAATAAACGTCAATGTAATGTGTATCTGTTAGTTCGTCGTATTATTATTACATCCTCATTCTGGAAGCTGCAATCACAATGGACTGTGTACTGAACATAGTATACTGTTTATTCTCAGTATTAATACATGGCAGATTTTATTACATAGGTTATTCCCCTGTTTTGAACAACTATCTACTCCCTCGTATCTATCATTTAAAGGGGTTGTCTCACTTCAGTAAGTGGCATTTATCATGTAGAGAAAGTTAATACAAGCCACTTACTAATGTATTGTGATTCTCCATATTGCCTCCTTTGCTGGCTGAATTCATTTTTCCATCATATTATGCACTGCTTGTTTCCATGGTTACGAACCACCTTGTAATCCATCAGCAATGGCCGTGCTTGCACAATATAGGAAAAAGTGCCATCCTCTCTGGTGGCCGGGACTGTGGGAGCTCACATAGGTTGGTGCTTTTTCCTATAGTGTGCAAGCACGGCCACCGCTGCTTGATTGCAGGGTGGTCGTAACCATGGATCCGAGCAGTGTATAATGTGATGGAAAAATGAATCCAGCAACAAAGAAGGCAATATGGACAACTGGCTTGTCCTAACCTTCTCTATATAATAAATGCTATTTGCTGAAATGAGACAACCCCTTTAAAAGGAATCTGTCACCACATATCTGGAAATAATACCTTCTTGTCTGGTCTGCAGATCCCTGGGCAGATGCGCAGTACAGATTTCATCTGCATGACGATCTCCAGATATGTACTATGCATCCACGAGATTTCAGGGCCAGGTGTGATTACATCTACAATGCCTGGCCCTGTCATTCAAAGCAATGGGGAGCGGCCACAATAGAAAGTGACTGGAGCTTTGGGTGCAACAACAACACCCTTTTTGCACCTAGAGGCTCATTTGTATGAATGACAAAGGCTTATTTCTCCAAATTGGGGTAAACATATCAACATGAGACCAAGTGTATCTTTCAGCTGACAAGCACACATCTACCCAATCAGAAGGTTTTATTTCCAGGTATGTGGTGACAAGTCATTTAACCATTAAAGGGGTTGTGCAGCCAGTACATATTGATGACCTATCCTCAATATCTGATCGGTGGGGGGCTATAAACTTTTGAAACCCCCCCACCTACTTCTCATTCAAGTGAATGGAACAAGCACTTGTAATTTCAGCGTGCCTCCGAGACTATGCGCAGTGTAATCTTGAAGAGGAATTAAGAGTCGAACCCCCACCGATCAGATATATCTGGCTGCACAACCCCTTTAGGTAGGCAGTTATAACCTGGGACATGACATAAAGACCCATAACAACATTTAAAAGGGCCCTGAGAAGTTCCAAGCATTTTCTAGTTATGCTCCAATGAATGCAGAGAGAGCATAAATCTGAAGCTCACTCTCCCTGCATTCATTGGAGGTCAGATGGCACCAGGAGAGGTAGCATACCGAGTGGAGACCGATTGAGACCAAAAAAGGTAGCATTTTGCGTAGGTTCCCATCCAAAAGAGGTCACCTTGTCGTGGAGACAGGCACAAATGGTACCTTACATTAATTTATATAGTGAGTATGGCATTATTTTATATATTCTGTGTTTGCAGAGTGCTGTTTTTGTATTTTTAGGCACGGAGGCACGCATCTGCGCGTTAGCACAAAAAAAAATCAGGAATCATAGGAATGCTTTGACAGTATGTTTAAAGTGTAACTACATTTTCGGTTTCACTTTATTAAAACATATTGTACATGTAATAAAAAAACATATTTCTAATATTTATTTTTTGTAACTTTTTCTAGCAAATTTGGTACCTGAAGTTCATGTACTTATCTCTTATGTACTTAGTCCATACTCCGGTTCACTGCTATGCCATGTATGGGAGTACAGATTCCCCTAAGTATTGTACAGGCAGGGGATAGATGGGCTATGCCAGGCTTTAGCAGAGCAGCCCTAGTACAGGTAGCAGGAGCAATGTGCTATGTGGGCTCCTGCCCTGCGCTCCCCCTGATAACAGCCTGTACTGATGTGGTATGCAGGCTATTTGCAGAGTAAAGTAAGCGCAGGGCAGGAGCCCACATAGCACATCACTTCCTGCTACCTGTGCCCACTCTGCTAAAGCATCGATGCCCCTGCCTGTACAGCGCTCAGTGTGGCCGCAGGGAAATCCATACTCCCATGAACTTCAGGTGCCTATTTCGCTGGGAAAAGTAATGAATAAAATAATGAAAGTATATTAGAAATGTGCTTTTTATCGGATGCACAATATGTTTTAATAAAATGAAACTTACAAAATTGGGGTGGATAGGATTTCTGGGTCGCCACATGCTATTAACGTATATATTGTTAAAGGGGTTTTCTAGGATTTTACTACTGATGCTCTATCCTCAGGTCATCAGTATCTGATCGGTGGGGTCCAACACCCAGGACCCCCACTGATCAGCTGTTTGAGAAGGCATTGATGCTCCTGTGAGCTCTGCAGCCTTCTCTCAGCTTTTCCTAGGCCAGTGACGTCACATTCATCGGTCACGTGGCCTAGGAGCAGCTCAGCCCCATTACATCGAATGGGGCTGAGCACGATATCAAGCACAGCCATTATACAGTGTACAGCACTGTGCTTGGTAAGCTGTGAGAAGGCAGCGGTGCTCACAGGAGCGCCGGTACCTTCTCGAACAGCTGATCAGCGGGGGTCCCGGGTGTCGGACCCCCACCGATCATATACTGATGACCTATCCTGAGGATAGGTCATCAGTAGTAAAATCCTAGAAAACCCCTTTAATACTACACTTACAGTATATTAGATAGCATTCACCCAGCAGCTATTTCTCCCAGTTCCACCATAAACATGCATGCTTAGTTGAGTATGCATGTTTTTCTTCAGTGAAGAGACAAGAATAAACACCTCTGGCAGTGGCCATAAAGATATGGCAGGTTTGGTGTTCAAGGACCAAACTTGCAAATGGTTTTTTGGCTGAATGGTGACAAATCCTCACTGACTCACTACAAAATCTTGTGGAAAACCTTCTAAGAATAGTGGAAACAGGGTCAGACTGACCCACCGGAGCACCATGGGAACAACATTTACCAGACGTGAACACGCAGCTTGGTTGCTGGGACAGCCACTAAACATAATTATGATATGTGTTCACTTTCTCTAGAAGAGAAGCAGGAAAGGAGGGAGTCCAGGAGGAGCTGAGCAGCATTGTGCAATGGGCCCTTCATAAAAGACAGCGTACAGCTAGCTGTAATATCATTGACGTGACAGCTCCCTGCACACGCTGCATATAATAGAGGCACTGAGGACTTGCTGTAAGTATACTGCCCTGAATGGCCCGCCTGTGTCACTGATAATTAACACTGCTAATCTGATTTTAATAGTTGTATCATTAGCCACTGTACATTTGACACTAAGTACTTTTTATGTGCTGTAGTTATAGTTTATTCTTCTGTCAGGTTTCCATTGCTTCTTGATGTACTATTCTAGCCACTATAGCAGGGATGAGCAACCTCAGCACTCCAGCTCCTGTTCAACTACAATTCTCATCATGCTCCACTCATTTCTATGAGAGTTCAGAGAAGAGTAGAGTAAGTATGCATGCTGGGAGTTGTAGTTTCACAACAGCTGGAGTGCCGGAGGATGCCTACCCCTGCATTATAGAAAATGGATACCTTAAACCTCAGGGAATCATTATAAATCAGTTGGGAAAAGAAATGGATTATGGAAACTTTATGTCCATCGTGGATCCTGTAGCCATGATGCCAATGTGAACAGAGACTTATCTGTGGCTGACATATACCATTCTCCAGCATGCGGAATATATACTCTTTGACTAACAAATGCATCAAGAACTGCAGTGTGTGAATCTGACCTTATAAGAATTGCCGTGTGGTTATTAAAGGGGGAATCTATAAAAGAAAGGACTCTGCCTTTCCATAATTTGGGCCAAATTGATCTAATGTCCCAAAATGTTTGATAAATTTGGTAAATCTTTAGTCTATGGGCTCATCCAGACATAATGGAGTTGCTGCAGATTTTCCATCAAGACAGAAAATCCGCAATAGATTACAGCACCAGCAAAGTAAAGTACGTTTGTAGAAATCTCGCCCATATGCTGCATAGACTTTGTGTGGATATTGACCTGCAGTGAAGAGTTTGGGATCTGAAGCATATTCATTTATGTTGTGGAATTGTCACAGATTTTTCCCTGACTTCCTCTTTTTATTCAACGTCATTGCAATTCGGATAAAAAAATCGACAGTGGAAAAAAGCACTATTTTCTGCATCAAATTTGCACCAAAAGCTACATGAACGAATGGGAATTTACCTCAGTGGATTTCCTTGGAAGAACTGTGGATTTGATGCAGAAAAAAAGCTGCAGTAAATGTGTTATGTGGACATACCCGAACACTTCTGACTTTCTACGTCACTTTTTATTGTGACAATTTTTGTGATTTTTTAAAAAGTCGCAGTTGATAAATCTGGTTTAAATCAGCTCGACAGGTTAATCTCACCCACTTTCCCATGTACTTTTCAAAACTGGAGTGAGTGTTGAAAAAATGCAAAATGTTGCAAATTTTTCACCCAAGGAAGCCCAAAAAGTCACAATTTTTTTTCCAACTTTGTAAAGCCAGATTTCTGGCGTGAAGGGAAGATAAGGTAATGAAATTACTTATCGTCCTTATCTACTATTTACGGTACAAATATATATTTTTTACTTTAATGAAGCACAGGGATTGTTTAATTCCTCCTCTGTTATTAATCTGGGTGATGTATGCAAGGAATTTTTTTTAGGTAATTTATAAATCTATTGCTAATAAGCCAATCCCCACCACACGTCAGCATTGCCTGTTCTGAAAGAAAAATCGTTTTCACATGTATTTTAAATGCTGCCAAAAAAAACCTTTTGTGAAGGAGACCCAAGGCGTACTTCTTATTAGTATAGCATGTGTTTTTTCTATATACAATCCAGAGCTAATGTTAATCTATGAGTATATTCACATGGGTGTATAAAATACTCACATACTTAATAAAAAAACGCAGCAAACACTTCTGTTATTTGTTTTATTGAAGTCTATGGAGAGTGAATAAAATACGTATGTATCTACATGTGATCAGTATTTCATCCATACTCCATCTGTTCCTGCCTAGAGGACAGTCCATCAGTATTGTTGATCAATAAAATTCAAATAATACTAATGACATACTGATGCAGTTTCATCTGTAAGGGCCCATTCAGACGGCCGTAGTGCTTTGTGGACTGCACATGGCCGCCACCATAATAGAAAATGCCTATTCTTGTCCGCAATTGCGGACAAGAATAGGATATGTTCTTTCTTATCCACAGAGCCGCGGAAAAGAACCACAGAGGTGGAAAGTACACGGTGTGCTGTCCGCATCTTTTGCGGCTACGTTGAAATGAATGGGTCTGCACTTATTCCGCAAAATTGAGTTTCTGCATGCAGGACTTTTTTTTCTGGCTAAAATAACGAATCTGAGATGGAAATCGCTCAAATGGATACCAAGTAATGCACAGGATTCTTTTTTTAATTAGGGTTTTTCAGTTCTCATGATGCATCAGAAGAGTGGTAAAATAACGGCTATGTGAACCAATACACTTGTGTGAAACTCAGATGTAAGGAACAGATCTTTTCTGCAACAAATCTGGTATGTTCGAGGTTAATTATAATAATCTACAAAATAATTTAAGAAATAATTACCGTATATTGATATATAAAATAATTTTAAGAATAATAATAAAAAATAATGTAAAGTATAATGTATAAAGTATAATAATATATAAAATAACTTAAAGAGAGAGCTGCCAGCTTGATATAAATCTAGCAAAGCAATGAATGGGGAGATCTCTGGATCCATGTGAGGTACAGGGCTGGTTCTAGCTTTATTAGAAACAGATTGTCATGTACTATTTGATGTCTGATTTTCATTTTTTACATAATCATGGGATAACCTCTTTAAGCCACATTTTCATAAGTGAGATAAGAACTGAGCTACAGTGCCTTGCGAAAGTATTCGGCCCCCTGGAACTTGTCAACCTTTTGCCACATTTCAGGCTTCAAACAAAAAGATATAACATTTTACATTTTTGGTGAAGAATCAAGTGGGTCACAATTGGGAAGTGGAACGGAATTTTTTGGATCATTTAAACTTTTTTTGTAATAATAAAACTGAAAAGTGGGGCGTGCAAAATTATTCGGCCCATTTACTTTCAGTTCAGAAAACTCACTCCAGAAGTTCATTGAGGATCTCTGAATGATCCAATGTTGTCCTAAATGACTGATGAAGATAAATAGAATCCACCTGTGTGTAATCAAGTCTCCGTATAAATGCACCTGCTCTGTGATAGTCTCAGGGTTCTGCATCATGAAGACCAAGGAACACACCAGGCAGGTCCGTGATACTGTTGTGAAGAAGTTTAAAGCCGGATTTGGATACCAAAAGATTTCCCAAGCTTTAAACATCCCAAGGAGAACTGTGCAAGTGATCATATTGAAATGGAAGGAGTATCAGACCACTGCAAATCTACCAAGACCCGGCCGTCCCTCTAAACTTTCATCTCAAACAAGGATAAGACTGATCAGAGATGCAGCCAAGAGGGCCCATGATCAATCTGGATGAACTGCAGAGATCTACAGCTGAGGTGGGAGAGTCTGTCCATAGGACAACAATCAGTCGAACACTTCACAAATCTGGCCTTTATGGAAGAGTGGCAAGAACAAAGCCATTTCTCAAAGATATCCATAAAAAGTCTTGTTTACAGTTTGCCACAAGTCACCTGGGAGACACACCAAACATGTGGAAGAAGGTGCTCTGGTCAGATGAAACCAAAATCCAACTTTTTGGAAACAATGCAAAACAATATGTTTGGCGTAAAAGCAACACAGCTCATCACCCTGAACATACCATCCCCACTGTCAAACATGGTGGTGGCAGCATCATGGTTTGGGCCTGCTTTTCATCAGCAGGGACAGGGAAGATGGTTAAAATTGATGGGAAGATGGATGGAGCCAAATACAGGACCATTCTGGATGAAAACTTGTTGGAGTCTGCAAAAGACCTGAGACTAGGACAGAGATTTATCTTCCAACAAGACAATGATCCGAAACATAAAGCAAAATCTACAATGGAATGGTTCAAAAATAAACGTATCCAGGTCTTAGAATGGCCAAGTCAAAGTCCAGACCTGAATCCAATTGAGAATATGTGGAAAGAGCTGAAAACTGCTATTCACAAACGCTCTCCATCCAACCTCAAAGAGCTCGAGCTGTTTTGCAAGGAAGAATGGGCAAGAATTTCAGTCTCTAGATGTGCAAAACTGATAGAGACATACCCCAAGCGACTTGCAGCTGTAATCGCAGCAAAAGGTGGCGCAACAAAGTATTAATGCAAGGGGGCCGAATAATTTTGCACGCCCCACTTTTCAGTTTTATTATTACAAAAAAAGTTTAAATGATCCAATAAATTTCGTTCCACTTCACAATTGTGACCCACTTGTTGTTGATTCTTCACCAAAAATTTAAAAATGTTATATCTTTTTGTTTGAAGCCTGAAATGTGGCAAAAAGTTGAAAAGTTCCAGGGGGCCGAATACTTTCACAAGGCACTGTATAATAAGTGTTTATAATATCAGAGAGAATCTCAGCCCTGTACAGAAAAAAGGGCTCCATATATGTAATAAAGACCAATTTGATTGATTTTTAGCTAAAAATAAGTACAATACAATAGTAGATTTATTATCAGAATTGCCCAATAAATGAATAGTAATACGAGTAATAGCCTGTTTTCCCTGCCGACCCATCTTCAGAATACAGAATTATATACTGTAATTTACCTGTATCCTGCTAATAGGCTTGCAAGTCAACTGAGGTTATACAGAGGGTATTTTGTAGCAAAATTACCATATAATATAGTATTTGTAATTCTAAATTCTCATCCACTTTGCTTGAACTGTAAGTGCTATTTTTTTGCAACCAATTTACACCATTTACATCACATGTGAACTAAAGAGTTTTGTCAACTGGAATACATTTTTTTAAATGGTCCTGTGTACTACCGTTATATACTTACTATCCAGGGTTGCCAACTGTCCAGAGATTTCTGGACAGTCCGTAAAAATAAGCAACTTTTTTCCTGTGTCCGTGAAAAAAAATAGACGTGTCCATGATTTTTTGAGGCTGGTGGTACTTGCCTGGATTTTGTTGGTAGTTCTTATCTGTATATTGAGATGTAAACATATATTACTTATAATCTTTATAATTTATTATGGTTTTCCAATTTGTCCGTAAAAAACGTTGTCTGTCCGTGATTTTGGGATAAGTTGTCCAGAAAAAAGAAAACCTCTGGTTGGCAACCCTGTTGCTATCATGTTCCCTAGGAGTAATCACTGAACTGCCTGTGTACAAGGATCCAAGTAATGGGATTTATCTACTGGGTGTGTGTGACCACCAGCACTGGACACATTGGGTGGGCATTCTGAGAGGCAATCAAAAGAACACCAGGGGGCACCTAAACAAGTAAGAAAAATTGTTATGTTTTGCATGATCTACTAGAGGACATTTATATGTAATATGACAACCCCTGTAATTATTTAGTGGGGAGGTATGTTTTAAACAATAAGTCATGCCCCACACATTGGCAAATAATTATGAAGATCTTTGTTTCCTTCTTTTAAATCCTCATAAGCTTATGTAGTCATCACAAATTTACAAGAACTCCACTTGTGCTGCACTTATAATAGTAATGTAACCCCAAGTGTATTGTTATCTAGGAGGTATTACAGAAGTATTATGCAGTAATCTAGAGATTAACATCTTGTCAGACAGGTTGGCATATTGACATATCTCTTACATTAGTCACTGAGTGATCACAATGTGTCAGTATATATACAGCACTAGTATTTTTGCAGTGGATCAGTCCACTTCTCCATGGATGCAGACTCTGGTGCCCACACTATCTGGGTGAAGAAGCCAAACGTCTTCATTCCCACAATACAAATCAATTTTTTTCACGAAAAGAACTGAATCATTTTTCCTTTGGAGGCCCGTGCCCGCCTGCAGCCCTGCTTCTTCAGACAGGCATGGGTGCCACACCACTCACCCTACTTACCCTGTGTCTGCTGCAGTTCCATCGCCCCTGCAGCGGGTTCAAGTGCCTGTGTCCTTTGTGTCTATTGGTGATAATCTTCATTAAACCTTAACTCATTCTGCAGTATTGCAAGGGTTAACCCTCCTTTGGTTCTGCAGGTTCTAATGTGTTAATCAGCTCTGCTTCATATGCTGTGCTGTTTGTCTCACTCACTCACTGATTAAGAAATCGGTTTACTAGAGTGCGAGATCCTGCAAGGGTGCTATAATCTGCATGTCTGCCCATGTACTGATTTATGCCTGATTACCGGATTCTGACCCTCTGCCGCCTGACCTGTGCCTGATCAACATACTGAGCCTGTGCTGCCTGCCATGACTTATTCTCAGATTCGCATGAACTCTGTGGATGGAGCTTTCTGGTTACAGCTCAGTCCACTGTGCTTTTCTGGTGCTGGTGGCTGCAGATTGCTGTGGTATTCGCTGACAAACCCTCACGATTTGAAATCATGACTTATCGTAAAAAAGGTTATCAATATCTAGAACCCAGACAACCCCTGTCTCTGGAATATATGCTACTCCAGAATCTTCCCAGACTAAATAGCATAAAAACATAATAGTGCATTTATTACGTTCAGCCAAAAATCTTCTTTTGATAATTTGACACCCGTGGTTAGGAAAAAGTTTAGCATGCCTAAGGCCATTGGTTTAGTTCCCAACTAGAGAATTCACTTTGTGCTGTTTTTAGCGCCTAAGAGTAGAAGACAGAAGACCTATGCGGTAATAGTATATAGGCCGTTTGCTTTCCAATAGCGCGTCATACATTATCATATTTGCCAAAACTCCTGAATGTGCAGAGACAGTCCCTAATTTTCAGAGACAGTCCCTACAGATTTGGATTGTCCTGGGCCAAAATGGGTGTTGCTTATGTAAACCCTGCCCATAAACAGGTGGTCCTACATCGTTTGGGGGTGTTTCTTGAGGTAGGCCCTATATGTCTTGAGTTTACCAAGTGCAAAGTTGGTAAGTATGGATTCCCTCTTTATGTATATGTCATGATCTGCCAGTAATCATGAGCCTTGAAGTTCATTTACATCTGTCCTTTAAATTTTTGTCAAGCACAGTAACCCATGATTTTTCCAAAGAGTCTACAGGGTGAGGGAATAGGAACACTAACTGGGGTTTGTGCATTTACACTTATGTAAAATGAAAGGCACCTTATTTGGATCAGTCTGACCATCCTTGGTTATTTTAGAGGACATATGAAATTAGTGGGTAATGGATGGGTGCAGGAGTGGACTGGTTACTTAAAGTGGAAGAAATACTAAGAGTGGCCCCATTTTATACCATATTGTGGAACATTATACCGCCCCAACAGAGCCAAATACCACAGTCCATCACAAAATACTGCCAGCAGCACAAAATACATTCCCCAAAAACTTCCACTGGCCAGCCGTGAGGAGGGCCAAGGTGGCCCCCTAGGCATCAGCCCACCAGGATATTTCCCTGTAAGGTCTGTTGCCAATTCGCCCGCCGATGTGTTAGACCCCATATTTGCCTGAGCTCCTGCCTAGGCTTTGTCGATGGTGGCCCTGGTAATAGCTACCATACTGCACAGTCACATTTCTGGAGAATTAATGATGCTTGCAGCTACTTGAACGTGGACACAGCAAATGCATCACATACAATGGGAAACTCTGGTTTTCACTGGAGCTCCCCTTTGATATTTGCCAAATAAAATATAATGATGCACTAATCTGCAAACCCACAGTATTAATACTCATGCCTGAAGGCCTGGTGTAGATGCCAGCTACATGGCGAAATCTAAACACAATCGATGTCACTACATCATAACAGCCAACCTGACCACAAGTATTTCCCCACAGCTCACACAAGAAAAATCATCTATGCGTCACATACTACCTACTAAAAATACAGGGCACTGTTTCTGTTTCCGCTATGGTCAAATAAAATGATCTGGGGAAGACAGTGAAAAGTAGAATTGAAGATATTAATTATTTTTCTTTTTTCGTTTTCTCTTTGTCAGTATTAAACTACAGGAATTGCCAGTTTATACCCAGCAATGTAATGGCATCAAACCGGGTATACCCGCAGCACCAGGTGAGCTGAACCTTTATCTTCCATGGATAGATAATTAACATTGTGTGGAAAATAGGAGAGATTGTCACCCTGTAACTTTATTACTTATCTTGGTGCCATGTAATACCAATAGTGCCAATTTTTTTGTTGAGCTAACCCCTTTAAAAGAAATATTTAATCTTAAAATGATGTCACGTGGAGCCGGCTATTGTTCAGGAGCAAGGACGAGATGTGCGACCTCGTCTCCATGACAACAGGGGCGGGGAGGACCCGGTGCTCGTTCAGTCTCTGCGCGGCCGGCATCCTCCCCATCTCCTTGACGACAGGCAGGAGGAGCTTCAGCTATGAATATGTGTGCTATAGGTCATGTGACCTACCTCTGAGTACTGCCAAGGAAGCCAGCACTTCTTGTTTCACGTTTGGAGTTAGGTCATGTGACACCGCCTCGTCACATGAACTACTTGGAGCCTTATTTAAACAGGCAGCCTGTCAGCCACAGGTTGCCTGAGATTGGTCTATACCTCCAGTGCTAGTGCTTGCTAATCCTCATTGTGACTACTGTGTTTTGGACTTCGGCTGTGTATTTTTGACCTTTTGACGTGACTTCCTGGTACGACTTTTGGCTTGCTGACCCTCCGATATTGTGTTTGTGTTCTGTCTTTGTTTGTTGTATTTTCCTCTTGTTCCCCTTCCCTATACGCCCCAGCACTTATTCAGGCTAGGGATTGTCGCCCAGTTACGCGCTGTTACATAGGACGGGCCGTGTAAGTAGGCAGGGACAGAGGTTGGGGCTCAAGTTAGGGCTCACTACTTCCCCGTATCGTGACAAATGATCTATTGTTTATATTTTATTTTTTTAATTTTTTTTTTGGGGGGGGTTAGAATTTTTGGTGATATTTTTAAAATTATCCTTGTCACTATCTGTATTAAATAAAAATGTATATAATCTCTTAAATTTCACACTGGTCACCAGGCCTAATAATAGGTCATACTTTCCTGTTCAGTGCAGGTAACTTTTCAGTATCATCACAGACAGAATTACAATGACAAGTAACACTTCTGTATAGATAAGACAGGATCCATCATTCACAGTACGTGATGTCACAGCTTATCTCCTCCCTCCTGACCTCTGCACAGGTCACAGAGCATGCCTAGAAACCTCTCCCATAAAAGTCAATGGGGTCCCCTCCTGTCAGTTGTGTCTATGGCAGGAAGTCTTGACATATTTTAAGTTTGGTGACCAATGTGAAAACTACAGAATTGTATCATAATTTTTTACATATATAATGACATGGAAAATGTAAAAAAAAATAAAAACATCTTTAAAAATGTGTTAAAGTGTAACTGTCATAATTGTTTTTTGCTTGTGTATAGGGGCAGTTACATTGGCCTATTTTGTAATATACTTTAATTACTGAAATCATACATTTCTATTAGAAACAAAACTCTAAAGTGGCCCATTTTGAGCCTTATCAACGCTCCTCTGTCTTCTGTTTACATAACACAGTCAGTATTAGCAAGTCTTCACAGTCATGTAAATAGAAGACAGAGGAGCGTTGCTAAGGCTCAAAATGCCCACTTTACAGCTATTTTTAGAAATGTATGATTTCAGTAATTAAAGTATATTGCATACCTCCCAACTTCGTAAAGAGACAAAGAGGGACATATTGTGCGGCGCACAAATTTTTTCAGCACTAGGCCACGTCCCTAACTCCGCCCACTATAAGCTAATCTCACCGAGTCCCCTTACTGCACGGGGATACTAAACACAGTGATGTCACCATACAGGGATAATAAACACAGTGATGTCACCGTACAGGGATAATAAACACAGTGATGTCACCGTACAGGGATAATAAACACAGTGATGTCACCGTACAGGGATAATAAACACAGTGTGTCACCGAACAGGGATAATAAACACAGTGATGTCACCGTACAGGGATAATAAACACAGTGATGTCACAGTACAGGGATAATAAGCACAGTGATGTCACAGTACAGGGATAATAAAAACAGTGATGTCACTGTACAGGGATAATAAACACAGTGATGTCACCGTACAGAGATAATAAACACAGTGATGTCACAGTACAGGGATAATAAACACAGTGATGTCACAGTACAGGGATAATAAACACAGTGATGTCACAGTACAAGGATAATAAACACAGTGATGTCACAGTACAGGGATAATAAACACAGTGATGTCACAGTACAGGGATAATAAACACAGTGATGTCACAGTACAGGGATATTAAACACAGTGATGTCACAGTACAGAGATAATAAACACAGTGATGTCACAGTACAGGGATAGTAAACACAGTGATGTCACAGTACAGGGATAATAAACACAGTAATGTCACAGTACATGGATAATAAACACAGTGATGTCACAGTACAAGGATAATAAACACAGTGCAGTCCCCTCATAGAAAAAAAAATAAAAACCTTATACTTACCTTTTTCCTAGCAGCAGAATCACCAGCAGGAGATCTTCTTCTCTTGTCTAGAGGGGGCGGAGCCAATGCTGACTGGCGGCCCGCCCCGCCCCTGCCCAGACATGAGGCACAGATAGCAGAGGTTAGAAGAGAGCTGCAGGGGGGTTGGGGGGGAAGAAGATGGAAGAAGAAGGAAGAAAGATGGAAGAAGCAGGCAGCCGATTCCGGCTGTCTGCTTCTTCTTGCAACAGGCAACTGTCTCTGCGTCCTATGGACGCAGAGACAGCTGCCAGAGACCGGGACATAGCTCCCCCGTACCGGGACAGCCACTGCAATCCGGGACTGTCCTGCTGGATCCGGGACGGTTGGGAGGTATGATGTATTGCAATAATGGTCAGTATCACTGCCCCTATAGATTACATAAATAAAAAAAGGAATGACAGTTACACTTTAAACATAAAAAATGTGAATTAAACACTTAAATTTCAAGCAGGGAGGTTGCTGACTTTTTCTCCAGGGCAACAATTCACTTTTTGAAATCATCTTCAATAAATTCCTATGATGTGACTGAGAAAAAAACAACTATACAAAATGCAGTGATACACACCTTCTATACAGGATATAATTTTGGACCAAAAGGATAACATCACCATACAGACAACATACTTTACATGCCCTCTCCTTCTTCACTGGCTGTCACTGAGGGTTTTCTATAGGCCAAAGCCAGTTTGGGCAGGACATTGAGTTCTTATGGCTGGCAAGTGTTAGATTCCCTACATATCTTCTTATTATTTGAAAACAAACCGCAAATCAAGGTATAAAGGTGTCTTACATCTCTAGCAAAATCTGGCAAGTTGTACACAGCTATAATAAATTTGGCACAGCTGGTTTCCAAGTTAACCTGTCACATTGAACATGGTGTCTGATCTGCTGGAGGAGCAGGTTCATATATGGTTTTGTGGGAAATGATTCACTAAAACTTGGGTACACAAATCATTAAGATCCGCTGCTGGCAGGTGGCGTGGGATGACGCCTTGATGTGATGTGCACCCGCTGAGGCTCTGCTCATCATGACCCATCTGTTCATCATGAGCCTCGCTGTAGGCCAAACCAGCTCTGCTCAGCTTCAGACCGAGCGAGTCGATCAGCTGCTTGAAGAGGAGGCAGTGCTCCATGCGAATACCCCTTCCTCTTCATTACACTTCACCTCATCTTGGAAGTGCAATGTAATGATGAGTACTCGCTCCATTCACTTGCATAGAGCTCTGCCTCCTCTTCAAACTGCTGATCAGTGGGGTCAGACCCACATCGATCTGATAATGGTGACTTATACTGTCTATGGGTCATCTATATAAACTAGGGTGACCAGACGTCCTCTTTTCCCCGGACATGTCCTACTTTTGGGCATTAAAAAAATGTCCGGGGGGAATTGTAAAATCGTCCGGGATTTTGTTGGACTGCCTCAAACTGTTTGAGTCAAACATAATTTATGTTTGACTCAAACAGTTTGAGGCAGTCCAACAAAGTCATTTTAACTTTTAAAATGGCCTTTAGGGTTAAAAATAATAAAAACAAACTCATCTTTTCCACTTGTTCGCAGCGCAGCCGGTCCGGTGTCTTATTTCTTCTTTCCCGGCCTTGCAGGACCTGCAAAAGGACCTTTGGTGACGTCACCGCAGTCACCGCGTGGTGAGCGCGCTCACCGAGCGGTGACGTCACCAAAGGTCCCTTTGCAGGTCCTGCAAGGTGAAAGAAGAAAGAAGACACCGGACCGGCGGCGCCGCGAACAAGTGGAAAAGGTGAGTTTTTTTAAATTATTTTTAACCTCTAAGGGCCATTTTAACAATTATTTTCTGTTATAACCATGTTATAACGGAAAATAATAAAGGGAAGTTCGGGTCCCCATTCCCTGGGGTATAGTGTAATGGCATTACACTATACCCCAGGGAATGGGGGGACCTGAATTTCCCTTTATTATTTTATTTCTGAAAAGGAGCACACCTTTTTTTTTTGGGGGGGGGGAGGTCCCCCCCCCCCCAAAAAAAAAAAAAAAAAAAAAAGGTGTCCTCCTTTTCAGAAACCCAGATCTGGTCACCCTAATATAAACTGTCTGCACAAACCCATTAAAGCCCATTTAAACGTAACAAATATAGTTAGTATCCATCTGTTTCCAAAGGCGATTGATAAAATTATTCTGTGCTGATAGAAATCACAGCGGTATCGGTAACTGTGACTTGTCTGACATATACAATCCATGTGAGTAATGATTGCCCTGTTGGAAAGGTGGATGTGCTTGAACCATTAGATCAGTAATTTAGCCTTGAGAGAATTACCAGTGCAGTTCTGTCTATTTTTTCTCGCCAAATAAAACCAGATTGATCAAAGACGGCAGGCTATAACTGCCATACAATGAGTGATGACCTATGCAGTAACTTATTGTGACCGTAAGCATTAATTACTGCTTTCTATTATAATCTCAACAGGATTATGACACGTTCTCTGTCTCAACAGAATGGGATTCTAGAAGATCTGTGACATTTCAGGAAGAAAGAGGTGAAAGTTCAAAACCAGATTGTTAAATGGGATATCCCATGATTAATGTACAAAAGTAAAGGAGACAATAGTACATGACAATCTTTTTCTAACAAACCTGGAACCAGCCTTGTACCTCAAATGAATCCAGAGATCTCCACATTCATTGCTGCAGTTGTTCTGCTAGATTTATTTCAAGCTCGCAGCTCAGCTCACAGTTGTGTCCTTTCTACTGTAGTTCTTTCCCTATCACAGCTCAGTGGGTGTGTCATCAGGGGCATGTTCTTTCTGCTGCAGCTCTTTCTCTATCACAGCTCGGGGGTTTGTCCTTTCTCAGGGGATGTATCTTTTCTCATGGGTTGTATCTAGAGTTGATCGAACGTGCTCGTAACGAGCACTGTACTGCTCGGATCCCCTGCGCTCCGCTGCGCAGCCATCCGGATCCGTCCTCACCTGCCTGTAAGTCAATTGGCATGGATCTGTTTGGTATCACACACTAGTGTGTGACACCAAACGGATCCGTCCTCCTCACCCGACTGTAAGTCAGTGGGGATGGATCCGTTTGGTATGACACACTCGTGTGTCATACCAAACGGATCCGCCCCCATTGACTCACAGTCAGGTGAGGACAGATCCGGATGCCTGCGGGCATGCAAGCTCAGGGGATCCGAGCACTACAGTGCTCGTTACGAGCACTACAGTGCTCGTTACGAGCACGTTCGATCAACTCTAGTTGTATCCTTTCTTCCGCAGCTCTTTCCCTATCACAGTTCAGTGGTTGTGTCCATTTTCAGGGGCAGGTCCTTTCTGCTGCAGCTGTTTGCCTTTCACAGCTCAGGGGGGCGTGTGCTTTCTTCTGCTGCTCTCTCCCTGTAACTTTTATAGCTTCTAACACTAGATAGGGCTGGTGGCAGTTGAAGGATGGAACTAAGCATGTGCAACCACCTAAGCAATGTTACTGAGTTGGAAAGAGAAATAAAGAAAAGAACAAACAGCAGGTGGCGCTATACAGATAAATGTCATTGAATAACTCAGTGGCTATACTTAATTTTCTTGTTTAAATTATGTGTCATAACAAAACTATCAAGATCCAGTTGCTGATTTAAAAATTTGGAATTGGACAACTCCTTTAAAAGCTATGTATACCCTTGGGAGCACTTTTTTTTGTTAGTGCATTGTACTCATTATGACCTAAAAATACTTTTTTCAATTGGCCTTTATTAAAAAATATGAAATCTGAATTTTCTCTCTGCTCCATCAGACCAAGAGGAGGCAGACTCCTTGTTTCTGCTCTCAGACCTTATAAACACTCATCAAAGCTCAGTCCTTATCTTACTGATAAGAATGTGGCTTAAATAAGTGTTTATGACCTCTTGGTAATTTACAAATAAGGGTTATTAGATGACCAAAGTGAAAATGAAAGTAGGATTCACAGAAGTAGAAAACCAGTTAACTCTTTGTGACAGAAGGGCTCAATAATTTTAATAAAGACCAACTGAAAAAAATATTTTTAGCCCCAAATGAGTAAAATGCAATTATAAAAAAAATGTCCCTAAAGCTGTACATTGCCCTTGATGTTTATGTATAGCAGCTAATTCCAGAAATAATCCAAGTGATTATAGAGTGAACATTAGATTCATTAAAGTCCTCAAATCTACAGGGAATGTGACTAAAACTCATTCGGACATGAATGGCCAGCCATAAATAAACTCCATGAGCCTGGTCAATCTCTTGATTTTAGTGTCAGTTTATAGGCTCACTTTCTGAATTCCCTCTGAGCAGGTGCAGACTTTACCACCAAGTAAACCAAAGAAAAGAAAAGGCTTGGACCTCCAGAGATTAGGGGTGGGGGGCTGCTGCCCACAGCCAGTTCACTAACAAATAGAAACAACTAAAGGGGAATCCATAAAATAGCAAATGGAAAGGAATAGTCCAAGGCAGACTTACATACCAGAAAATGTTATTTTTCCACTGTCCATCTGATGGTTGTGGCCTGTTTATTATTCCAGATGGTAATTGTTGCTTCAGAAGAAGATGTTTCTGTATTACTGGAGTCGTACTCCTCACCCTGGGAGCGATCTCAGCATTTATCACATTAGGAGTCATCTATGGAATACCAGGAAATCAAAGTAAAAATATGTGTTTTTTATATTTGAAAGTAGAAAATCAGTTGTATTATATTACCATTTATAAATGACCAACATGAGCTACAGTAGATTATGGTATGATACTCAACTATTCTAATGCTCGCCTGACTTCTAATTTTCACTAATGACAGTATGTAATATGCAATATGCACCATGACAGGTCAAACAATATGCAACATGACAGGGTACATTTACTTTAAAGAGGACCTTTCACCACTCCTGACATTCCTGTTTTAATAGGTTCATGCATTCCCCGTGTAATAAAAATTCTGGAACATCCATTTTTATGGCTCTATGTTGTACCATTCCTTTATTAATTTTACTAGAAGTTATGAATGAATTGCTAGCAGTCTGCAGTAAGGGTACAGAGGGGAGGTAACCAGTTGGGGGGTGCCTACACAGACTGACTCTATCCAATCAGAGCTGCCATTTTCAGACTGTACCCTTACTGCAGACTGCTAGCAATTTATTCATAACTTCTAGTAGAAATAATAAAGGAATGGCACAACATAGAGACATAAGAATAGATGCTCTAGAATTGTTATTATATGGGGAATGCAAGAAGCTTTTAACACAATCTTTAAAGATTACATTTATATATCCAACAACCCCAACTCCAATACTGAGCTTCGGACATTTTCACAAAATGTGGATCCACTTCACATCCTCTTCCGCACACTTATTACATATCAGTTGTCGTTAGCTTACATTACATTCTTTTGGACTCGGTGAGGGGGAGCATGGTATTGGATGCCTATGAAATCGCTTCCGGTAAAGTATTGGCTTAACTGTGTCTCCAGATATACCTTGACTAATTTTAATTTTCCTGGTACAGAAAAACCTTAAAAATCAATATCGACATATGTGGAAAATATTGGGTAAACATCATTAGTACACTGGTCCCTCAAGATGCAATATTAATTGGTTTCAAGATGGCCTTTGTATGTTGAAACCATTGTAAGGCCTTGTTCACACTTCAGTTTTTTGATCAGTTATTTTCATCAGTTATTGTGAGCTAAAACCAGGTGCAGGTCAAAAACAAAGAACAGATGCAGATCTTTCCCTTATACCTTATCTCTGTGTAGCCTCCACCTCTGGTTTTGGCTCACAATCACTGATGGAAATTACTGACCAAATAAATGACGTATGAACAAGGTCTAAGTTGAGTAATTGGTTCCAAAGCCCCAAAATGTCATCCAAGATAAGAGAAAATGAAGATTTAAGAAAAATAAGCAGAAAACTAAGACAGATAAAACATTGTATGTTGAGTCTGGTTTCAACTTATGATGGGTCAGAAGACCAATGTATGATGAAAATATCATATCCTGAGGACATTGTATCTTGAGGGATCACCTTATACATATGCTTCTGCTCACATTATATACAGTGCCTTGCGAAAGTATTCGGTCCCCTGGAACTTTTCAACCTTTTGCCACATTTCAGGCTTCAAACAAAAAGATATATTTTTGGTGAAGAATCAACAACAAGTGGGTCACAATTGTGAAGTGGAACGAAATTTTTTGTAATAATAAAACTGAAAAGTTGGGCGTGC
Organism: Rhinella marina; assembly: GCA_900303285.1. NCBI lineage: Eukaryota > Metazoa > Chordata > Amphibia > Anura > Bufonidae > Rhinella > Rhinella marina. The sequence continues at coordinate 154,252 of ONZH01024873.1, read as the reverse complement.
AAAATTACTCGGCCCATTTACTTTCAGTTCAGAAAACTCACTCCAGAAGTTCATTGAGGATCTCTGAATGATCCAATGTTGTCCTAAATGACCGATGAAGATAAATAGAATCCACCTGTGTGTAATCCAGTCTCCGTATAAATGCACCTGCTCTGTGATAGTCTCAGGGTTCTGCATCATGAAGACCAAGGAACACACCAGGCAGGTCCGTGATACTGTTGTGGAGAAGTTTAAAGCCGGATTTGGATACCAAAAGATTTCCCAAGCTTTAAACATCCCAAGGAGCACTGTGCAAGCGATCATATTGAAATGGAAGGAGTATCAGACCACTGCAAATCTACCAAGACCTGGCCATCCCTCTAAACTTTCATCTCAAACAAGGAGAAGACTAATCAGAGATGTAGCCAAGAGGCCCATGATCACTCTGGATGAACTGCAGAGATCTACAGCTGAGGTGGGAGAGTCTGTCCACAGGACAACAATCAGTCCAACACTTCACAAATCTGGCCTTTATGGAAGAGTGGCAAGAAGAAAGCCATTTCTCAAAGATATCCATAAAAAATCTCATTTACAGTTTGCCACAAGCCACCTGGGAAACATGTGGAAGAAGGTGCTCTGGTCAGATGAAACCAAAATCAAACTTTTTGGAAACAATGCAAAACGATATCTTTGGCATAAAAGCAACACAGCTCATCACCCTGAACACACCATCCCCACTGTCAAACATGGTGGTGGCAGCATCATGGTTTGGGCCTGCTTTTCATCAGCAGGGACAGGGAAGATGGTTAAAATTGATGGGAAGATGGATGGAGCCAAATACAGGACCATTCTGGATGAAAACCTGTTGGAGTCTGCAAAAGGCCTGAGACTAGGACGGAGATCTTCCAACAAGACAATGATTCCAAACATAAAGCAAAATCTACAATGGAATGGTTCAAAAATAAACGTAACCAGGTCTTAGAATGGCCAAGTCAAAGTCCAGACCTGAATCCAATTGAGAATATGTGGAAAGAGCGGAAAACTGCTGTTCACAAACACTCTCCATCCTACCTCAAAGAGCTCGAGCTGTTTTGCAAGGAAGAATGGGCAAGAATTTCAGTCTCTAGATGTGCAAAACTGATAGAGACATACCCCAAGAGACCGCAGCTGTAATCGCAGCAAAAGGTGGCGCAACAAAGTATTAATGCAAGGGGGCCGAATAATTTAGCACGCCCCACTTTTCAGATTTATTATTACAAAAAAGTTTAAATGATCCAATAAATTTCGTTCCACTTCACAATTGTGACCCACTTGTTGATTCTTCACCAAAAATGTAAAATGTTCTATCTTTTTGTTTGAAGCCTGAAATGTGGCAAAAGGTTGAAAAGTTCCAGGGGGCCGAATACTTTCACAAGGCACTGTATAAGACATAAAAGTAAAGATATTCTCCAGTTTGGAAAACCCAGATTCATATACCCTATTAGGGAATTCTGAATCATTTGAGGGGTGAGGGGGCATTTTTAGGATCCTGATCTCTTGGTCAAAGTGGAGAGCTGCTACAAAGAGTGTCTCTTGCTCTGGAGGACCTGTCTTGTCCTGCATTATACAGACCACCCATTAATTTCAATCAGTGTAATGTTTAATTTCCCCTGTGGAGACGTTGCAGGGCAATTGAACACTTACTGTCAGGTTACCTCATAGATTAAAGCTAATCACTTGTAGTCCCATCAGGATGATGGATGGATGGTGATGAGCTTATTTCCAAGGGACCCTTCTAATAAGAAGGATGGGATTGTCCATAGCTCACCACCTCTTTAACCATTACATATCCCACATGGGTATCACACATGGAATAGTATGACTGTAGAGCAAACATATGTCCAGCATCTTTCAATTACCACTTATAGCCAGTCTTGGTTACTCGGTCCCAGTTTCTCCAGATGCTTGGATCCAGTATTAAAGTACTGGCCTTATTCTTATAGCATTTGTGGCTACAAAGATGGCACAGTTCTTGTCCCCAACTGGGTTCACAGTCCAGCATCCTTATCTTCAGTTTTACAGAAACCTAATAGACCTGTATTGATAAGGAATGGGATCTTTTTTACATATCACAGTACATGTGGCATTTACTACATGGTCATGTTTATTTCCAAGTCATCTAACTTCCGATTATCTTATTTTTTTCTCTTCTGCCAGATTTTATTACACGTGAGTGTAAAGCATCATCAGGCCAAGCTGGCTTCCTATGTGATGACAGAACCACATGTATTGTAGCCTCAGCACTATGTGACGGGAAAGTGGACTGTGGACATGGGGAGGATGAATCTACAAGATACTGCGGTTAGTTGTACAGTATTTAGTGACTGTTTAGAAATAGAAAATGTTGGCTCAGTGCAGTAGTCATACAGACAGTGCCTGTAAGTACTGACCTAAGGGTGGGAGAAGCTCCTTGGCGCCCAAGGCAGAAGTTTTTATAGTGCATCTCACTAGCCTTTGCCCCTGAAGTTCAGTAGAATAGGTAAAGGATGAACAATTACACAAAGATCATTCCTAATCAGATTCCACCTTTCGTTTTTCAGAGCTCCTTTGAAGGTCAGTGGACTGTGACAGAATCCAGCCTCCAGTCCTGGTACATGCACAGGCACATACAGCACCGTAGACCCTCTGTTATGTGCGTATGCGCACATAACGGAGCACAGCCTTCTCTTCAACCAACTGCCACCTGGCAGCCCCACCGATCTGATATTGATCTGATATCACCTTTAAGTACTGATATACTTAGATTCTCCCCCCAGATTGGAATAGAGAAGAGCCTTAGGCCCTACACATAAATGAATCACGGACGTACCTAATGATTTTAATGTGTGTATTCATACATCTATGAATTTACCCAGTCCGTGGTTAATTTATGGACGCATGTCCTATTTTTGTCCATGTTCACGGATCCCTCACGCCCACTATAATCTATGGGTTCGTTAAACACGGATGCGGCACTGAGCATTGCCCTTGGAATATGGATGACACAGAGGGCAAAAAATGGACACATGGACCAAACACGCATCCCTCACGGATGAACCACTGACCTTCTTGTCACTGGTGTCATCACACACACGTATGTGAGAAAAAGGCCTTAGTGCATTCAGTTGGCAGGAGAGATAAATTAAGCTTTGTGATAAGACCATTAAAGGGGTTTTCAGAGACTATCCACTGGATAGGTCATCAGTATATGATTGGTGGGGGTCCGACACCAGGGACCCCGTCGATCGGCTGTTTGAGCGAGCGCTGCAGCCTTCTCTGAATTTTCTTAGGCTCAGTGATGACATGTTCATTGGTCAGCCACATAGAAGTGAATGGAGCTGAGAGCGATACCAAGCACAGCTGCTATACAATGTACGACGCTGTGCTTGGTAAGGCTACTTTCACACTAGCGTTTTTGCTGGATCCATCATGGGTCAGCAAAAACACTTCCGTTACTGATAATACAACCATCTGCATCCATTATGAACGGATCCAGTTGTATTATCTTTAACATAGCCAAGACGGATCCGTCATGAACTTCATTGAAAGTCAAGAGGGGATTGATCCGTTTTCTATTGTGTCAGAGAAAACTGATCTGTCCCCATTGACTTACATTGTAGGTCATTCCGGATCCGTTTTGCTCCGCATCCCATGATGCAGGGGCGGATTGGCCATAGACCTTACAGGGAAATTTCCCGGTGGGCTGATGCCCAAGGGGCCATCTGAGCCCTCCTCGTGGCCGGCCAGTGGAAGTTTTTGGAGATGTATTTTGTGATGGACTGTGGTATTTGGCCCTGTTGGGGTGGTATAATGTGCTGCAATATGGTATTGCTGACCCTGCCTATTTGTGTTGGCCCTGCCATCCGTCAATTTGGACCCAACTACAAAACGGGGCCACTTTTAGTATTTTTTCCAGGGCCATTTTAAGTTCCCAGTCCGCCCCTGCCATGATGGAAAGAAAACCGCTGCTTGCTGCAGTTTGCTCTCCGGTATGAGACCGGCATTTTGGAGCACTCCGTTCTGTTCAGTTACGTTTTGTCCCCACTGACAATGAATGGGGACAAAAAAGAGTTTTTCTCTGGTATTGAGATCCTATGACGGATCTCAATACCGGAAAAGAGAAACACTAGTGTGAAATTAGCCGATGAATTACTCCAGTGTTGAGATCCTATGACCCCCTCAGATCAGATACTGATGACCTATCCAGTCTTGGAAAATCATTTTAGTTACGCCCTTGGTCCTGTCTAGGTCCTAACTTTGTCTTTTGCTCTAGGCAACCACTTACTCCACCTTCTCCCAGTTTTTAGATTTTTTTTCATGTTTTATTGGCAGTAGCACTAGCATTAAGATGCCACTATCAGCAAGGTTTTGGGTGTAATTCAATGTTTTGCAGGTCTGTCATCCTCAGAGCTTCCCTCACATCCTTTACATAAGGTCTGTGGATGTGGCAAAAAGATCAGGGGCAGTACGCTGGCACTCTGCATCCACTGCATTACCTCTCAGCTTTACACGTCAGAAAATAGTGCTGCATGCCTCGGCCCAAAGAACATTCTTATAGAAGCCTCGTCTCGTGATAATATCATTATCAGTTCCTATGGCCCATGCATTTTCACATTTTGGACCGGCCTGATTTTTTTTTCCATTCAAACAGGGAATGTACCAAACAGTCTTCCAGAAGGCTTAGTATTCAAGTGTGCAAACAAGAGAGCGTGGACCTACATTGATAAACTTTGTGACAACAAGAACGACTGCGGAGACTGCTCCGATGAAACAGGTATCACTAATGTCACATGTCACTGTCACATCCCAAAGCGTATGCAGCCACAATCAAGTCTAGCATCAGTTTTTAGGGTATGGTAATGGAGAAACTTTACAAGAGTCTGTCCCTTTCAGATATCTTCCAACACCGAGTGTCACACAGATCAATACAGATTTTTTATGGTGTAAGGAGCCAGGAAATATATAAATGGCTGTTATGTCAATGAAGTGTGTCCCTATAGAGTCACATTAGATAATGTCAGGCCGTGTACTGGCAAGAATTATGAGAACACAACTTATTCTAATATTTCCAGGAGGAATACAAGAGCAAAGGCACAATGCATAATCATTTTATGGGAAGTGGGGGGGGGGTGTACAGTTATCTACTAAAAAGCACAATTTTTAAAAATATTTTTACCAAATAATCTATGCTCCATGTTTTATAGCTCATCTATATATTCAGATGAGGAGTAGGCTCTCTGCTTACACCCCTATATGTTTTGACATGATAATGGGGGGTCATTTACTATTCTGGAATATGCCTAAATTAGCAGTATATCAGGTGCAAATGGCGGCAGAATGGTTAGTTGCACCACTATCTGTGACTTCGCTCTGCTCACACCAGGTCCAAAATTGATGGTCCTGCCGGCAAGGAAGGAAACGGGCTGGTTTAGGTGTAGAAAACGGTCTAAATGTAAGCCAGCAAGTTAGCTGTCTTACTTTTAGACTGGGGTGGGATGCGCCGAAGTTATGGAGAAGGGCAGATCCTCCGCCAGCTATGGGGCTTTATTAAGACAGCTTAAAGGGAACCGGTCATCAACTTTATGCTACCCATACTAACGGCAGAATAAAGTAAAGACAGATGAGTCGAGTTCAGCAGTCTGTCATTTAAAAGTTAAAATTAAATGGTTGCCAAGAAGCAACATCACAATCATTGCAGACTGGGCCTGGAAAAGAGTCCCAGCCACCTGAGAAGAGTCATGGTTACTCATGAATTCCTGCTCTCCCTGCCCACCTGCTGATGAAAGTCTTCTACCTAGTTTTCTCCCTTTCACGCTAGGAGAGAACTGCCAATCATCAGCAGATGGGCGGGAGAGCAGGGGATTATGAATAAACATGACTCTTCTCAGGTAGATTTGACTCTTTTCAAGGCCTGAGCTGCAATGATTCTGATGCTGGTTCTCAGCAGCCACTTCCTTTTAGCTCATGACTGACACACTGCTGAAATCAGCATTTATGTCACTACTTTATACTGCCCTCAGTACGGTCAGCATAAAGTTGATGACAGGTTCCCTTTAATAAATATGCCACTATATCTCCATTTGGCATACAGGAGTCTATAAGGGTCCAGTCACACGTCCAGATAAATGGGTCCGCATTAGAGTTGAGCGAACGTGCTCGTAACGAGCACTGTACTGCTCGGATCCCCTGCGCAGCCATCCGGATCCATCCTCACCTGCCTGTAAGTCAATGGGCACGGATCCGTCTGGTATCACACACTAGTGTGTGACACCAAACGGATCCGTCCTCCTCACCCGACTGCAAGTAAGTGGGGATGGATCCGTTTGGTATGACACACTCGTGTGTCATACCAAACAGATCCGCCCCCATTGACTTACAGTCAGGTGAGGACGGATCCGGATGCCTGCGGGCATGCGAGCGCAGGGGATACGAGCACGTTCGGTCAACTCTAGTCCGCATCCGTTTTGCAATTTCACACGTCCATATGAATGGGTCCACATCCGTTCCGCAATCTTTTGAGCCCCAATTATTTTAATGGGGCCGCAAAAGATGCGGACAGCACACTGTGTGCTGTCCGCAACCGTAGTTCCGTTCCACGGGCAAGCAAAAAAGATCAAGAGCATGTCCTATTCTTATCCGCAGCTAAGGAACGCACATGGCCGGCGTCCGTGTTTTGCATATCTGCAATTTGCGGACGTGTGTATGGACACTTAGGGAGGCCCATGCATATGGCTGTATTTTCAGTCTGCATTTATTTGCGGATGGGATGCGGACCCATTCATTTCAAAAGGGGAGCAAAAAAATGCGGACAGCACACCATGTGCTGTCTGCATCTGTATGTTCCTTCCACAGTCCCGTAAAAAAGATAGAACATGTCTTATTCTTGTCCGTTTCACCTCTAAATGAGGTGAAAATAAAATGGCGGTATGCACACTACTGGTGTCTGTGTTTTGCAGATCTGCGCACCGCAAAACACATATGGTGTTTATCAGGCCTAAGGCAGCTGCAGGTGGACAAATGTTGCAGACCCAGGCAAAGCCCACGTTCAACAATAACTTTGTAGACAGTAGATTTTAATTTGCTGAACACTTGAAGTAGCAGGTGTCTTCATACAAATATTTGTTTTATAACTGTATATTATGACTATTTTCCAGCTCTTCGCTGTCCTCCGTGTCCAGGCTGGAGATGTAACACGGTCTTCTTTACGGATTGTGACTGCATCCCAAACACCCGCTGTAATGATAGCATTCAGGACTGTATAGACTGGAGCGATGAAACCTCTTGTCTTTGAGACTTCATAATACAGACTCTATTCCATGATGGATGACCCTTGGGAATGCTCCACTGGTCTACAGAGCGAATACTGGGTCAACTTGTCAGCCTTCCTCCTATCATAGTACAACTCATACACTGCTCACCAAAACGAGGACGACTAAATATCTCCTACAGGGAGTGTCTCATGTGTAACCAGTCTAGCTATTTTTCATCCAGTGTCACATGTAGGAATTGTTCAGGACTTGTAACCATGATAAATGTGATATACCGGATATGTCTTCAACTCTTCATATACTGCACAGACAGCTGAGACCCTAAAGGGCTAGTATTAGAAAAACCACTTCTGTTTCCTTCCAGGAAGAGCACCACACTCATCTATGGGCTGTGTCTGCTATTACAACTTCGCTCCATGTACTCGAAGGATAAAAGAAGGCTGGATTTCAATTTACTGTATTTAACAGGATATGATAGTATTTAAAAGACAAAAACACTTTAATTGCTGGGAAGAGGTGGGAGGCCTCTTGAAATCAATATCATGTTTGTCCTCTTCAGAAATCTGACATCTGGGATTAGTTGCTGGAGCAGGTTCATCACCACTGACTCAGATTGTAAGCGCCTGCAAACTGGGCCCTTATTGGAGTTGTTGGCTTTGTTGTTGCTATGTTATTTATGACTGATTGTACGGCGCTGTGGGTTATATGCGCTATATACCATATTTTTCACTTTGAGACGCACTCCAGGTTTAGACAACAGAAAATTAGGAAAAATATTTTCTAGGTCTTCATTGAAGGAAATCTTTTACTTAAGTTGAGGGGTCAAGGTCAGTAAATATGGAGTGTAGCGAGGGGGCTATAGTTTGGTCAGTTCCCGTTACCCTTAGCGTCATCTGCACCATTCTAACAACCAGCAATGGTGCATGTGGCCACCTCATTAAATCTATCTATCCAAATAAATGTGTCTCCCGTCATTGCTGTTGCGCTAGATTATTTTTAGGTATTTGTCTGCGACACACAGCTCTGCTACACAAACACACTTTAATAAAAACTCACATATCCCTACACTAGTGCAGACCATATAGTTTTACTGCTCCTGGGCTCCTCCCACTGATGACATCATCAATGGTCCTTAACCTGTACTTGGAGTTTTCATTTCCTTTCAGTACAGCTAAGATCTTCCTTCCCATGCGCTGAAGATCGTTCAGCCTGCCGCTGATCATACAGATTGGTGTCTGCAGATGCACACCTCTCATTGATCCAGCAAAGCGCTGCATGTGCGCTCTGCCGGATCATTAAAGAACTCCTGCCAAAAATTTTATTCCATGTCCTGCTAAAAATGTGCATGATGTAATCTATAGTGAATGTAACTTTTTTTTTTACCAGTGGCATTTGTTTGCAGTTCTGTCTCCCAGATGCTTCTCATCTGTGTCATGTGACTAGGAATTAGACCCACCAACTCACACAGCACCTTATGTGTGGACAGGAAGTCTAATTTTCTATGCATTCCTATGGGAGCCTCACTTTCAGTCTCATAGGAATGAATAGAGCAGTTACTGGCTTTCTGTCCTGGGTCAGTTGGAGGTCAGGGAGTTGGTCACATGACCCAGCTACAATAAGAAGAGAGGTTTTTACTCACAGAAACAGTCACTGATAAGAAAATGACAATCACTACAGATTATATCATGCACCTTTCTAACAGGTCAGAGAATAAAAATTTTTGCGGGAGTTCCCGATGTCTACAGGTGAATCATACACAGCATAGACCAGGGCACTCCACAAAATCAAAGTGTATATTCTCAGCCCCAATAGCCACTTGGGGGTTGGTATAGGAGGGGAAATCGTGCCCTTTAATTAAAAAGTCCAGCAAATATTTCAAGTCTCGTTTACACATCAGCGTCTATCTTAATATTTAATCCTCTCCCCCAGGAACTATAAATGCTTGGTGAAGTTATTATGCATAAGCCATGCCTTATACTACCAACATTTACCAAGGATTCATAAGCACCGGGGCCTAGAAACAGGTGGAGAAAAACCTTTAGACAGAAGACAAAACAATTCTCCTGAAGCTTATTGTGGATTAATCTTTATTTCCAGGCGTGTTCAGTTAAACTAGGCTGTAAAGGCAGGGTCTGCATGAGAGCAGGTACTGAAGCAGAGCTGCTACATATTGAACATTTTCAATGAACCCATCTTTAATCTCATCAAGTGGAAACAGGAAAAAACAAACAAAAAACAAGTAGGTAAGTCACAATATAAAATAGCAGCTCCGTCCATCTGTTCAGAGTCAAGTTCCTCAGTGGTTTTCAGCTTAGACAGATTCGTTCTTAGAAGCTTCGTCAAAGTTCTCAACCAGTTCTGTAGAGAGATTAACACATACAGGTCATCAAAAGGGTTTCTTTGGCTTTCAAAATTTTGTCGGCTTGTTAAAAAAAAAACAGCAAGAAATTAGAGTATAACAAAAGGGTTTTGTAAGGAAGAGACGTCTATAGGTAAACACCTGAATAATCTTATAAAAGCCTGTTTAACATCCGTATATATGCGTCCTATGTACAGCGGAATCTGCTGCTAATGTAACTGTACAGGGCTATTCACATGGGCGTACAGTATATTTTCCATGTCCGAGTTTTGTGCTTATTTGCTTCCAACTACGCCCATTATAGCCTATGGGAGCACACCAAAAGTAATACGCATGCAAATCTGGATGAATTACTGAAGCAATACTGATGACAATCCGGGCGGTATATTTTTCTGCAGTCAAGTGCTGTACTGACAGATTTCAATACAATATTGTGTGACACGGATGAAAAATAAGGGGGAAAAAAACAAACAAAAAAAAATGCTCATAACGCATTTCATGATTTTCTATCGACTTACAACTGACATCTGGTCGCTGAATTTTTTTTTTCCCCAGCAATTTCACAGCAGAAATATAGAAGACTGCCGGCATGCAGATTTCAGCCATACCAGTTGAAAAGGATTATTCTGCTTTTCTGATACAGCAACATGCTGGAGTAGGTTATGTAGTTAAAAAAAAATGTGACCCTTTATTAGTCAGTGGACATATTAAAAAAAAGAGGGTGTTCCACAGGATATGCCATATAGGTTTATTAGGTGCGAGTCCCATTCCTGGGACCTGCACTTCTATTGAGAACCCTTCACTATCTCTGTGACGTGGCTGCCTCATCCAGGCGGAGAATAAATAGGGACCTGGCTGTGCATTTGCATCGCTTTCTCTATTCACTTCTATGGAGATCATGGAAAAAGTTGTGCAAGTGGCATAGCCATCTCCATTCACTGTCCACCTGATGTGGCAACGGATAGTATGGTTGCTCTATTACAGCTTTATACAAAATGGACCTGCATTATGACCAAATGAAGTCTAACGCTTAGAGAAAGTCCTACCTGGAACTTCATCATCCTCTTCCTCCCCAGTAGCAAGTGGTGCTTTCCCGTCCACAGCTAAAAGAAGCAGATCAATGTATGAAACAGAACATGAACACAGTAATACAATGACATTCAGTTCTTCACAGCTCGGTCGCACAGACTATATAGATTAACAAGAGAAAAAAAAAACCCACACATGATGCCTACCAAATCTAGTGTTTTTCAACCAGTGTTACAGCAGTAGGTTACTTTCATAGCTGCACTGTAGACATCACTTTGTGCCACCAAGGTGTTTGCAAGCGGCCAAGTACATTGACCGTGACTAAATGATATAGCCCTGCAGTCAGTGAATGTATTCACCTGGCATACTACAGGCCACTGAGCTACAATAAGCTGAGCGATGGGAGGTCTACTTACATTGTTTTGGCAAGGCCTCCGCAAGTCTCCGCAGGCTGGTGAGGCTATCTGCTCCGAGCTGGTTCAGAATGCTAGGTAACATCTCTGTGAGCTGCTTGGTCTCAGCATGCCCTGTAATGGTGAAGGTGTTGGCAGCCAAGGAAGCCTGGACTTTAGGATTATTGAAGTGGATTACGGTTCCTTGGTTTGTAAACATGTTTACCTAGAAAGATGAACACAAGCGTAATGAATTTAATGGAAGCATAAAGGATATATACATAAATAAGTGCACCTCCATTTAAAATGAACATGCCTAAAGGGCATTTGTCAGCAGATCTGTACCTATGACACTGGCTGATCTGTTACATGTGCGCTTGGTAGCTGAAGACATCTGTGTTGGTCCCATGTTCATATGTGTCCACATTGCTGAGAAAAATGAGGTTTTATTACATGCAAATGAGACTCTAGGAGCAACGGGGGAGTTGTCATTACACCTAGAGGCTCTGCTCTCTCTGCAACTGCCACATTCTCTGCACTTTGATTGACAGGGCCAGGCGTCATGATGTTATCACATCTGGCCTTGTCAAAGTGCTCCTGTAGAAGAGACTAAGCTTCAAGGCAAGCAACTATTCCTCAGTCAGGTGCGCAAATGATTCACTGCCAGGGCAATTTTAGTACAGGCAACCGCCTAAACTCATTGCTGTTCATTTACAAAGACTGTAAACCAAAGATCACAGGAAAATGCAGAAACTGCATTTTGCCACTTTTTGCCTCTCTCCACTGCGCTCGCCATTTTTGAGTGGAGCTTAGCGGAACCACACGGTGCCACCACAGGCCGACACATTTACAAAAGTTTATACCAGAAAACAGGCATCTACGCCAGCTTCTAGATGGTATGGGTTTCAGTTTCTGGCACACATTCTTACTCCAGTGGGGATTCTATCAGCACCAGTCTTTAGTAAATGAGCCCCAGTGTATATTACATGGGGGCAGATAGAGGAGACTACAGGACTACAAGGTAAGACTAAGGGCTCATGCACACAAACCTATTTCTTGTCCGTTCTGTTTTTTTGGTGGCCCATATGTGGAACCATTTAAATAAAAACAAAAAAAAACAAACAATGCATTCCATATCTTTATGCCCGCAAGTCCATTCCACATAAAAAAAAAAACAACAACAACAAACAGAACATGTCCTATTCTTGTCCATTTCGCAGACAAGGACAGGCATTGCTACAATGGATCTGCAAAACATGGATGCAACACGGACACTGCATGGATGTCATCTTTGTTTTGCAGATCCATGTTTTGCAGACCTCAAAATACATATGGTCGCATGCATGAGCCCTATGGGTGCATTCACACAACTGTATAAAAAAGATGTCTGTCACATCCTATTTTTTTTTGAGGATCCATTGTGATAATGCCCATCCTACCTTTTCTGCAGGGCTACGGAACAGACCTACAAATACATACAGCACATGGTGCACTGTCCGCATTTTTTGCTGACCCTTTGAAATGAATGGGTCCACATCCTATCCACAAAAAACGTGGACCAATAATATGGTCGTGTGAATGCACCCCAACACAAAGGGTTTGTTTTCATCCATGAAGACCGTTCATTCTGGACAGCAGCTGTAAAGACTTTCCACAAAAAGAATATTTGTAAGGGTTGCTTACAGTTTTCATTTTGGATGCTAAAGGGGTTTTCTGACAATTAAGAAATAAGTCCTATCCTGACTTCATCAATAACTGGTTGGTTCAAATCCAATCCCTGCACCACTGCCAATCAGTTATATGAGGGGGCCGCAGAGGATGAGCACTGTGGCCACTTCACATTATACCAAACAGCATCTGTGTTGGGTACTGAAGCCCAATCCCATTGACTTGAATAGGGCCGAGCTGCACAAAGGCCATGCAACTGATGGATATAACACCACTGATCAGATATTGATTAGCTATCCTGAGGACAGGTCATCAATACTTAATTCCTGGAAACCCCTATAATATAGCCTTGTAAAGGATGGAAAATGATTCACTCACTTCTTCAATGCCAGAGATGTTGTTCACACCCAGCTTCTTCAGCGAGAACTGTAGTTTTTTGTCGTCAGCAGTGGCTGTTCTGTGGACGACCTTCTTCTTTCTGCGGGCTGTTCCCTGAAGAGATCAAAAAATAAAAAATATTAATAGTGCAGACATTTACAGATGCTAAACCAGTTACAGCAAAAAAAGTAAAAGCAAATTTGAATTCCAGTTACATAAGCCTGGAATATAGAAAAAGTTGCCATAACTACACCCTCCAAAGGTTTAGTCACTTCAACAGTGCAGCCGAAAATGGCCTTAAAAATAGGATAATAGACAATAAATATCATATGGGCCGAGAACAGGTTCAGCGCGTCGCCCAATTCTATGAGTAGAAATTCACATCCGAGCAGAGGGGTACACATAACAGCACTGGAAAAATATACTGAGGTGTGCAAAGCTCATATATACATCAAAAGACTGTACTCTTAAAAACACTAAGAGACCATGTCAGATATGATCATCCATATTGGTATAAAAATGTATACTGTAAACAGCTTCTAAGTTACATCTACACTTACTAGGGTAAATATACTGTGTACAAAAATATACAATACAGGCAACCAACTTCTCGCAACATCGCAGCAAACAATGATTAGCAAAATTTGGACTAAAATTCTAATTTGCAACTAAAATGTGTACGCTAGCAGAGACCTCATGAAAATAAAGTATAGTCTGCAAAAACGTTAAGTTGTGAGATACATAGTACACGTCTACATTCAGTGCAGCACAGGAACTGCAGGAATGCACCAACTTTTGCACGCAAGTAAGGCTCTTTTGGGAAGAGTCCTCCAGGACACCCCCCCCCCCAATTAAAATAATAACAGATCTCACAGAAATGGCTCAAATGGATGCAAAATGTGCATAACTGATGCATAGAATCCTTTTCTGTGAGTTTTTTTTTTTTTGCCGTAAATCCGTGTCAAAAACCTCAACCTGAAAATGCAGTGAAGTGAATACCCATTGGTTAAAAACACAACAGTAAAAAAAAAAAAAAGGCAAGTTTTTCGCACTGAAAAAAATGACCCCATTCTAAGTCCTCATCCACATTTCCATGTCATTTTCAAGTCCATGAAAAAAAAAAAAAAAAAGCAACCATGTTTCATCCATGAAGGATCTGTGCTTCTCACCCATAATCCACCCACGGACATAGCTCAGTTGAAAATTAATTTCCAGAGCATCTCCTAAGGCCCCTTTCACACGAGCGGGAGACTCGCATGTCTCCTGCAACGGATCTACAGGGCTGGACTCGGCACTGACTGGGATCGCATAGCAGTATATGCGATCCCTGTCTGTGCGGAGTCCAGCCCTGTAGATGCGTTGCGGGAGACATGCGAGTCTCCTGCTCGTGTGAAAGGGGCATTACAGTCTTCTGTGAAAAACCAACAACACTGATCCTATCTGTTTTGTCTGATTTTTCTGGATCAATAGGTGCGATTGGTCCGCATCAAGGACAAAAATAGTGACTGTCTCCATGATTTTTTTTTTTTAACTTAAAACAAACAAACAAACCACAAACAAATAAAACATGTCCTATACTTGTCAGTGAAAATCAGGACGTGGCCCCATTGAAGTCTATGGGTCCACAAAAACGCAGAATGCAATAATTTTTTTTTTTTTTGTGCGGACATGCTGAACTGACAGCAAAAAACATACAGCCGCCTGAATGAGCCCTAAAGCTGAGAGTGTCCGCTTTAAAAGAGGACTTGGAATGAACTTCTGTTACACAGCCCGAGATCCAACCATTAGCAGCAAGAACGGACTTTGAACGTCCCTCTCTTCTAAACTGCAAGGACCTATGAGATAGGGAAAGTGTTAAAAGGGGAAGTGGAGCTCTGCTGGCTCTGGGGTGTGTTATATTCCAGCAGAAGTGGACGCACTGGTGTGAAACCAGCCTTAAGGTCCCTTTATATGGGACCATATTACAGCAGATCGTCGGGAAGGAAGCGTGTGATTCTCGGCCTGTATAAAGGGCCCTTTATGTAATGCTTCATGTTTGTACAGGGACAAGAATCACACAAAACCACTCCCGTCACAGTCAGTGCATCTGCACCGCGGCTTCATTTAAAGGGTTTCTGTCACCAGTTTTTTCGGTATGAATCAGGCTGACATTAGAGATGCTCGCCTAGAGCAAAACATCATGACACTGAAAGGGGACACTTGTACCAACAACCCTGTATTTGTGCTAGAAAATAGCGTGCTATAACTAAGTACCCAGGGACCTGCCCTTATACCTACAGTTTCAAGCTTTTACAAGTGCAGGCCTGCATTATCCGAATACATTAAAGCAGGAGTGTAAAACATTTTCACCAAGGGCCACATCAGCTTTATGATTGCCTTCATAGGGCCAACTTCCAGAACTCAGGCAGAGTCTGCAGGGTAGTCCTATGTAACACCACAGTGATAACCGAGTACAGATAATGTAGTAGATGTCACCTGCAGTCCTATGTAACACCACAGTGATAACCGAGTACAGATAATGTAGTAGATGTCACCTGCAGTCCTATGTAACACCACAGTGATAACAGAGTACAGATAATGTAGTAGATGTCACCTGCAGTCCTATGTAACACCACAGTGATAACAGAGTACAGATAATGCAGTAGATGTCACCTGCAGTCCTATGTAACATCACAGATAACAAGGTGATAACCGAATACAGATTTCATGTTAGGTGCAGTCCTATAAAGCTAAAACCATTCATATTACAGGGGCAGACTATTGTACCTGAACTTATCTAGCCCACTTCCACAGAGTCCGGACCATGTTGTCAGAGACATACTGGGCAGAGGCTGCAGGCAGCTCCCATGCTTTGCTCATCTTTCCACTGAAACCTCTGCGGACGGCACAACACACAGCGTCTTTCCATGACATTGTGACGTCATGAGCAGCTGGCGCCAACACAGCCCTGATGTTTAAAGGGATGGCCACCGGGTATGGCAAATCCCTATTCATGGTGGCGGTTCTCTGTCTTTCCACAACCTCACACAAGCCACAGAGCATGGTGCAGTAAACTGTCCCTGTGCTTAAACCTCTGATATGTCATCACAACATCAAAGGTTCTAACGAGGAGCCCGAGTGCGGACAACCCCGACAACTGCCAAAATGAGGAGGCAGGCGTGCGGACACAGAGCTCGCTCTACTTGCTGCAGCTCCATAGACCTTCTATTGAGTTCATCTTCAGCCACGAGTAGAGCACTCACAGCGATCAAACCCTTTGATAGGATATGAAGTTTTTAGGAAGTACAGGGACACTTTAGAAGCATTTGCCACCCAAGTCCAATAACTCTCTGAACATAAGGATCATCCTGGACATTGGACATTGTGTGTTCATACATAAGAGGCCGAAATGTGTACAGTCATCTCTTCTCTCCAAGTATTCCAGAAGCGGCAGCAGGAGGTGTATGGCTGTCACTTTGAGGGATGAGACACCACTAATAGTTTATACTCCTAGTTTCTTAATGTTTTCTATTTTGATATCATTTATGTAAAACAATTACCTTTCCACCAATGCGGACTTGTGCTTGAAGTTTTGCTAACTTTTCTTGATTCATGATACTTTCTTTCATCTGAAAAAGAAAACAAGAGGACATACGATGATTCCAGAACTATTAGTGTCACGGATGTGGGAGAACTGACCTATGTCTAAGAGAAAGACTAAGGCTACTTTCACACTAGCGTTTTTAAATTCCGGTATTGAGTTCCGTTATAGGGGCTCAATACCGGAAAAAAACACTTCAGTTTTGTCCTCATTCATTGTCAATGGGGACAAAACTGAACTGAAGACAACGGAATGCTCCTGAAAGCATTCCGTTCCGTCTTCAGACCGGAGAACAAACCGCAGCATGCTGCGGTTTTCTCTCCGGTCCAGGCATCCGCACCAAGACGGATCCGGAATGACCCCCAATGCAAGTCAATGGGGACGGATCCGTTTGGTGTGGACACACCAGTAATCCGGATCTGCCCTCCATTGATTTCCAATGGGGGGGGTCATTCCGGATCCGGCTACATACACACAGACATACATACAAACTAACATACAGACATACATACAACATACTCACATACTCCAGGGACGCCGGCAGCATGTCTTCACGCACCTCCTGCGCGCAGCTATGACGTTTCCCCACTGCGCCCAGCAGAGGGCGCTGTGGGGAATCGTCATCACTGCGCGCAGGAGGCGCGTGAAGACGTTCTGCCGGCGTCCCGGGAGTATGTGAGTATGTATGTATGTCTGTGTCTTGTTTTAATGTGTGTCATGTGTGGGGCCGGAGTGCTGCTCCGGCTCCACACATGTATAGCGTTAGCACGGATCCGTTGGCACCCTTTAGGTGCCGGATGCGTGCTAACGCTAGTGTGAAAGTAGCCTAAGACAGTATTTCAGTCTTCTCCACACACTAGTCCTCCAGTATGTAATAGTCACTTGGAAACTCCTTCAGCATTCATCAGCTCTGCTCGGCTTTCAAGCATGTGACATGTTGGCTGCCACTCATTTAGTACTTTACAGGAGGTGATGACATCAATGACAACCGGTGTATAATCCTATGCTGGCTGATCAGTGGAGATCAGTGGAGGGACTGATCAGTAGTGAATGCTGGTGGGAGCGTTCATTCCAACAGTAGGGGTCTTAGAGCAGGCCAAAAATCACAATGGATCCTGATCTTTCTCTGTGATAACTAGTCAGGCTGGTGGGTTAGGCTCCGCATACATTACATTAAAGCCTACCATCCAATATATATTTATATGTCCAATGGTAACCTGTGTCAGAGAAGCCATACATTGGTATCTATCACCTACAGGGTACAGATATATTGTGCAATATGTCCAACACGCGCCATTGGGGAAAGGGAAAGTGATCTGTGGACAAAGACTAAGGCCTTCTTCACACAAGCAGCTTATGTGATGGACCGAACACTGCTCCTCTGATCTGATCTCACAGCAATGGCTTATGATGCTGGCCGCTCCTGCCTGACCACGGGTCTACTGTACTTACATAATGCTGTGAGTACTGTACAGACCTGCGGTAACATCATAGGTCATGATGCTGTGCGTTTGGTCTGGAACATGTGGTCCTAACATGTAGGGCGTTTCCCAGACAGAATACACTCCTGTGAAAACTGGACCAGCGGTCATTAGATGAGAGGTGGCTCTGCCAGTGTCCATGCATTCCTATGGCAGGAACTATCAATGGTCACTGGTGCTGGTGATAAATGGTCAATGAAGCCACCAGCCTGGCAGACAGAAGAGCTGACCCTGCCCACCACCAGAACAAGCCCATCACACCATGCCCGACACCAGGGGCCCCTGCCCGCCACCACCACCAGTGCTACAGGCCTTACACCATAAGACCCGCACAAGAGTCCCCATTATTACTGGCGCACCTGGAGTACAGGGATAGCCCCCAGAGCTAGCGGTACTACAAGGCCCAGCATGACAGCCCCATTGACATGAAGCAGCGCTCTGCCCATACTCCTCGCCCAAGAGCAGGCATACCCTGACCGGACCAGGTCCAGCAAGGCCTGACCATCGTCCCCTCACCTTCTGCAGCCGGCAGGCGGGTGTGTGTGGGGAGCACTGCGGGTTTAAAGGCCTCCAGAAAGCGGCGGCACCGGGCACGCACACACGCGGGGAGCAAGACGGAAGCCAAGAGGAAGGACCGGAAGTGAGGCGCGACCCACGTGACCGGCGGCACCCAGCCTGCTCCGTGAGGCAGGAGAAGCGTCCTGGTGACGGGCGGACATGTGCTGGGCGCAGGCGGCTGTCATAGCAGTATACTGTACAGAGGAGGTTATAGCTAGGGAGAATGGCGACCAATCAGATTCCTGCTTTTATTCATAAGCAGCCTTTTGCAAAATGAGAGCAGTGATCGGATTGGTTGCCCTGGACAGTTCCCCTACCTCCCTGTGTCTGAGATGTGCACAAGTTGTGCGTTTTCATGTAGGCTGTGTGGATGTCAGTGCATGCACTGGTAAAGTTACTGTCTCATCCACCGAATATAGGGCCCAGTTAAACCACAGTGTCCTCTTGGCATAACCCTTTTTCTGTTGTACAGGAGATAGTAATCTGCTTTGCTTTCCTATACATAGGCATAATATAAGAACATGCCACATGGAGGCTATTTTTTACAGCATGACTCTTTGGGTGACATACAACTGTACAGTTGCATTATATTGCAGCCTTCTGTCAGAAGTGATGAATACCTTTGATGGAAGGTAACGAGTGTGAACAGAGCCTAACACTGAGCTCTCAACAACAGATGAAAAGAGTTACATGTCTTCATAGGATGTGTCCTCAATGAAAGATCAAGTGCAGGACGGGTCCAATTTGTGAGAACAGGGTCCTACTAGCAGATTTTTCTTCCAGGTACTATAATATATATATGTATATAAGTATATATATAATATACTGCTACAAATACACCGCAGGGCACACATCACAGGTATCCAGGGCTGGATCAGTGTGTACACACACATTTGCACCGTTACACAGCTGTATTTCTAGACATCATTTTCTCCATAGTTTATATAGTTTAAACATATTCCATAAAGATTGTCGCCATTTACAGCAGTCCCTGTCCCCAATGATCGCACTGGAGCCCCCATGCCAAATTGTCATCGAAGGTGTCATCTGTGTAATGTCCGCATCTGTGCGACTGGGCCCCAATGATAGCGCATGTCCTATTCTTGTCTGTATTGCACACAAGAAAAGTAATTTCTAGTAACGGGAGTGAGAAAACTGCAGAATGCACATGAAAGGTATCTGTATTCTGCGGATCCGTGGTTTGGGGACCGCAGTACAGGCACCGTCTTCTACGTGAGGCTTAATTTGCAAATCAGACACTTAAAGGCTGTGTACACCTTGAGGAGCAATTTTTTTTTAATGATTTTTAGTATTTTACTCATTTTGGGCTAAAAATTATTTTTCCATTTTGGTCGTTATTGAAAATATTCAGCCATTCTGTCACAAAGGGTTAACTGTGTGAATCCAACGTTCACTCTGTGCCTGTCATCTAATAACCCTTATCGCTAAATTACTAAAAGGTAATTTACTATTACTGTTTAAGCCACATTCTTATCAGAAATATAAGAACTGAGCTGTAATGAGTGTTTATAATGTTAGAGATAAGGAGCCATCAGCTGAGCTGCCTGATGGAACAGAGTAAACCTGGAGAATCTCAAGGCGGTACAGAGAAAGTGGACCAAATAGAATGTCAAATTACTCTATGTAGATGTCAGTTTAAATTAATTCACACAACAGTGAAAACAATGGCCCACAGTTTAAACAGTAGTTTTTTCATGGATGCCTTTCTGAAAAATGGCCATTAAAAATGTGAAAATGGACACAACAGGACTAGAGATGAGCGAGCATGCTCGAGTGCCATTTTTGCGTATTTGCGTACGCATTTTAAAATTACTACGCTATTCATACGCATATTTTAATCTATACGCAAATGCGTACGAATAGCGTACAAATTCAATTTGTACGCTATTCGTACGCAATTTGTACGCATTTGCGTATGAATTAAAATATGCGTATGAATAGCGTAGGAATTTTAAAATGCGTACGCAAATACGCGAAAAATGGCACTCGAGCATGCTCGCTCATCTCTAAACAGGACATGTTCTTTTTTGAAGGCCGGTTTTCACAATCCATTAAAAAAACAGACGTGTTATTACATCCATAGGCTTTCATTGTTCTGAAAAACGACGTATGATAGCCATACACTTAATACTATGCCTAATGCATAGATGTAGTATCTGCACACTATAGGGTCACTATATGGCAGGATTGTTGGTTAAACAGTGCCTTGAAAAAGTATTCATACCCCTTGAACTTTTCTACATTTTTTCACTTAACACTCACAAACTTAAATGCATTTTATTGGGATTTTATGTGATAGATCAGTAATGGCCAACCTATGGCACGGGTGCCAGAGGCGGCACTCAGAGCCCTCTCTGTGGGCACCCACACCATGAAAAAAGGTCTATGGTGTGAGAATATGTTTTACACTTCTCCTGCCATTAATCAGCGCAGGGCGCACTATGAACAGCACAGGCAGAGCACTGAATGCAGGCAGGATATTATAGCTACATGATAAAGTACATGGACGATATACTATACTGGACTGTAGTATTCAGGGTAAATTGCCATGTTAGCACTGTGCGATAAACAAGTGGGTTTTGAGTTGCAGTTTGGGCACTCAGTCTTTAAAAGGTTCACCATCACTATGATAGACCAACACAAAGGAGCACGTGTGAAGTGAAAAGAAAATGATACATGGTTATCAAAATTTATAATAAGGAAAGTTTGGCATGCATTTGTATACATCCCCCCGAGTCAATACTTTGTAGGACCACCTTCGCTGCAATTACAGCTACAAGTCTTTTGAGGTATGTCTCTACCAGCTTTGCTCATCTAGAGGCTGAAAATTTTGCCCGTTCTTCTTTACAAAATAGCTCAAGCTCAGTCAGATTGGATGGAGATCGTCTATGAACTGCAATTTTCAAGTCTTGCCACAGATTCTAAGTGGGATTTAAAATGTAGCTGTCATTCTTTTTTTTATTTTTTGTAATGTATAGGGGTAGTGATACTGATCATTTTTGTAATATACTTTAATCACTGAAATTGTACATTTCTATTAAAAAAATAGCTGTAAAGTGACCCATTTTGACCCTTATCAACGCTCCTTCTGTTTACATAACACAATGTTGAGCAAGTCTCCACTGTTATGTAAACAACAGACAGAGGAGCGTTACTAAGGCTCAAAATGGGCCACTTTACAGCTATTTTTCTACTGGGCCATTCTAACATATGAACATGATTTGACCTAATCCATTCCATTGTAGCTCTGGCTGTATGTTTAGGGTCCTTGACCTGCTGGAAGGTGAACCTACGCCCCAGTCTCAAGTCTTTTGCAGCCTCTAACAGGTTTTCCTCCAGGGTTGCCCAGTATTTAGCTCCATCCATCTTCCCATCAACTCTGACCAGCTTCCCTGTCCCTGCTGAAGAAAAGCATCCCCATAGCATAATGGTGGATGGTGTGTTCAGGGTGATGTGCAGTGTTAGTTTACCTCCACACATAGCGTTTTTCATTTAGGCCAAAAAGTTCAACTTTGGTCTCATCTGACCAGAATACCTTCTTCCACATGTTTGCTGTGTCCCCTACATGGCTTGTGGCAAACTGCAAATGGGATTTCTTATGGCTTGCTTTCAAAAATGTCTTTCTTTTTGCCAATCTTCCATAAAGGCCAGATTTGTGGAGTACACGACTAATAGTTGTCCTGTGGACAGATTCTCCCACCTGAGCTGTGGATCTCTGCAGCTTCTCCAGAGTGACCATGGTCCTCTTGGTTGCTTCTCTAATTAGTGCTTGGGCTGTCAGTTTAGGTGGATGGCCATGTCGTGGTAGGTTTGCAGTTGTGCCATACTGCTTCCATTTTGAATGATGGATTGAACAGTGCTCCATGAGATATTCAGAGCTTGGGATAGTTTTTTTATAATCTAACCCTGCTTTACACTCCTATACAACTTTATCCCTGACCTGTCTGGTGTGTTCCTTGGTTTTCATGATGCTGTTTGATCACTAATGTTCAACAAACCTTCACAGAACAGCTGTAGTTATACTGAGAATACATTACACACAGATGGACTCAATTTACTAATTAGGTGAATTCTCAAGGCAATTGGCCACACTGGATTTTATTTAGGGGTATCAGAGTACAGGAGGCTGAATACAAATGCACACTACAATGTTCAGATTTTAATTTATTAAACATTTTGAAAACATTATATCTTCTTCTTTTCACTTCACACATACTTGCTAATTTGTGTTGGTCTAACACCTAAAATCCCAATAAAATACATTTAAGTTTGAGGATGTAAAGTGGAAAAAAATGTGGAAAAGTTCCAGGGGTATGAATACCTTTTCAAGGCACTGTATTGGTGATTGTATAGTGGTAGGAGACACTTGTGCCTGATTGAAATAGTGACTTCTGTCTATCTGACTGTGTAATTAAAGGGGTATTCCAGAACAATTCTGATTGTGCCTGGGTCTTCCTGCTCCTCTTCTCGACACCACAGGAAGTGGCTGGAAAAGATGCTCAGTTTATCAGTGGCTGAGGCCAGTCATCGCTGCAGCCATTGATTGGCTAAGTGGCTTTCCCAGCCATTTCATGCTGTGTCAAAAACAGGAGCAGTAAATAGAGTGGGTTACATATTTAAAGGGTTTTTCCAAGATCAGACAATATTTGTCCATAGGGGAGAAATAGGATAAAGTAAGAAAAGGCACAATAGTCACCCAAAAACTCTTCTGCTATATTACTTTGGCTGCAATGATGACATCATGTCAGCGCTTGACCACTGCAGCCAATCACTGTCCTCAGTGGTGATGCCTTGCGTACCTCCCAGTAGTGACATCACCCAGTCATTTACGCATACTCCTGTGATGTCACAGACATGACAAGATCACAAGCTATGGAGCCTTAAAGGGCACCTGTGCTTCTGCCCACCCCCAGTTTATAAGTGCAGTTGCCATGGTTGTCTGGCAGGTGTGGGTCCCAGTGTTAAATTTATAGGATCAACGCCTTTTGATTTCCTACAGGTGTCAGTATTGGGTCTGTGACATCACCGCAGTGTGGCAGACCGCTGCAGACTGCAGCACCATGGGTCCCAGCTCTTGCCTACCTCGCAGAAGGAGCAAGCACCCGTTAGCATACCACCGCATCCGCCCTCACAGCCAGGTCTCCACTTGTGTGCTATAGCGCACGCGCATGCACCTGTCCCTTTGTTATTGACGCCTCCTGATTACTGTCTCCACCCAGAGGCGGGGTTACTGGTATTTAGGGCAGCTTCACTGACCATGAAGTGCCCAAGCGTGGTTGTCATACCTGTTAACTTCTGCTGAAGCTTCCTGCTGCTCTGATCTGCTCAGTACTGGACTTTGCCAATTAACCCTGACCTTCCCTGCCTGTCTGCCTGCTACCTGGATTACCTGGACTATTGACCCCTGCATTGCTTGACTACAACTCTGCTTGCTGTCACCTGTAAGTTTGCCTGGACTTCTGACCCTGCATTGCCTGACTACAACTCTGCTTGCTGTCACCTGTAAGTTTGCCTGGACTTCTGACCCTGCATTGCCTGACTACAACTCTGCTTGCTGTCACCTGTAAGTTTGCCTGGATTTCTGACCCTACATTGCCTGACTACAACTCTGCTTGCTGTCACCAGTAAGTTTGCCTGGACTTCTGACCGTGCACTGCCTGACTACAAGCCCGCCTGAACCTGTATACCGTATTACTCTGAACTTTGTTTTGCCTTTGTTTCTAGTGACTTTTGTTTACCTTCTGCCAGTAAAGATCATCTGTTCCGTTACTCTGCCTCAGTTGGACTCTGTACACACTCCTGCAGTTAGCTACTTTCTGGGTGGCTGGTTTAAACACCAATGTCCTGACTCTGGGAGTCAGCAGCCTGCAATATTGGACTAATTGCTAGTCCACTATCAGCTGACCCAGAGGATCCACATCCTCTGGTTGTGACAACAGGTAACAGAACAGCCTGTCGTTGACAATTACCCCCCATGATGTGTTCAGTGGTGACACCACTAATGTAGTTTTATAGATGTCAGTAACTATGCCCAATGAAATCTAATGCTCAAAGGGGTTGACCCATAAAAAGTCACAAAAAAACTTCTGTTTATATGGCCTGTTAGTGCATATGGATGTTATAGAGGGGCGAGTTCCATCTCTGCCACCCCTTCCCACCAAGCCAGAACGGAGACTCGCTTTTATGGATTTACATGAATGTACACCAACCCATCATGTTTTTCTGCAAAATAAGATATAATCATTTTTTATTCTAATTGTAGTCAGCCTGTTTAAAAATAGAAAAATAGACAATCACCTTGAGGCACGCCCATATTGGACATTCTAACCGAGGATAAAAGAAGGTGATGATTGTGTGGCTTCACTTACTGTTACAACTTGTCCTCGGTACCACTCCCTTCTCCATACATGCTTGTCTCGCAGGAAGCTGATTTCTTGTTGTGTAGTCATACTTCTTATACATAAAATCACAATGACTAAATTGTATTATTTAAGGAAAATCTAACGTGAATGTGTGAGATGTGTTTCAATGACAGGAACACAGTTTGTGAATCATAGGTGGCTTTTATATGGTAATATGTTGTTATAGGCAGTCAGTGTGGAACCATGGTGCCAACTAACCGGTTTCACTTTAGGCTAATCCTGAGGGCGTAATTGGCAGCTGACCCATGGGGTCAGAGACATTGGTGCACAGCACCAAGGGATCAAGCAATACCAGGGGCAGATTAACCCTACCATGGGCGCTGGGCTGTATGGAGAATGTTGGAACATTCTAGACTAGGGGCTCATGCACACAAATTGGTGCACAATTTGTGTGGGCGGTTTGGGTGGCCATGGGGCTTCGGGCCCCGGGCAGCCACCCAAAATGTCCATATTATGATCTGCCACTGAGTAATACACATAGTCAGAACCATGCTGAGGTCAGGCAAAGTACTTGAGAATTCGAGAAACAGGACCAGGGCAGGCGGCACAGGGTCAGAATCAAGGCAACAGGCAGAAAAGGAAGACCGACAGATGAACAGACCAGGGTAACAGGCACAGGTCAGGTCACACAGCAGACAGACCAGGGAGTCAGGCAGAGCATGTCCCACAGATGGACAAAGGATTATAGCTTCTTCCAGGGATCCAGCAGACTTAAAGGATCAGACAGAACCTGTTGCTCAGACAAGGTGTAGGACACACCACACAGAATACATAGCAGGGCTGATTAGCCCATTAGTCAAGCAGGTGCACATAGAAGCCAAAGAGCATTAACCCTTGCTGTACTGCAACTGAGGTGAGATACAATGAACAATGGCTCTTATTCAAAAATACATATGAAGGGGACGCCCGACCTGGAAACAACGCATGCTACCTGCTGAGGTGGTCTAGTGCATGACCAAATCGTTCAGGGCTTTCCGCTGCTCGTACAGACGCTATGTTGAGTTCCAGCGAGTTGGAACATCACAAATTAAGCAGTGTAGATGCACATCATACTGACTGCAAATCCAGGAGAGTGTTCCTCACCACTTGGAAATGGCTGAAAAGTGGGCAGTCTCCTGGACATTGCCAGCACCTTGTGCAAGCCAATGCATTTTTTTTAAAGGCCATCCAGGGAGCATGTGTATATATTCCCCTAGGTTCAGGGCGTCAAGGATGTGCCCATTGTTGCTGATCATCTTGCTCAGTTGGAGTCTACGGGGTGACAGCCAGCAGGATGGTTGCTGCTTGATGTATTTGAGCAACTGCTCGCTGGTGTGGCTACTCTCTTCCAGGCCGATCAGCTCCAACATGGCGTGGCAAAGCTTGATTTGAAACATGTAATTGGATGGAGGGGTAGTGTGAGCGACACTGTGCCCTGCTGCTGTTGGGGACGGGAACATGTCCATGGTGGAAGAGGAAGATAAGGGCCTGGTGTGGGAGCCAGACCCATGATATGGTGAGAGGGGGTCAAAAGGACCTGGACATGTTGCTGGGGTGCTGCCTCTCCACTGCTACAAAAAAACATTGACCCAGTGGGTCGTGAAAGACATGTACTGCCCCTTCCCATAAAGGCTGCTCTTAGTGTCCACCATGAAGTGCAGCCTGCCGAACAGCGAGAATCGCAGGGAGTGGGCCACATTCTCCTCCCCATGAGTACTTCAGCGAGTCCACCGCCAGCAATGTGGTCATGTGGGGCCAAACATTCCATTATAGATATCTCACAATGGAGCAGAGGACAAAGAGGAGTCTTAGCAGGAAAAGAAGAAGGTGATGATGATGAGGGCAAACATTCTGTATTTCTTGGGGATGCGGGTTGCCACAAAGAGGACCAGGAGAAGAAGGATGTACTTGTTCTGGAGGAGTGAGCCATCCAATCCACAATCTCATCTTCTTTCTCCTCAACTAAAATGTTGCACCTTTCCGAAGCCAGGGAGAACTGCACTACTACTACTTCTAGCCAGATGGTTGGTGCTGCTACTACCCACATTGTGGCTCTGGGTCTTTAGTTTGGAGCCCTTCTGTAGCTCGGATATTTTTGGGCCTCTCAGATAATGTTATGCCCAACAGTCCCAGATACTTTTGCGTTCTACCTTGTCTATGGTGAAGTAATCATGTATATATGCTGCTAGTTTGAATATAATCACCTACAAAAAATAAACGGCGCCTAAAAGATCCATAAAAGTAAACAAAATACGTCACACCTATTACAAATTATGTCCACACATAGAGAGATAGAAATACTTTATTATTTAAAATGTACTATGACAAACAAGATTAAACATATATAGGTAATATAGCGGCAGTGTACAAAAGACGAAGACAAATAACGTAAGGATGCCGTTGTGCAGGGCCAGGCATAAAACGAGCAGCATATATAACAAAGTATGAAGTACCACTAAATAAGGCAAAAGTGGAGAAGTGGAGATAACCTGAATATAAGCACTATATAACAGGTAACACAATTCTAGTGAAAAAACACACAATGCCAAATAGTGCAAAAAACATTTGAAAAAATATATGGAGCGCAAGTAAAGTCCTTACTTGTTTGTCTTCGTCTTTTGTACACTGCCGCTATATTACCTATATATTTTTAATCTTGTTTATCATAGTACATTTTAAATAATAAAGTATTTCTATCTCTCTATGTGTGGACATAATTTGTAATAGGTGCTAGTTTGAATAAAAGCAACAACCCCAATAACAAAAAAAAAAAATTGATTGGAAACGTGTTTGTGAATACAGAAATTGAAAGTGAAATGGATTTTGGCCTGAATACGTTATCATTCACAGATACTTCTGTATGTTGGCCTGTGTATTGGTGTTGATCACCTATATGCTGGTTTAATTTAATTGAACAAGTCCCAAAAAAATATATTATTCCAACTGTGTGGAATATCGTGCATTACCACTCACAGGTAAATTGTTACCATAGCCCAGTGGTGGTGAACCTATGGAACGGGTGCCAGTCAGGCAGCACTCAGAGCCCTCTCTGTGGGCACCTGCACCCTGGAAAGAGTCTATGGTGTACCAATATGCCTTATACTTTTCCTTTTGCCTTATACTTTTCCTACCAATATGCCTTATACTTTTCCTGCCACTATGAACGGCACAGGCAGCGCACTGTACGTAAGCAGGATATTATAGCTAAATGATAAAGTACATGGAGGATATACTATACTGGACTGTAGTATTCAGGATAAATTGTCATGGTGGCACTTTGCGATAAATAAGTGGGTTTTGGATTGCAGTTTGGGCACTCGGTCTCTAAAAGGTTCACCATCACTAACCTAACCTGATCACCTATATGCTGGTTTAATAAATTGAAACTGAACCCTCCCCCACCCCCCAAAAAAATAAAAAAAATTAATTTCAACTGTGTAGAAATGGAACTCACGGAAACAGATGATTGAGGCCTGCCGCTTAATTTATTACTCACAGGTAGAATGCTGCCCTACCCTGTGTTTTGCTGCAGTAATCACATATATATTCTAGTTTCATTAAATTCAATACCCCCCCCCCCAAAAAAAAAAAAAAAAAAAAAAAAAACATAAATAAATTGAACTGTGTGTGTGGAGATAAAATGATTTAGCCCTAATATTCTTAATCACTGATGCATATGATTTTTCAAAATAAAAGAAAAAATATGTAAATTAAAAAGAGATAACCTGATATAGAGTTCTCACTGGTATTCTACTGTATATGCTATCTAGATTGATGGTAGAACAGTTGGTACAGTTTTGCTTATTCCACCCCCCACCCTATGATCCGAAGCTGTCTTAGCTCATCCCTAGTTATCAATATAGAAAAAACAGACAATCCCTTTTACAGGGTGGGCCATTTATATGGATACACCTAAATAAAATGGGAATGGTTGGTGATATTAACTTCCTGTTTGTGGCACATTAGTATATGGGAGGGGGAAAACTTTTCACGATGGGTGTTGAACATGGCGGCCATTTTGAAGTTGGCCATTTTGGATCGAACTTTAGTTTTTTCAATGGGAAGAGGGTCATGTGACACCATTGTTTTGAGTTTAAAAACAATGGTGTGCTTGGTTTTAACATAACTTTATTCTTTCATTACCACTTATAAAATGTGTTCAAAGTGCTGCCCATTGTGTTGGATTGTCAATGCAACCCTCTTCTCCCACTCTTCACACACTGATAGCAACACCACAGAAGAAATGCTAGCACAGGTTTCCAGTATCCGTAGTTTCAGGTGCTGCACATCTCGTATCTTCACAGCATAGACAATTGCCTTCAGACGACCCCAAAGATAAAAGTCTAAAGGGGGTCAGATCGGGAGACCTTGGGGGCCATTCAACTGGCCCACGACGGCCAATCCACTTTCCAGAAAACTGTTCATCTAGGAATGCTCGGACCTGACACCCATAATGTGGTGGTGCACCATCTTGCTGGAAAAACTCAGGGAACGTGCCAGCTTCAGTGCATAAAGAGGGAAACACATCATCATGTAGCAGTTGAATGGCCCCCAAGGTCTCCCGATCTGACCCCCTTAGACTTTTATCTTTGGGGTCATCTGAAGGCAATTGTCTATGCTGTGAAGATACGAGATGTGCAGCACCTGAAACTACGGATACTGGAAGCCTGTGCTAGCATTTCTTCTGCGGTTTTGCTATCAGTGTGTGAAGAGTGGGAGAAGAGGGTTGCATTGACAATCCAACACAATGGGCAGCACTTTGAATACATTTTATAAGTGGTCAGAAACTTGTAAATAACTCATGAAAGAATAAAGTAACGTTAAAACCAAGCACACCATTGTTTTTCTTGTGAAATTCTCAATAAGTTTGATGTGTCACATGACCACACTTCCCATTGAAAAAACTAAAGTTGGATACAAAATGGCCAACTTCAAAATGGCCACCATGGTCACCACCCATCTTGAAAAGTTTTCCCCCTTCCATATACTAATGTGCCACAAACAGGAAGTTAATATCACCAACCATTCCCATTTTATTTAGGTGTATCCATATAAATGGCCCACCCTGTATAATGGATTTGATTTGAGCCAGTCCATTTGGGAAGAACATACTTTGAACGTCCTCACTGTTTTCTGAGGCTTACCATAACTTATGTTACCTTTTGTCTCCAAGAGGTAATAAAATGATACCAAAATGTGTTACTGATTCCTTTGTTTAGTTGGTAACTTATATATCCATATACATAATATGTTCTCAGACAAGTGATACCCAGCAGGAGGTGATGAGCATAAACATACCACCTACCTTGTTGTTTTAGATTGTGACAGATGGAAGATGATATGACAGACATAAATACAATACTTAATTTATACCGTGCCAGGAAATACCGCAGAGCTCCAGATAGACTGCCCAGAACAATCGCTATACCAGCGCAGACATTGTAATATGCAATGGCAGAACAAATACACGTAAGAAATCAGAACAGATTATTGTCAAAATGAGACACTGCTGCTGTAGTTTCTTATGTACACAGTAATGGGCGCAAGACTCAACAACACAAGGGCCCATTAAGAGATAACTGCATTCCTGATAGAGAAATAACATAGGAGCCTGCATGTCTGTGATGTCAAGACCTGTGCATGGCTTCATTTATTACAGGTGGGATCTGAGGGTGTTTAAAAAGGGCTGGCGTTCCTGGATAGGGACATATGTGTGTGACAGCGACATCATTATCTGGGGTTTTCTCTATGACACGGCAGAGAACTGGCAAGAAGACTGTCTGATCATGAAGCCTAGGCTTAGTTCATATGCCTTAACTTTTACAAAAATTTTTTTTTATCTCACAGTGACATATCAAAGGTTTTGATTAGCCTGACCCCAGCTGATCGCTAAAACGAGGAGATAGATTTTGCAGACCATTACAAAGGGGACAGTCAATAGACATGAAAGTCATTGAAAGGTAGCATATGTTTATGGCTGTAGACCTTACTGCACATAGTCTGGATTATATTGTTTCCAGCTCCTGCCACAATACTAAGATGGGCTGTCTATCCGTTTAGGGACTGCACCCTGCAGTTAGGCATTGTAGAAAGATACAGTACATTGAGAGAGGATTGGAAAAAAGTAGGAAGAGACTCAGATAGGCATTTATTGTATGGCTTATATGCCCATATGCTGTATGTAAGCTGGAAAGACTGAAGTTAATTTTGCAAGTGCTTGTGTGTGACATATGCCCAAAGTGCCTCTCATAGGCTTTGGATGCCTACTTGCAGTGTTACACTATTGCCCTCCTTTCCGCAGCCTCGAGGGAGCCCTGCCTTGTACCCTGAAACCTACCAACACCAAGGGCACCCCAACCACCATCAGATAGAAGCCCAAAAACCAATGTGTGCCCCGAGGGAAAGAAGGGTTGCGCCCCTCATGTTACTGCACACCTGTCCTAGGAGAGCACTGGTACAGGGTTATCCAGTGCGAGGACTACAACCACCATCATTACCACTGCCACCACCCCCATCCTCTCCACTATTCCCCCTTTGGACCTGTGTGCTGCATAATTATCATAAGTTTTTGGCTCACACTAAAGGCTGTTAATGCATTCATATCAGTATAATGAGCTATAGACATACAGTGCCTTGCGAAAGTATTCGCCCCCCTGGAACTTTTCAACCTTTTGCCACATTTCAGGCTTCAAACAAAAAGATATAACATTTTAAATTTTTGGTGAAGAATCAACAACAAGTGGGTCACAATTGTGAAGTGGAACGAAATTTATTGGCTCATTTAAACTTTTTTTGTAATAATAAAACTGAAAAGTGGGGCGTGCAAAATTATTCGGCCCATTTACTTTCAGTTCAGAAAACTCACTCCAGAAGTTCATTGAGGATCTCTGAATGATCCAATGTTGTCCTAAATGACTGATAAAGATAAATAGAATCCACCTGTGTGTAATCAAGTCTCCGTATAAATGCACCTGCTCTGTGATAGTCTCAGGGTTCTGCATCATGAAGACCTAGGAACACACCAGGCAGGTCCGTGATACTGTTGTGGAGAAGTTTAAAGCCGGATTTGGATACCAAACGATTTCCCAAGCTTTAACCATCCCAAGGAGCACTGTGCAAGCGATCATATTGAAATGGAAGAAGTGTCAGACAACTGCAAATCTACCAAGACCCGGCCGTCCCTCTAAAATTTAATCTCAAACAAGGATAAGACTCATCAGAGATGCAGCCAAGAGGCCCATGATCACTGTGGATGAGCTGTAGAGATCTACAGCTGAGGTGGGAGAGTCTGTCCATAGGACAACAATCAGTCGAACACTTCACAAATCTGGCCTTTATGGAAGAGTGGCAAGAAGAAAGCCATTTCTCAGAGATATCCATAAAAAATCTTGTTTACAGTTTGCCACAAGCCACCTGGGAGACACACCAAACATGTGGAAGAAGGTGCTCTGGTCAGATGAAACCAAAATCCAAACTTTTTGGAAACAATGCAAAACGATATGTTTGGCGTAAAAGCAACACAGCTCATCACCCTGAACACACCATCCCCACTGTCAACATGGTGGTGGCAGCATCATGGTTTGGGCCTGCTTTTCATCAGCAGGGACAGGGAAGATGGTTAAAATCGATGGGAAGATGGATGGAGCCAAATACAGGACCATTCTGGATGAAAACCTGTTGGAGTCTGCAAAAGACCTGAGATTAGGACGGAAATTTATCTTCCAACAAGACAATGATCCCAAACATAAAGCAAAATCTACAATGGAATGGTTCAAAAATAAACGTATCCAGGTCTTAGAATGGCCAAGTCAAAGTCCAGACCTGAATCCAATTGAGAATATGTGGAAAGAGCTGAAAACTGCTGTTCACAAACGCTCTCCATCCAACCTCAAAGAGCTCGAGCTGTTTTGCAAGGAAGAATGGGCAAGAATATCAGTCTCTAGATGTGCAAAACTGATAGAGACATACCCCAAGAGACCGCAGCTGTAATCGCAGCAAAAGGTGGCGCAACAAAGTATTAATGCAAGAGGGCCGAATAATTTTGCACGCCCCACTTTTCAGTTTTATTATTACAAAAAAGGTTTAATTGATCCAACAAATTTCGTTCCACTTCACAATTGTGACCCACTTGTTGTTGATTCTTCACCAAATATTTAAAATGTTCTATCTTTTTGTTTGAAGCCTGAAATGTGGCAAACGGTTTAAAAGTTCCAGGGGGCCGAATACTTTCGCAAGGCACTGTAAATATTAAAAGGCGTATACATTTTGGACTGTCCTAAAGGCAGAAAGTGATATATATGCCTGCTGTGAGAAGGTGTAGATTTGCACCACAATGTGCTCCATTTTCTGGCATTAGTATGAATAAATATATGTAAACCTCTCAGTAAACCGTAATGCTTTGTCTCCCCTGTGGTTCCACTATAGAGTACAGCTCGTAACTAGTATATACAGCAAAAGCACGTTGAAATGGGCCATTACAATCAACTTGCAGTTAAAGGGGTATTCCAGTTATAACAAGTTATCCCCTATCCTCAGGGTCCCAGCCAAGTACAGCGCTCGGCTATCTCCGGCGGCGGAGCGCATTTCCAACCAGCTGCTTCGTTCATTTCAGGGCGGCTTCACAGAGGTAGAACCCCCACCAATCTGATAGTTATGTCCTATCCTAACTTGTTATAACTGGAATACCCTTTTAAAGTGCGTAGACACCTATATGTACTTGTTTCATGCCATCACCAGTATTATAAACACCTTTACTCTAGTGCCATCTAGTGGATTATTAAAAGAGCACACCAGTAAAAACTAACATGCCATGTTATAGTTGGTGCATTGCCTGAAAGGGGATCTGTCAGCAGTTTTGACCATGCCAAACTGCTGACAGCACTATTTAGGGGCTGTGGAGAGCAGTACAGGCATACCCTTTTGTGGAGTTTTTATTACCAGGAGTATTGTGAATAGGAACATTTATTCTGCCTGGTTTTACTCCTGCAAGTGCTCAATGCGGAGCTTTACTGAGAAGTGGTCTTTATTCTGAGATCCTTCACAGACCCCCCATTCTGCTCTCAGTGACAGCTGTAGTGGTTTCCTGATTGGGTGATACAGCTGTCATTCAAACTCTGCAGAGATGAACCATGGCTGGGAGAGGCTATTGTGGTGGTGTAAGCCACACAGAAAAGAGGAAGTGAACAACTCCAATTAGAAGATATATGAGCTGTGTGAGAGTCTGGATTTAACTAATCACATAGGGTGGATTAGACCTTTCGATGGTCAGTCAGATCATCACTAATGAGAGTCCACAGGAGCTCGTTAGTGTGATCTGGCAGTGTAATACTGCCGACAATCACCTGCTCATTCATCAGGCAATCCAGCTTTTTAAGCAAGCTTAAAAATCATCATTTATTAGTGGAAGATTATACTGTCTAACAGGGGCGGACTGGGAACTTAAAGTGGCACATTATACCACCCCAACAGAGTCAAATACCACAGTCCATCACAAAATACTGCCAGCAGGACAAAATACATCCCCAAAAACTTCCACTGGCCGGCCGTGAGGAGGGCTCAGGCGCCCCCCTGGGCATCGGCCCACCGGGAGATTTCCTTGGAAGGTCTATGGCCAATCCGCCCCTGCTGTCTAATCACTCTCTGCTGCCGGCCAGGGGCGTAGCTAAAGGCTCATGGGCCCTGGTGCAAGAGTTCAGCTTGGGCCCCCCCCGCTTCCACCAGCGCTGGTTCACCTAGCTTTTCTGCCGGCCAAGTCAAAAATTGAAACCCCCTTCCATGCCAAATTCTCACCCTAACCTAACCTCCTAACATTACGTGTATCACTACAGAACATACAGGGTAAGGCTACATTCACACGACCCATTCACTTAAATGAGCACTGTGTGCTGTCCACATCTGTATGTCCATTCCTATTTTTGTCCGTTTTGGGGACAAGGATAGGAATTGTTACAGTGGATCTGCAAAAAAAACGGATGCCATACGGAACATCATCCTTTTTTTGCGGATCCGCAATTTGCAGACTGCAAAACACAACGTTCCTGTGAATGTAGCCTAATACAGCGCCCCATACCTCTTACATCCAGTATAATACAGCGCCCCATACCTCTTACATCCAGTGACGTCTCCTCGGATGTAGATCTTCTCTTTCCTCATCTTCTCCTTTCAGACCAGGCGCCATTTTTCAGCCATTTCTCATCTCTGCAGTTAGACAGAAAAAAATCTTAGTTTACTACTTTTCCATCATCCTCCCGTCTTCTGGACAAATCATCCTACTACCCCCAGTACTGTGCCACTAGTACCACACAGAGAGTGCCCTTCAATAATTATTGGCACACAGTGTCCTAAAATAACTGCGCCCAGCAAATAGTGTCCCGTAATAGTGTGAACATAACGTCCCCCAGAAATAACTGCGCTGATACTGTGCCAGGGTGCCCCCAAAGTCCCAACTAATAATTCTCTGCCAGAGTGCACTTGTTAGTAATAGTGCCCCCAACAGTACTAATGTCCCCACTGTGCCCCAGAAGTAATAATGCTTTCAATGTGCCAGTAAGAAATGTCCCATGTGCCAGAAAAATGCCCCCAAGTGCCAGTAAGAAATGCCTCCCATTGCCCCCATGTGCCAGTAAGAAATGCCTCCCATTGCCCCCATGTGCCAGTAAGAAATGTCCCCAATGCCCCCAGTGCCAGTAAAAATGCCCTCCTGTCCCATGTGCCAGTAAAAATGCCCCCAGGGCCAGTAAAATGCTCCCAGTGCCCCCATGTGCAAGTAAAAAATGCCCCCAGTGCCAGTAAAATGCTCCCAGTGCCCCCATGTGCCAGTAAAAATGCCCCCAGTGCCCCATGTGCCAGTAAGAATGCCCCCAGTGCCAGTAAAATGCCCCCAGTGCCCCCATGTGCCAGGAAAAGTGCCCCCAGTACCAGTAAAAATGCCCCCAGTGCCAGTAATATGCCCCCAGTGCCCCCATGTGCCAGTAAAAATGCCCCCAGTGCCAGTAATATGCCCCAGTGCCAGTAAAATGCCCCAAGTGCCCCCATGTGCCAGTAAAAGTGCCCCCAGTGCCAGTAATATGCCCCCAGTGCCAGTAATATGCCCCCAGTGCCCCCATGTGCCAGTAAAAATGCCCCCATGTGCCAGTAAAAATGCCCCCAGTGCCCCATGTGCCAGTAAAATGCCCCCAGTGCCCCCATGTGCCAGTAAAAGTGCCCCCCAGTACCAATAAAAATGCCCCCAGTGCCAGTAATTTGCACCCAGTGCCCCCATGTGCCAGTAAAAATGCCCCCATGTGCCAGTAAAAGTGCCCCCATGTGCCAGTAAAAATGCCCCCAGTGCCCCCATGTGCCAGTAAAAATGCCCCATGTGACAGTAAAAGTGCCCCAGTGCCAGTAAAAATGCCCCATGTGACAGTAAAAGTGCCCCCAGTGCCCCCCATGTGCTAGTAAAAATGCCCCCATGTCCCCCAATAGAGCTCCGGTCCGTGCTACAATAAAAAAATAAACACTAATACTTACCTCCATGGAGCTGTCAGCGATGCGATGCAGGCCTCTTCCGGCCTGTGTCCCGCGCTGTACGGCTCAGGCGGCGCGATGACGTCATCGCGCCGCCTGAGCCGGCCTCTGATAGGCTGCAGGCCCAGTGCCTGCAGCCTATCAGAGGAACGGGCAGGGGAGACGCCTCTCCCTCCCCTGCCCCGCAGTAGAATACAGGCATCTGTATCGCCGTCCTGAGGACGGCGATACAGATGACTATGGTGATGAGCGCTTCCACAATGGAAGCGCTCATCTCCCTCTGCCCCACCGCCGCCCGCAACTGTCCGCAGGGCCGCACCGCACCCGGCTAATTGGCGTTGCGGCCCTGCAAGTGGCAAGGGGGGCCCTCGGGGCCCCCCTGGCTTAGGGGCCCGGTCGCAACTGCGACCGCTGCGACCCCTATAGCTACGCCACTGCTGCCGGCAAACATTGAGTTGGTATGGGGACGAGTGATGGCATTAGAGATTGCTCCTCCCCATAGTGTGGATAAGATCGCTGCATGTAATAGCAGTGGTCTCCTCCACTAATAAGCAGCCAATTGTCGTGAAGCAACCCTTCCTTACTTACAATCGTCTGCTAAATATTTTAATGTAATACAGCCCTTACATGGTCTGACAAGCACCTGTGTAGAACTGGTATCTACTGCTATACTAGACACTGTGTGGTGGTCATATTGGTCTCTGTATAGGGTTTTTTATTTTCACTATGGAGTGAACATGTGATCATGATGTGGAGGTATTATTGGAAATAATATGTGGGCATGATGCATTATTTGGTAACAGAATGGTGGTGTTATTCACTGTGTGGGCAAAAAATGTGTTCACAATGTGGCTGTATTTTTTTTTTTTAGTAAAAGTGTGGTGGTATTCAGATATGTGGAGATAATCTGTTGTCATGGTGTTGAGGGCTTTTTTTAGTAACAGTATGGTGGTGTTATTCGGACACTGTGGTGGAATAGGTAGTCATGATGTGGTCGTATTATTCAGAAACTAGGGTAAACTTATTTAGACTGTAGATGGTTTAAACTTAGACTGAGTGTCTAGACATAGATCAGATTTATCACAGGGGCTCAGGCTGGATGATGTGACGCAGTAACAGACACTTTTATCTATCTTTATACTAACTATATAGAGTGGTGCAATGTTTGTACAAAACTTTGCCTATTAGGCCACACCCCCTTTCTCACAGCCATACTTCCTTTCTAGAGAAGCCATGCCTCTTTTTTGGACTAGGCACAAAAACTTTCTCTAAATCTAGATGTGCCAAACTGTGCCACTTTTTGGTGCAATTTATGCCAAAATCAAGTAAATGTGGGCTACTGTCTGTTGCCGTTATGTGGTCATGATGTGGAGGTATTATCTGGCCCATTGCATGGTATAATTTAGAGGCTATGTACAGTCACTGCTGGGTAGAGAATGCAGCTGACATTCCATTTGAACACTGACAGCCACATCCACTGCACACATTGGAGGAGATTTATCAAAACTGGTGTAAAGGAAAACTGACTTAGTTGCCCCTAGCAACCAATCAGATTCCTGCTTTCATTTTTTAGAGTTCCTTTGGAAAATAAAAGGAGGAATCTGATTGGTTGCGATGGGCAACTAAGCCAGTTTTCCTTTACACACGTTATACACTTATGTAACTGTTTGGTGACTTGTGACAGATTCTGCGTATTTTCCACCATGGAATTACAGCACTACCAGTTTCATACTTTGCAATGAATAGTGTAAAAATCCAGGGCAAATTCACTGAAAAATCCATACTGGAAATTCCAC
This sequence comes from Rhinella marina, assembly GCA_900303285.1. Lineage (NCBI taxonomy): Eukaryota > Metazoa > Chordata > Amphibia > Anura > Bufonidae > Rhinella > Rhinella marina. The sequence continues at coordinate 115,819 of ONZH01024873.1, read as the reverse complement.
TGAAGCGAATCTACCCCGTGCAGAGGCGGACTGGGAACTTAAATTGGCAAAAAAGTGCTCCTACTTTGTAGTGGGGCCCAAATTGACAGAAGGCAGGGTCAACACAAGTAGGAGGGGCCAGCAATACAATATTGCAGCACATTATACCACCCCAACAGAGCCAAATACCACAGTGCAGCACAAAATGCATCTCCAAAAAACCGCCCCTCTGTGGTGGCCAGTGCTAGCTGCCCAGGGTTGTCCTTCTACTCCAGTTGCCTTAGGATGGCAATATAGGTGAATACAGAAGTCAGGAAGAGAACATCAGATATTACTCATCATGGCTTGCGGCCGTGAGGAGGCTCACCAGGAAGTTTCCCTGTCGGTTCCATGGCCAGTCCACCCCTGGCCCCATGTTACTGAACCCTAATTATGGATAGGAGACAGGAGGACATGTTTTTGCCTGGAAGGTCATTTCTCACATGGAATCCTGAGGATAGGTCACAGTGCTGTGACCTATCCTCAGGATAGGTCATCAGTATCTGATCGGTGGGGTCCGCAACCTCTTCTCTGCTTTCCCTAGGCCAGTGACAATACATTCATCGGTCACGTGGCCCAGGAGCAGCTCAGCCTTATTCAAGTGAGTAAGGCTAAGCTGCGATACTAAGCACAGCCACTGTACAATGTACGAAGCTATGCTTGGTTAGCAAGGAGAAGGCAGCAGCGCTCACAGGAGTGCCACTGCCTTCTTAAAATAGCTGATCGGCGGGGGTCCCTCACCGGTCAGATGCTAATGACCTATCCAGAGAATAGGTAATCAGCAGTAAAATCCTGGAAAACCCTTTTAAGTTATTTAAAATTTGTTAAAAATACAAAAAAATTAAAAAAAAAATAGAAATATTGAAAATAGAAAAAAATATTACATGATCTATCCCATCAGGTGAACAGTGTAAAAATAAATAAATAAAAATTATGTAAAACAGCTATTTTTTAGTCACCTTACCTTCCAAAAAATATAATATCAAGCAATCAAAAAGTTGTATGTACTCCAAAATGCTACCAATGAAATCACCTCATCCCACAAAAAATGAGCACTTACACAAGACCATAGCCAGAAAAATGTAAAAAATATGTTCTAAGAAAATGGCAACAGGAAAACATGATTTTTTTCCCCAAAAATTGTCTTATTGTGTAAAACAAAACTAAAAATAGACATATTTAGTATCGCCATTTCCGTAACAACCAACTCTTTAAAAATATCACATAATCTACCCAAAGGTGCACCCAGCCTTTCTGCTGCCTGAGGCGAAAACTGAAATAGTGCCCCCCGCCCCTTCCCAATGCAAATTTCTTAACCTAACCCCTTACCTTTAGGCTCCATTCACACGTCCTGTTTTTCTTTCCTGATTCGATCCTGATTTTTTCAGGACCCATTGAAATGAATGGATCCAGATCAGGATCAGGATCGAATCAGGAAAGAAAAACAGGACATGTGAATGGAGCCTTAGCCCATGGCCCTTCCGCTGCCCACCTCTTGCCCCTACCTGCTGCTGCCTGAGGTGATCGCCTCACTTGGCCTCATTGGTGGTGCACTCCTGGATCTACCCCATCAGGAGAACACCGTAAAAATAAATAAATAAATCAATATTATGCCAAAAGAGCTTTTTTGGTCATCTCAACTTCCAAAAAAACATAAAATCAAAAAGTCACATGTACCTCAAAATGGTACCAATGAAAACGTCACCTCATCTTGCAAAAAAGATGTGCCACAGTGGGCAGAGCAGTGCGCAGGTGCTGGGCGCTGGATGAGCAGCGCACGTGAGGGATTTGTGACCAGGGGGAGGACGTTATTATAATAAAGGAGGGCGGGCTATATGGAAAGTAGCCTACAGCCTAATCTGAGCAGTCTATAACGCTCAGATTAGGTGAAAGACTCCCTTTAAAAATGTCAAAAATTGCTTCTAAACCTCCTAAGAAATAAAGTTACATTACCACAATTATGCCAACATAAAGTAGACATATGGTGAATGTTAATTAATAAGTATTTTATGAGGTATCACTATTTTGTCTTAAAAGCAGAGAAATTCAAATTGAGATAATAGTGAATTTTTCCAAATTTTCAGTAAATTTTGAATTTATTGACTCAGATTTACCATTAACATGATGTACAATGTCTCATGAAAACACAATCTCAGAATGGCTTGGATAAGTAAAAGCATTCCAAAGTTATTACCACATAAAGTGACACATGTCAGATTTCCAAAATTAGGCTTGGTCAGGAAGGGGGTAAATGGCCTGGTCTGGAAATGGTTAAACTAATGATGCCTACACAGTGGCTCAGTATTGTTAATGGCTGTGTGGTCTTGAAGGTGCTACATGGCCACTAAAAATACAGATCAGCTGAACAATTCGGTCTTCATTAGTTTAATTAGAGCCGCTGCGGTCCTTTCATCCATTTGGTATTGGACAATGCACGACCACATCAGAACCGTGACATGACCGCATCTTGTAGCGGTACCCTGAGTGGTTTGCATTGTTAATGGGTGTGCAGCACCTTCAGTATTATGTGGCTGTTAACAGTGCAGAACAGTGCGGTCTTCTTTAGTTTAATTAAAGCCTGCTGTGCGGTATTTTACCACAGCACGGCGGTGTCTCCACTGCGACACAACTGCACCATGTGGTTGTACCCTGAGGTTTGTAGGTAACTGTATGACCATTGCTGAGTACCACACATCACTTAAGCCTAGTTCACACTTCAGTTATTTGGTCAGTTATTTCCATCAGTGAATGTGAGCCAAAACCAGTAGTGAAGCCTACTCTGAGATAAGGTATAATGGAAAGATCTGCTCCTGTTCTGTGTTTTTGACCTTCACCTGGTTTTGGCTCACAATAAGGGCCCTTTCACACGACCATATGCCCTCCGAGACATACGGTCAGTGGGCGGACCATGTGTCCCGGAGCGGCATCGATCGTGCGCACAGGAACGCACAGCATCATTACAATGATGCTGTGCACGCCGGGCCGCCCGCAGGGCTATTGTCCCGCATTCATAAAATCGTATGAGTGCCGGACAATAGTCCCGCGGACGGCACGACGGGCACAGCATCATTGTAATTAATAATCGGGGCGCTCCCATGCACACGATCGATGCCGCTTCGGGACATATGGCCCGCTCAAGGACCGTATGTACGGTCGTGTGAAAGGGGCCTAACTGATAGAAATAACTGATCAAATAACTGATGTGTGAACTCAGCCTTACTGGAGATACCACAGACGTCCATGAGGTGGCGCTGGAAGCCTTGCACAAATCCCACAGCTGCCTCCTGCAGAACTGTAGACTCGCCTGAAGTCTCACATGGAGAGAATGGACGCATGGCACATGTATGACTGGCAAAGCACACACCCGGCTCATGTGGACTTGGGACTTTTTGTTTACTCCTCCTCTGTGTCCTGAAAGATGGAGGAGAGCTAGAAGGCTGCACAACTGCAAGGACGTAAATGGCCGAGCACCTGCTGCTAATGGTGGAGTAATAACGGCAGTAGTCTGAATCCTGGCTATTACAACTCCTAACAGGTTCTGACGCCCCGAGGCTTCAATGCCCGGAGTTGTTGGTGGGCAGGACTTTTCCTGAGGTTTTGCCGCAGAAGTCGCACTGGAAGTCATGTAGTACAGAGCATTACTCTGTGTGAGGTGATAGCAGGAATCATGGCGGCATGCGTGTCAATAATTACCACTGTAATCAAGAAATATTTCTGTAATAAATGTAATATATATGGTAATGATCACAGGGACACCTAGAAGATTTATCTATTATCTATCTATCTATCTATCTATCATATAAATATATTATCTATCTATCTATTTATCTATCTCACATCTATCTATTATCTATCTCATATCTATCTATCTCATATCTATCTTTTATCTATCTATCTATCTATCTATCTATCTATCTATCTATCTATCTATCTATGTATCTATTATCCTATTATCTATCTCATATATATCTATCTATTTATCTATCTCATGTCTATCTATTTATCTATCTATCTATCTATCTATCTATCTATCTATCTATCTATCTATCTATCTATCTATCTCATCTACTGGTATCTATCGTCCAAGAACTTTGTAGCAGTCCCGGTAAATAACATGAATTAGCTTGTATTCACACATAAAGGTGACTCCGTTTATGTCACACTCCTGACTGTGAAGCGATATGATGTATTAATATTACATATATTATGATGGGATAAAACGCTGAGAAATCCCTTAACATTATGTCATTATGTGAAGACTGCTTTCTTTCACAAATCTATCGATCTATCTGCTTGTCTGTTCCGTATAATGAGATGAATGATATTTATCTAATATATATATATATATATATATATATATATATCTTACCGCCTGACCGCATCCACAGTAAAAAAAAAAACTAAAATGTGTATAATCTCAGAGCTTCAAAGTCGCAGGTGTCTGGTGTGTGTATGTGTCCTCTCCTTATAGAGAATATAAGATACTATGTTACATATCAGTGTGTATTAGTGTTATTTATCATCTTTCTGTTATCTATCTATAAACTGTCTATTATCTATCATCTATCTATCTCATATATATCTACTATCTATCTATTATATATCATCTATCTATTATCTATCTATTTAGCTATTTATTTATACACACACACAGTATTTAACAGTTTCTTTATCTATCTATCTATTTATCTATCTATCATCTACCTATCTATCTATTATCTATCTATCTATTATCTATCATCTATCATCTATCTATTATCTATCAATCTATCTATTATCTATCTATTTAGCTATTTATTTATACACACACACAGTATTTAACAGTTTCTTTATCTATCTATCTATCTATCATCTACCTATCTATTATCTACCTATCTATCTATCTATCTATCTATTATCTATCATCTATCATCTATCTATTATCTATCAATCTATTATCTATCTATTTAGCTATTTATTTATACACACAGTATTTAACATTTTCTATTATCTATATTCTATCTGTATATTCTATCATTGTAATATCTATTATCTACCTTTTTGTCTACATCTTTGTCTATCTCATATCTATTTTTCAATCTTTTCTCCTTCTCCCTGGTTAATATCTCAGTATGTAGACATGTATCTGTACAGGGCGCTGCGGTGCCGCGTGCGCTGTGACCGCAGTGTGTGCACGAAGTGTTGTCCCGGGGGGCAGCAGGGGCCGGGGTGACGTTGGCAGCCATGTGATGTCCTGTGTTTGCTATAAGGAGACCCGCCCTCTGGTGGACTGAGAGCAGCCTCTTCCAGGAGCTATGCCTCCTCATCTTCTCCTTGTCTCCTGCACCTAACGCCTGCATGCAGCAGGTCTGCTCCTGCGCCGCCACCCCAGCTGTGAGCAGGCTCTGCGGGGGGCTCCTCCTGGCCCTCAGCCTTATGAACTGCCCTGCGAGCCATGACTCTGAGCTCTGACATGACCGATGCCTCTGCCCTGGCGGATGAGACCGACATAGACGTGGTCGGAGAGGACGAGGAGCCTCGGGGCTGCCACTATGCTCAGGAGGAAGAGGAGGACGACGAGGAGGAGGTGGTGGTGGCAGAGGAGCTGCTGATGCCTAGGTCCCCCCAGTGCTCCTCCACCAAAGAGCCTTCATACAAGCCAGGGAGCGGCAAGACCACCCTGGTGAAGCCCCCCTACTCCTACATTGCCTTAATCACCATGGCTATCCTGCAGAGCCCCAAGAAGAGGCTGACCCTCAGCGAGATCTGCGACTTCATCAGCCAGCGGTTCCCCTACTACCGGGAGAAGTTCCCGGCCTGGCAGAACTCCATCAGACACAACTTGTCCCTCAACGACTGCTTCGTTAAGATCCCCCGGGAGCCGGGCAACCCTGGCAAGGGCAACTACTGGACCCTGGACCCCGAGTCCGCCGACATGTTTGACAATGGCAGCTTTCTCAGGAGGAGGAAACGCTTTAAGAGGCAGCAAACCCCAGAGCTGCTCCTCAGGGAGCCTGGCCACTTCCTTCCAGCCTTATGGCTATGGACCCTACAGCTGTGGCTATGGCATCCAGCTACAGCCCTACCACCCACATTCTGCCTTGATTGCCTTCCAGTCCCAACACAGACAGCCAACCAATGCCCCTGCCATGCCCACCCCATCCCTGCTGCCAGACCTGCCTAGGACCTGTACCTTCTACCCTCACCAGCTCAACCCAGCACTTCCAGCCTCCATCCAGACTGCCAAGAGCTCAGCACTGAGCCGCTCCTCCACCTTCTCCATCGAGAGCATCATAGGTGGTGGTGGGGACATGAGCCCAGTCCAATGCAGCAACTCTTCTTCCAAAACATCTGGGGTTCCTGTGATCTCCAGGGCCCTGGTGACTTTCTCCAACTCTCCTGCTGCCTCCTTAGGTGGGGGCCTGCAGCCTGGAACAATCCTTACCAATGGGGAACCTTATACCACTAGGATTGCAAACTCTTAATACACAAATCAGGCTTTGGGCTGAGAAGGTAGGATGCTTTCTATGGCTTCTGCATTACTGTTGCCTTTACATGCCATGGGTAATGCAAGGAAGGCCCTAGCAGCCATACTTGCCACCTCTAATGTACTGTATTGTGTGTTCATGCCAAGCCAAGGTAACCTGCAAATGCAAAAAACTAATAATAAAAAAAAGCCTTCAGCACAGTAGCATGGTACTTTACCCCCTTGCCAGTGTGTGGGGTTCTCAGGTCTGCAGAGTCACAGCAAGTCTCTAGGAGGCAATAAGTCTTTTCTAGTGCACCCGAATGATTGACAGGTTTACACAGACAGCTGTCAATTTTTATTTCATCCTGTGTTTTGTATTATAATAGATTTTTTGGGGGGTTTTCTACGTAAGTGTTCTTATTAATGTAAAAAAATCTTTACTGCCAAGTATTATTGTACCGAGCTCGTGTCAACATTTTTCACGTTTTTTTTTTCAAAATAATAAAATGTTTAATTAAAAAAACACGAATAGTGAAGTTTATTTCATTTCTATCCATTTATATAGAGAAATGGAGACAGCAGATTTCCTGAAACTTTTCACTCGTCTTCTATGTAGTTATTATACTAATCCTATACAGAGTATCGATTCTAATACTCCTGGTGCAAAAATATCATAGACAATACTACAATCTAGAAAACACCAGCACTGATTAATATAGTATTGTATATAGTATATTATACTATTATATTATAGTATATTTTTGTTATAGTATACTTATATTTTAGCATAGTTATATAATAGTATATTTGTTATAGTATAGTTATATTATAGTATATTTATGTTATAGTATAGTTATAGTATATTTACGTTATACTATAGATATATAGTATAGTTATTTTGTAGTGTATTTATATTGTAGAATAGTTATATTATAGTATATTTATGTTGTTATAGTTATATTATAGTATAGGTATATTATAGTATAGTATAGGGTATATTATAATATAGTTATAGTATATTTATATAATATAATATAGTTAGCTACATTTTTTTTTTATATTCTGTCGCTTTTTTGATTTTGGAGCTGGAGGCCGGAAAGTTTTCAGCTGAAAAAAAATAAAAAAATAAAAAATGAAACAAATGATAATGTGTATACTGTGGAAGAAAGGGAGAATGTTCTCTCATTCAGATGGCAGGTCACCTGTGTAAGGTGTGTTTTATAGGATAGCAGTTTTTGCTGTATACAGTTCTCAATATTCCTTCATATAAATGTATAGAGAGATTACTGTATAGTTAAATAGATATCGAGATACATATATATATATATATATATATATATATATATATATATATAGATAGTGATTACCTAGTTAGTACTTATATACAGACATAGATGATAGACATGTTATAGACAAAACTCACTAATCACAAATACCTAAAAATGCAATACTCACATAGGAACTGATAGATTTCTTTTTCATTGCATTTTTAGTTTTTTCTTTACTTTCTGTTTCTTGAAACCTAATCAAGTCTGAATTTCCCAGCCCTGGGGATGACATATAATATTAGTACAGGGAGCTGCACTCCTGCTATGTGCTACAAGCTTAACATGTCTCTGTATTTCTGCTATGTGTAATTATGATTTAATGCTACTAATGTTTGTGGTGTACTTGGAAGGGATGGCAGTAGTAGTAGTAGTAGTAGTAGTAGGATTGATATTGTGCCGTGTATTCGTGATGTTGTCTAATGCTCATGGAGCAGAACTAGGGCAATTGCAGCCTCTGGAGGTCACTTCTTCACCTCGGGGGCAATAATTTCACCCTGCCAGGAGATGGATTAAATTCCCTTCTCTTGTTCCTCGGCTTCTAATGGACTGGAGAAGTAGAAAGCAGGTTCATAACACTGAAGTCCTCAACACATTTTATACCTCACTTCTAAATGTATCTGTTCCTTCAGAAAACACTTATAGTCAACTTAATCAGTATACAAAGTTTATCTATCTCTCTATCTATCATATATGATATTAATATATTTATATATCTGTGTAGAAATATTTTAAAAATGTAGAATTTTGGTTATTCATAATTCCAAAAATTAATCCAGTAATAACACAATGGAACACAATGGAAACTACAGAATATTATTTCATTTAGCTTCTATCAATCTATCTATCTATCTATCTATCTATCTATCTATCTATCTATCTATCTATTATCTATCTATCTATCTATCTATCTATCTATCTATCTATCTATCAATCTATCTATCTTTATTCATTCATGCATTTGAATATTTACTTGTGTACCCATCAAATAATCATGTAGGTATCAATCTGGTTTTATCTATCTGATATATTTTTATTTAACTCATACCTTCTACTATCTGTCTATCTATCTATCTATCTATCTATCTATCTATCTATCTATCATATGTTTATCTATGATAGGTGATTGATAGAGAGATAGATAGATATATCATACAGATGATATATATTTGATTTACCTATTATAATATCTATCTATCTATGTAATATCTATCTATCTAATCTAGGTTTACCTCTGACTATTCAGATCTCTCTAGAAAGCCTTGTTTGCAAACACTTTTCTATGGGTCACCTCTTGCATGTAAAATGTTATGAATTATTAAAAACAGAAACATCTTGGTCAAGTGCATGCAAAGCATCAGGGATTCCCTTTCATCGCAGGGTCTCTAATAAATATGTAATAATAGCAGCCTGACAACCTGTGCAGTGCAGGCGGGACCAGGTTGTCAGAGCCCTCCAATGATAATATCACGCCTATGATTATTACACGGGGTGTATCCACACATAGCACTCATCTACACAGGATACCTGCAGCTGAGTGCACCCTGTATTGTGCAGCATACCTCCTGTATAGTATTCCTATAGGCACTTGTGTCATTACTGCAGTGTGAATAGAGTTTACATTCATCCCAGAATCTGATCAGTAAATTCCTGACTTATTTCTGGGATCTGGTTAAATATCTGTACAGTAAAGCTGATGGTTACAAGGTGCTACATGTGTGGCAGGGAGGGGGTTAAGGTGCAGATGTGCAGCCACCATCCCCAACTACCCAGAGGTTGTATGGACTATTAACCCCTTCTGCCCTGTTATTAGTATTGTATAATCATTACTATTATATCATTACTCAGTTCTGTCCCCAGTGACTGTGAGAACTTTCTATTAACATAATTAGATATAGAATATAATTAAATGTAACATAATTAAATAAAATCTAAATTGTGCCCTTAAGTACAGGTCCTTCCTCTATGAATAGTCTATGTGGGTTGCTCCTTAAGGCTGGGGGACAACTGGGTGACAACCACTGCAATAGAATAGGCGGCACTGCATGGGGTTATGCCTTTATTCCTTCTGTATAACCAACATGCCCAGTCCTATGTCTGCCTGTAGTCACCCAGCTTTTCCAGGTTCCTGAGTGTTATTTAGAAGAATTATTTATTCAGGAGTTTAGAAAAATCGATGATTGTAGTTGTCATACATCTTTCCGATACAAAGTTTTATAACAGAATACTTTTACTTACTGGGATTTTTAGTGTTACAATTAGGAGAATATGTTAATTAAAATATTAGTCATTATTTCTGCACAATATGACACTGAACTAATGTGTACCAAGAGCAAAACCGCAAGAGCTGACGCTCTAATTGTAACTATAAATGGATGTATTTTGTATGCCCGTGTTTACACAGGACTATATATATACTATAGAGTGATTATAGTGTCCATAGGCATGGAGGATTACACTAAGTACTATATGTAAGTAAAGTTTAGACTGGAGATTAAGCGGACATTAACCTGGTAGTAAAGCCTGGCTTAAGTGTGACCTCCATAATGTGTCCTGGGGAGGACTGTACAAATACATGGAAGGCCATGGAGGGTGAGTGGTGAGCAGAGGCTGGCAGTGCAGGTGCTGGGACAATGGCTGGGCTCACACTGGGCAGCACTATTGGCATGCTAATGACCCACTACAGAGCCAGGCCTGTAGTCACCCTGATACACTGCAGCACAGCTCATTAACCCGCAGCCATTGCTAGGGCCTGGGCTTGTGGTGGGAGCACCAAGAAGGAGAAGAAGAAGGACCACACAATAAGAAGCTTCCTTGTGCTGGGACTGGGGGATCCTGGGCTGTGGTTACCACAGGGGGACCTAATGAAGGCCTTATGGGGTTTGTTATGTGCCACACACACAGCTTGTCTGGCCTTCCACACATTCCTCCTGCTTTCCTCTCATTCATTTATTTGTTCTAATCGGAAAATGCTGGATCTCTGATAAAAATCTATCATTATCCTCCTCATCCTCATCAGCTCAGGCACTACATATACTGCCACAGACTCCCCCTGCACATCATTCACTTTCAAGGCAGCAGGAGTCAAGGGTCTCTTCATCAGCCATGAAAAAAATGACAAGCTATATAGTGTTTCATATAGAGGTATCTGCTGTATAATGTATTCATCTGTTTTATCTATCTATCTATCTATCTATCTATCTATCTATCTATATCTATCTATCTATCTATTCTATTGATTTATTTTCTTCTTATCCTATCTATCTATCTATCATGATTATTTCCATAAAAACGATGGAAAATCCTAATTTTATTACAATTAGATGATAGACAAGATAGATGAGACGAGGTGATCTCATCTATCTATCTATCTATCTATCTATCTATATCTATCTATCTATCTATCTATCTTATCTATGTATCTATTATTTCCATAAAAACGATGGAAAATCCTAATTTTATTACAATTAGATGATAGACAAGATAGATGAGACACGGTGATCTTATCTATCTATCTATCTATCTATCTATCTATCTATCTATCTATCTATCTATCTATCTATCTAATCTGTCACCTAACACACACACACACACACACACATATATATATAATTATTTTTTGATTTTTTTTGTTTTTTACAAATATAGCAGAACTGGACTCATTAGTTCTGCATTCTTTTATTTCCATGAAAACAGTGGAAAAACCTAATTTTATTACATTTTAAAGGTGGTTTCACACTACCTCTTTTTTTTTTTAATAACACCTTTTTTAGGCGTTTTCCTGTGCATTTCTGTAGTGACAAATGCAGCATCCGTGTGCTATCTGTTGTCCGATTCTAAAATTTAAAACACTGGACATTGTTTTTTTGTTTAGTGGCATTTTATGATCGTTTTCTGGCATTTTTGTTCCAAATTGCAGCATCCTATGGGTGTGGATTTTTTTTCAGACGTTTCCCCCATAGACAACTCTATGAGAAAAATGCCTGAAAAATGCAACAAAAACGTATCTCTAAAAATATCACATCAGTTTGCCTGACTTTCATGGATTTAGAAATTGCAATTTAAAAAGTTTATTGAATAGTTTATTGTGGGTAATACTACTGGAAAATTCTTACACTCCTGAGACAACACCCAGCATGGCAAAAATACATATTTACTCATTCCAGGCTACAGAAAAAAGGTATAGTAGGTAAAGGTATGTAATTCTATGCAATAAATATGTGATTATATTCATATTACACCAGAAAATAGTTATTTACAGTATTACCTTTATACTTTTATTGGCTTTTCACTAATTTAGTGAAATAGTTAATCGTGTAATCATTTCATCCTATTATAGAGATGTGTATATGGAAAATATCTATCTATTTATCTATCACATATCTATCTATCTATCTATCTATCTATCTATCTATCTATCTTGTCTGTCTATCTATCTATCTTATATACATATCTGTCTGTATGTCTGTCTGCCTGTTTGTCTGTCTATCTATCTATCTATCTATCTATCTATCTATCTATCTATCTATCTTATAAACATATTTTTGCAGAATATTCTTGTTCAAATAGTCAGAAATATTGTCCAACCAATGTAAATGTAAGATATTTAGGTATTTATTTTATATATTAGATATTCTCTTCAGGTAATAACCACTGAGAAGAGTGCCATAAACAGAATAACATATTTTTCCATTGGCTACAGTGCACATTTGGATAATATCAGGCAGGTTCAGGTGTCTGTGGATTAGGGAGGTTGTATTTTATCCTAGTTGACCATTCACCTGTCTATGGTCAAGAATCAATATTGGAATATGGACCATTTGTGACCAGTATGCCATATTTGTTATATTTATATATTGCATCCATCAGTTATATCCTGATATTACTTTTGTCTGAACACAACTTATGAGAAAAAAAACACAGTAATACAATAACCATATATCCATGTAGCCGTGCATCCATGGATGAAAAAAAGCTGTGGACACCAGACCAGTCCATAAATTATATGACTTTGACATCAGTTAAGTCTAGTTCTGGCGTGAAAGTAATATATGTAAACCCAGCTTAAAGGGTCACTGAGTTTTAGTAAAACTTTTGATATCTCATAGAGACAAATCAAAATTTTTGAAAGGTGGGGATCTGAGCATGAGACCTCCACTGATCACTAGAGAAGTGCTCACATAGTGCTCTCTTTCTGCTCACTGGAGGACCATATTAATATAGTTTGTAAGACTTAAAAAGTACATCCATCTAGTTCAGCCTGCTATCCTGCGTTGATCCAGAGGAAGGCAAAAAACCCTGCAAGAGTCAAGAAGCACCTATAGGTTTCTACTGAGCTTGTGTTCTGCAGTGAGGAAAGAGAGCGTGATATGCACACGCTTCTTTCTCTTCATTCTAGAGATTGTTAGGGGTCTCAGATCGTGTTGAGCAAACTTGTGTTTTCAAGTTCAGTGTACAAGGTTCGGGTTATCTAAGAATTCCGTTATGGATTCCGCTATAACTTATGGTCCGTGGTAGTGGAATCCATAATGGAATTCTTAGATAACCCGAACCTTGTACGCCGAACTTGAGAACACAAGTTTGCTCAACACTAGTCTTAGCACTCAGACCTCATCGAATAAGACTATGACATATCAATAGTTTTACCAAAACTCAGTGTCCCTTTAAGCAGTTATAGCGAGTGGCTGGGTATATGATATATTATGCTGAATTTGTTAATATATGAAATCATGAACACTTCTTATAAATGGTAAAAAAAATCATGTATTCAAACTAGAGATAATGAATTGGTTTCACAAGGTACATTTGCTATTATTTCTATGGCTCAAACTATAGCACCATCGTAGACCAGTACCTATGTCCCATAGGGTTCACTTTCAAATTTCTCCAATTCAGATCCGTACACATTCACTACTCTCAAGAAACCAAATAACTTTAATGTGGAGTCAACTGGAGCACCTATAGGAACCCTACACAAATATGGGGAGAACACAGTGATGTAGCTAAGCTTCTTCACATAAATAAAAATTCAGTTTGTTTCCCCTACCCCACAAAATCATGCATACTCTTCCCTGTGTGCATGCATGGATTTATAGTTCAGCAACTCAGTCATTAGTCTGCATTGCTTCTCCCCCACCATTACTAGGGAAATATGTGTCCCTGCTGTTGCCAACCCAGCACATGGGGCTAAAAGCCCTGCAAACTTCCCCTATGTCCCTGGGAGAACATACAGACTTCCATAAAGATGTTGTGTCCAGGTCAGAGATGAACCCAAACACTAGAACTGCAAGACGATATTTTAGACATGGAGACTCCAAGCTCAGAAATGACTTGATGCAGGATACCCATGCTGTACTATGTCATATCTATAATGATAATGGAAAAGGTTGTCCATCAGGTCAATGAGTCAATGGAGTATCTTAATTTTTCTCTTTATGTGTGACTAGAAATTGCTCAAAATTTGATTCCGGTTAGATTCGGCTAAACTGGACAACCAATTTCATTTGGGACTAAATTGATTCTACTCAAATCAAAAGGGCTCAAATTGGCCTCAAAAATTGGTGTATGGCACTTTGAGGTCTCATATTTTTATCTCTTTTGTCTCTCACAGTTTTAATTTTTTATAGATTTTTATGTTTCATATTTGTCATATTATGTGTCAATTTTTTTCATATTGTGTGTCAAATTTTTTATGTAATTTTTTCTCCCCCCCCTTTTCAAAACCCAAAAATTCACTCAAACTGAATCACCAAAAATTCAGATTTTTTACAAAATTCTGGTTACGTTTGGTTTGTTTTGAAACAATTCACTCATCTCTACATTTGACTGATTTAGAGTTTTTGATTTTGCGCCTTCTTCTGGAACAGGTTCCTAGATATACACAATGTACTGGAGCAATTACAAGTGTTCTGAATGTTCTGAACATTTCCCATAAGGTTTGCATTGCCTCTTTCCTAGCAGGATACAGCACATTTGTAAATCATTTTACAGTCTGTTGTGGAATACTTTATCATTTTTACTGGATGAATGGATGTTGTGAAAGCCCTTCAGCTTGGGCTAGTCACACTATAACCATAGTCACAAGATATGAAGATATATGTGTAGTTGATATGTGCACGAGGAAGTTCACTCAGGCTGAATGCCTTCCATTCATTGGGTACACTCCCAGTCATAGCTTTCCATCAAGCACTCTGACGCTGGTAATATACATAGGATGTTGTCTCGCTTGTCTTTGTAATTCCGTTTTCCTACAGCCTTTCTTTTTTCAGGATTGTAGCCGTTCAAGCTCCGACTCGGATATATTTACTTCTTTGCAAAGCCTCTTCTGGAGAACCCCTAATCAAGGAACCTGAGACTGCAGCGGTTTTTGGCTTAAAAAAAAGTCCCAAAATGTATAAAAAGTAACAATTTTTAAATTTATTAAAGCACTGTTTAGTTGGAAAAGAATGCATGGTTTATTGGGTGCAATTCACTCCAGTGGGTATGAAAGACCCGTCCCTCAGTGTTCATAAGTAAAAGTATGATACAGCAAAGAAATTCCATTCCCTGCAAAGTGCACATGTAACAGGTCAGCCAGTTTCATAGGTACAAATCTGCTGACAGATGGACTTTAATGATGGATTTATGAGATATGCGTTGTGTAGATGTATAAGGGGGTTGCACACGATGAGAAAAACATGGCTGCTTTCTTTCAGAAACAGAGCTACATCTGTCTTTGGGTTGTGTCTAGTAATGCAACTTGGCTCCAATGATGTGAATGAGACTGAACTGCAATACCAGACACAACCCTCGGACATGTGAGGCACTGTGTCTAGAAGACAGCAGCCATGTTTTTCTAATCCACTGTAACTAGTCTTGAGCGAATCGAGTTTCAGATCATCGATCCAAAGTAGATTTGTTCAAAAACATTGATTCTAATGCTGTCTCCGTATTTTATTTATTTTACGCACTTATATAGCACTGACATATTCCACAGCGCTTTAAAGACATTAGCATCAGGCTGTCCCCAATGGGGCTCACAATCTAAGGTTCCTATCAGTATGGCTTTGGAGTGTGAGAGGAAACCAGAGAACCTGGAGGAAACCCACGCAAACATGGGGAGTACATACAAACTCCATGCAGATGTTGTCCTTGGTCAGATTCAAACTTAGAACCCCAGCACTGCAAGGCTGGGGTCCACCGTGAGCCACCGTGCTGCCTATATATAAAGCATTAAAATGTACTGGCTCTGTGGAGGCAAACTTCGTTTCAGCCGAAGTCGCGTAAGACTTTGGTGAATTCGGTATTTATTTCTGCATCTTAAAAAAAAAATTTAAAATTAGGACTCTGAAGCCGGGTTTAGTACCAGCTGGTACCTCAGTACCAAACCCGACTTCAGATTCCGAATTTTAAATGTTTTTAAAGATGCAGATATGAATACCAAATGAATTCACTGAAGTCTTGCGCAACTTCGGCTGATATGAATTTTGCTTCCATGGAGGCAATACAATTTAATGCTGTAAAGAGACAGCGTTAAAATCAAAGTTTTTGAACAAATCGACTTTGATCCGAAGCTTGATTCGCTCAAGACTAGTTTTAGCCCTTAAATTTTCACCTTTTCTGAAAACACTGTTTCTCATTTCAAATTATAATGAGAGACCAATCAGCTGACAGCATGAATAGGAAGTCGATAATTATTAGAGATGAGCGAACGTGCTCGTAACGAGCACTGTACCGCTCGGCTCCCCTGCACTCGCATGGGCGCAGGCAGCCGCTTCCGTCGGGTGAGGAGGACGGAAGCGGCTGCCTGCGCCCATGCGAGCGCAGGGGAGCCGAGCGGTACAGTGCTCATTACGAGCACGTTCGTTCATCTCTAATAATTATGCATTCCAAGAGGGTGGGGACCCTAATGAATATTCATGAGCACTCATTATCAACATTAGAAGGTTCCTGATGTAATTTATTAAAGAGAAGCTATAACATTATTTATTAGATTCTGTATATATTATATCCTCAGGATAGGTCATCAATATCTGATCAGTGCTGGTCCGACACCCGGCACCCCCGCCGATCAGCTGTACGAAGAGGCTGCAGAAGTGCTGTGGCTTCTTCCTAGGCCAGTGACATCACATTCATCACTCAGGTGGCCTAGGTGCACCTCGGTCCCGTTCAATTGAATGAACCTGAGCTGCGACACCATGCACAAAAGCTATACAACATATGGCACTGTGGATGGTATGCTGTGAGGAGGCCGCAGAGCTCACTGAATTGCCGCAGTCTTAGGGATTATTCACACGACCGTATGAATGGGTCTGCATCTGTTCTGCAATTTTGCGGAACGGGTGCAGATCCATTGATTTCAATGGGGCCACAAAAGATGCATACATCACACTGTGTACTGTCATCATCCGTAGTTCCATTCCGCAGCCCCGCAAAAAATATACAGCATGACCTATTCTTGTCCGCGGACAAGGATAGGCATTTCTATAATAGGCCGCCTGTTCCATTTCGCAAATTGCAGAATGCACACAGGCTGCATCCGTGCTTTGCAGATCCGCAATTTGTATTTGTATTTCAGCTTGATAAATGACCCCTTATATATTATATATGCCCTCATTTTCTGGCGATATGTTGTATTTATGGTGGGGATCAGTGCACAGGTGGCAGAAGGTTCTGGAGCATGTGCACCAGGTGCTAGGACCCAAGTAGATTCCAGCAGGACTGGGTATGGCTAGGATACTAGACACAAGCTAAATCTTTGCCCCTGGTGAATGAAAGCCTAGCCATGTGTACTTCATTTACTGTTTGATAGAAGAATTTGTGTGAGCGGTCATCATCCTGGTAACCCATCATTGTTGTGCAGCTGGTAAAGTCTTCTGGACCACCGTACTACTAGCAGTGAATGAGAGTTCAGTGTGTTACTAGTAGTGTTCCAGTCATTAGTGTGTAGCTGGCACAGGGGTCTGGATGATTGTATTCCCACTAGCTGTCCATGAGAAGCTGCTGATGGTGAGTCAGTAATCATCCTGTAGCTTGCACTGTGCCAGTCATTAGTGTGTGGTTGGCACAGTCTTCTGGAGCATTGTATTACCCTGCATGAGAAGTTAGTGTGTCACTAGCGGTGTGTCAGGCAGCAGTCACAACGCCTCTAACAGAGTGGAAACATTGACTTGTTCCAGTGACTTCATTGTGACCTCAGGCCATTCCTAGTGCAGCCTGCTCTTTTATCCGAGACGCACACAAAGACGCCCTCTCCCCACTCCAAATCCTCTCCTTATTAAACATTGGCACGATTTGTTTGTGGACAATAATTGAGGGCTTAGCATAAGCTATGTGTTTAATAAGAGAATAAGCTCTTCTGTAATAACTGTAATCATGAATGTGAGCATAACGTTTCTGTGGCTGGTTATGTTTTATGTGCAGTCTCCTCCAATATTCCTGCAGATTTTTTTTCACCAAAAAGTAAAGTTATATCACACTCTAGATTTTCTGGGATTAACTCAGTTGCTGGATTATTAAAAATCTCACTTCAGACTTTCTCAGTCTCTGCTGCTCCTTACCCCTGGCATGGTCCCAGTCAACCATGGCTTGTCCATTCTAGCTTTGCATCAGGGATCGCATGGACAGAAACTACATACTGTGTGAATATGCACCACTGGCCAAGGGCGTAGCTATAGGGGAAGGAGGGGAAGTTTGCTTTCGGGCCGCAACTCAGAAGGGGCCCATCCAGAAGGGGGACTAAAAGATTTTATTGTCAGGGTTCCCTCAACAGTATTATACAATGACACTATGGACGGAGCGGCTGCTAGGCCTTGTCTGACTAGTCACAGGAGTGAAGGTTGTGAAGAAGTTGCTGGGGAGGAGGGCCCGTTCAAAAATTTACTGTGGGGCCCAGTCATTTCTAGTTATGCCACTGCTAATGGCACTTCTCAGGAGTGACAACTCTGATTCTCTACAAAGGCATGGAGATCTGTCTTTGTCACCTGTCGTCTGGCAGCCGCATCATCTTTCAATAAGCAGTAGTCTCCACACTATAGCCAGGTCATTACTTAGTAACTAGCGTGACAAAGAGATCATTCATCGGGGCAGTGTTCTCCAATCTGTGACTGTTTCCAAACTACACCTACAGGGAGTTATTCTGATTGCCTGATTGGAGTCGGGAAGGAATTTTTTTCCCCTAAAGAGGGGAAAATTGGCTTCTACCTCACAGGGGTTTTTAGCCTTCCTCTGGATCAACTTGCAGGATAACAGGCCGAGCTGGATGGACAGATGTCTTTTTTCAGCCTTATAAATGTTACTATGTTACCTCCCAGCATGCCAGAACATGGCAAAACTACAACTCCTAACTTGCCCTGATATCGCAAAAGTACAACACAGCAGCAAAATGGGAATTGTAGTTTTGAAACAGCTCAAAGACCATCGATCTGAAAGACTATTATGTTACATTGAATGTTTTCTAATCTTTATAACATGAATATGAATAAATTAGAAATGTCTATCTTGCTGGGACCAGCCAAAAACTGAATGTGCATGGTGGCAGCCCAAGTCCATCCCATGTGATCGTTTTGAGGTAAGGCGCTGCTGGGTATCCGAAAGTGAATTGTCCTACCCTCTTTGATAAGCCAATCTGCCTGTTTGAATTTAAGGAAAACAGGGTTAGCCATAATTTGATAAGCATAGCACCCTGCCCTTTATGGCCTCCATTGCAGTGTCCTAAGAGACTGGTACACTGCTACAATATGTGCAGCTACGGTTCCATAAATTTGGGCATCAACAGTGTAATTGCTGTGCAAACTCTCAGTATCCAGGTCATTGGAACCAGTAGCACCCGCTTTTGATGGTCATCTGCAGAGGTCACACACCTCTAAGGTTCTGTAAAGAAAAAGAAATGTGTGGGAGCTCTAGTGTTACTCCTTCAACAGTAAGATATCAATCCCCAGTACATGAAGCTCCTTACCGGAGTAAGTTTTGCACCCCAAGCACAACACCAGATAATGGCAGAAGCACTCCTTCACAGAGAGAAACCAAGACGCTGTACCTCCCTACCAGAACCATCCGCAAGGAGCTGGAACAGAATCATAAGAAGTAAGTGTAAAAAATGGGAGACTCAGGGAGCTGCAGTGTTATCTGGTAAAATTGTGTTTTTTTGGTAAAGAACATTAAAAATATACAATTAAAATAGCTACGTGTTTCTACAGTGTACCAACATCTTTCTCAGGCTTAAAAAATAAGCCTAAAGGGATTTTCTGGGATTTTAATATTGATGACCTATCCTCAGGATAGGTCAACAATATCAGATTTGCGTGGAAGGGGGGTCCGACACCCGGCACCCCTGCCGATCAGCTGTTTGAAGAGAAGGCTGCGCTTGTGCGAGTGTTGCCTTCCCTTCATTGTTTACCTGCTCACTGTCGACTAAGTGGCAGGCAGGTTCAATTACAGGAAGCGTCCATTTCAATTCTATGGAATGGCTCCTTCCTACTCAAGTGTAGGTCATCAATATTAAAATCCCAGAAAACACAGCTGAAAAGCATAGTTATTTTAATTGTGTATTTTAATGTTTTTTACCAGTAAATACCATATTACAAGTAACCAGTACAAGACCCAAAATCACTTTTTTTAATTTTTTTTTATACTTACCTTTTCTGACATCTCTAAGGTTGGTACTGATGGAGGAATTAGGAGAGACAGATGTTGACCGATCAAGGCCTTTGCTGACTACAAGAACACTATGCTACGATGAAAGAAAAAAGAGACTAGAATAGCAGGTTGTTAAGCATTTCTAAAGTTCTGAAACATGGTGGAAATCATAATCTCCAAATGGAGAAGACTTCCCAGAAGTAGTCATCCTACCAAAGGGCGCAGAGACAATATCCAAACAAATTAACCCAGAGATTAACCCAGAGATTGTGTTCACTATTTACAATCTAAACTCCAACTTAACCTGTCACTATTTTTTGGATTGTGAGAGGAAACTGCCACAAACACTAGGAGAACATACAAACTCCATGCAGATGTTGCCCCTGGTCATATTCAAACATATTACCTGTACATACGTACCTAAGAAAAATAAGAGCCCAGACCCCATAAATATAGACGACTTAAACAAATACAGACCTTAGACCGAACAACATAGACACCACACAGAGCAGCTCCAATGCTCTTCCGAGGAACCTTGTTGCTCTACTCTCTGGCTTCAGGACATGTTCAAGTACGATCATATGACCATATATGTGCAGGTCCTTCAACAGTAACGAGTCCGTCACACAGTTTTGCTATAGGGATCATTTTCATCTTGGTTTTCCTTGCAATTCACAACAAAAACACATAAATGTGTGATGTGCTTTAAATCAGTGTATGAAATAATAGCTTGCTTACATTTTACATGGGCTTCACAGTCATACTTTGTTCAGGTAAGTCTGGTTAGTCTTTAGAAACCCCAGGTCTTCACCCGTTTACCTCTCTACAGGAATCTGGACTTCATTGCTGGGAGTTCTCTGGCGGAATGTAGGGATTGGTAATAAACAGGAAATCCCCAAAAAGGGTCAGAAGCCAAGGCCAATGTCCATCTGTGGTCCAGGTCCCATGTAGGTGGAACAAAGAGGAGTCAAACAGCCTGGAAGTCAGCAACAGAGATTGATGAGGGAAGAATCCAAAAGCAATGGTTGGAATCAAGTAACAACACTATCACAGAACCACATAGCCCGAAGAAATAACTGCCCCAAACGTGTGCAGCTTATAGATCCAAATAGTGCTCTCAGCACTCAGATTGGCCAGAAAAACAAGCCTCCTGATTGGCCAACCAGCTTAATGCTCAGATTGGTTGACTGGCTGAGTCCACAGATGGACTAGGTAAAAGTGCACATAATGCTTGGGTCCAGCAGTGTCCCCACCAGCCCCACTGCTGACTCTACTGTGGCAGCTGGTGTGGTGAGTTTAGTACATTACAAGAAGCCCCTACTTTCTCCTTATTGATGCAGGACCCAAGGTGTGCACTATGTGCGCTCTCCCTTTGATTCAGTCCTAACTGGACTAGTCAGTGTCCTGACTTAAACCCAACAGAGATGGTGTGCACCAGCAACAATTGGTTGTCAGAGGGTATTCTCTGTACTAAGTGGAGGGTATTCTCAGGCTGTTATAATTAAGATTGTGAACAGCAGTTGAAACATGTAAATCCTCATTGCTCTTTTTCCTTAATGCTGGATTAATGAAAACCTAACAATATGTCAGAATTATAGCAGCTGTGCAAAGAAGAGTGGGCTAAAACAGAATTATGAGGTTTGGTAGAAATTAAAGGGGTTGTCCAACAAAGAAAAAAAATCTACATTTTACATTCGACAAGCAGCTGGATCTGAATACTTTTGTAATTGCATGTAATTAAAAACTGAATATAGTCACTGAGCTATTCAGTAAAATGTATCTGTATAGTGCCACCTGTTGTTTGTTCTTTTCCTTATTTCTCTGTCCACCTTAGTAACATCTCTGCGGTGGTCGCGCATGCTCCGTTCCATCCTTCAACTGCTAACAGCCCTACCTACTGTTAGACGTTGCCTCTTACTAGGACTGCGCTGTCACTGAAGGGCCACTTACACTCAGCATTTGGTCAGTATTTTTCATCAGCATTTGTAAGCCAAAACCAGGAGTGAAGTCTACAGAGAAAAAGCATACTGGAATGGTTTGTGCCTCTTTTATGTTTTGGATCCACTTCTGGTTTTGGCTTACAAATACTAATGAATACTGACTGTGTGAAAGTGTCCAAATACTGTACCCAAATACTTGTTGCCACACAAGACTGTAACCGTAAAGCCTGGTGCCCTAAATGTGAATTTAAAATCTATGGTTTCTCTGACACCCATGTCCTCCTGATTCCTTCTTTCATCTAGAGTGGGGAGCCATATATACCACTCAGGGCCAACAAGATTTTTTATGTAAGGTCTGACCCTTTTACACCCTATAAGAAAGTTCAGAGTTAATAGGGGTTCCAGTTCAAGGCCTTCATCTATTACCTGAAAAAGGAGTATGGCTATGAAGAACTTGTATTACCATACCCAGCGGGTGCATGCATTATGCAGACAGACTGTTTATTATTTCGTAATGCTGAAATTTCCATGTGGTGGCAATGCTGGGGAAATTAGCTTGCCCTGCTGGAGTACCTCACTGTTAGGGCTCATGCACACAGCCATAAGTGTTTTGTAGTTCGTAAATCGCGGATCTGCAAAACACGGATCCTGGCCGAGTGCATGCCAGAATTTTTTTTTTAAACTTCTGTAGAAATGTCCTATCCTTGTCCAAAAAAGGGAGAAGAATAGGACATGTTCTATTTTGTTGGAGGGCCACGGAACGGACGTGCGGATTTGGACATCACATGGGTGTACTTTCCACATCTTTTGCTGCCCCATTGAGATTAATGGATACTCATCCGATCCAATGTGGATTGGATACCAACCGAAACTATGGCCATGTGCATGAACCCTTGGATGAATACTGGAAGTCCCAGTACCAACACATCCAGTGATCAGCTAATTAAGGGAACCATTCAGCTAAAAATGGATTGTCCAGAAAAGACAAACTTAAAAGGGTTGTCTAAGTTAAATGAAAACTCCAGCCCACCCTTGATGTTCTAAAATAACAGTAGAATAATTCTTCTAGAATTACACCCATCTCTCTGCTGATGTAACCTTCCTGTCTGCAGTGGTGATTTTCTGTGTCCACTAGTTACCCTTGGAGCCAGTCACTGGCCTCAGCAGTATACAGGATGTCACTGCTGCAGCCAGGAAAACAATGGGCAGTGCAGACCACAATATTGTGGGGCAGGAAGAAGCAGGGTAGAAAAGTGAATATCCTTTCTTTTGTTATTTTAGACCATATTTAGAGCTGCATACATTTTTATTTAATTTTTATTTATCTTTAGGTTTCAGGGTGCAGTTACTTTTTCAGATATATTGTATGGGGATAAAATAACTTTCATTCTTAAATGTAGCAATAATTCCAAAACAATTTCTTTAAATAAAATAAGTCAATGTGTATTTCTGGAGGCATTGCCTCAGCAGCCTTCTCCAGACCATGTCACTGCATCTCAATAGGGTGTAGGTCAGACCTCTGGAATTGACCAATCCACTGTTGAGTCACTTCTGTGCTTTGCAGCCACCTGATATTATATGAGACAACCTTTGAGTTGTAGAACTGTCCCCTTGACATTCTGCTGTAGAATATACAATACTAACACAGCTTGGTATACTAGAATATGTACATTCTCTAGATACTAGGTTGTCTTCTCTGTCCACAGAACATGCTTCCAGTGCCCCACCTTGTGACTATGAACACTGAGGCAGGCAGCTATTGTGTTCCAGTAACAGTTGTGACCTCCCACTGATATAATTCTAGTTCAGTGTGCTATGACATAGAGATTACAAATTCAAGTGTTGGGTGCAGAATCAGATCCTTAGCTGTCACTCCAGGTCTCTTTGTCACTTATTTCAGCACTCAGCAGCCAAAATCATAAGGAAAAAGAAACAGCGCTGGAGAACTGGTTATGGACTGAGGAATGCAGGAATTTATTAAATATCCCTAGTTAACCCTTTGCAGCGTTACATTTTTTTCTTGTTTGGTCCTCTGAAATCCTTGCAGTTTCTCCCAGTACTCACTATCTATCTATCTATCTATCTATCTATCTATCTATCTATCTATCTATCTATCTATCTATCTATCCTTATTCATTAAAAACAATGAGGAATTGTTCTTATAGGAGTATAATTATGAGTTACAAAATAGACGAGCTCTAAATGGAAGAAGATGCCTATTATGTCTGCTCTCCCATAGCTACATGGAGTTGACAAGAAGTAGGCAGTAATCATGTCACAACCCAGATTTGTAAATTACCATTTTAAGAATAGCAATATGCAGGGAGCTACTGAAAACTTCCCACACCCTGAGAGATCACCCAACCTGTTACTTGTTCAGCAACTAATTCCCAAATAATTAATATAAGAAATAAAAGAGTGTGTATATATATATATATATATATATATATATATATATATATATACACACACACATTTCTATGCAATTCTGTGATTTTATTGTTAGATCATATCAGGCTATAACTTTCTCAATATCTTATATTTATGTATGTATATATATATATATATATATATAAATTAAACCTTTCTAAACATTTCTAAGGAAAATTATACACAAAGGAAATAAGCTCTGCTATATATATATATATATATATATATATATATATACATACAAAGGTTTAATTTATATATATATATATATATATATATATATATATATATATATATATATATATAGCAGAGCTTATTTCCTTTGTGTATAATTTTCCTTAGAAATGTTTAACGTAATAAACAATAGTAGAGTAAGTGAATAAGTGAATCCAATTATATTTCTATGTCTGTCTATCTGTCATTTATTTTTCTAAGATATATATATACTGTATATATAATTTTGCTGTTTTTCTGTTTTTATGCCTTTAATGCATCTAGTTTTGCTACCATTTTTCTTAAACAAATTTCATAACAATACAATGTTATAAATGTGAAGCAACGTATTACCCGAGTTTTACCTTTATGTGTATAATCATGTTATAAATAAAAAAACATATAGCTAAAAATAATAATATCAATAGCAGCACAGTTTCCTGGGTGTGAGGTTTCATCATGGAAATGTTCTGATAATATTGCAAATGACAGCAGTTTTAGAAATTAGAATTAAATTAACAATAGATACAGTGAATAGGAGATACACAGATGGAAAGTTTTCTCTGGATTATATTTTGGATATTATTTGCGGGCTCAGAGGTTTCCTTGGGTTCTGTCCACACAGAAGACTTGTAGAAATCCTGACCGCAGCTACAGTGCCGCCGAGCACAGGACAGCCCGACTTTTCCCTCTCACCCATGTGTCAGCTCTGGTGTAAGACCTCGGATCCCGCCTGTATATCGTTTCACAGTTATTATACAAATGTATTGTTTTATTCATATACTTTACTGTAGGGAAGTTACTGTATAATGGCAGAATGGGACAACAGAAAGCCGCATTATCTATCTATCTATCTATCTATCTATCTATCTATCTATCTAGCTATTATTTATCGTCTCATATCTATCTATCTATACATATCTATCTATCTATAAATCTATGTGTAAAAAATGTAAATGTGTATAAATTATATTATTGTTTCAACATTGATTGAAATAATTTGTTTTATTGGTGATAGTTATACTTAAAAATAACAAAACAAACAAAGAGTTCCGATTCTGAACAATTAAGGAAATCATTACCGCAATCAGGGCAAGATCTGATTATTGTCCTAGATTCCCACAATGTTATTATTATTTTTGAAAAAAATAATAATAAAAAATAAAAATAAATAAACAAGTAAATTACATATATAAATATATAGAAAATATAAAAAATTCTATAATAATATATAAAAATTTAATGATTTGTTTATTTTTTAACAAAACACACACACACATATATACACACACACATATATATACATATATATATACAGACACACACACACACACACATATATACACACACACACACACACACACACACATATATACAACCATATATATACATATATATATATATATATATATATGCATATATATATATATATATATATATATATATATATATATATATATCAATGCATCACACAGAAAAAAAACAGTAAACTGTCAGTCTCTACAGATTATTAGAGATTTCTACTATATGTATGTGTCCAGTATAGGTAAGTTAGGGTGGGGCACAGCGGTAATTACAGGCACCTACCTATCAGCAGACACTACTACAAGGCTCTCAGGACATGAGCTTTGACCCTTTTACTGCCGGATTCCTGATGACTTGGACCTGCCTCCTCTCTGTATCTCTGTTACTCTACGTGCTGCTTTGCAGTCTATGGGCTGTTATTACTCTGCCTGCCTATAGGGGGCAGTCTGCTGTGACTCTAAGCACAAACAGATGGTGCCATTCACTCCTCCTGATAAGTAAACAGGGACAAGCAGAATAAGCAGGAGGTGAGTGACTTCATGCCACATCTGTACCCAGCGCCCCTTGGCACTGCCCCTCACTGGTCTTATATTGCACATATAAATATTCTTCTGAAGTGCAATGGCTACCCTCCCCCCACCAAAAAATCCTCTTTAATCAAAGGGACTCAAGATTAAAAGGGCCTGACAATATTTTCAATGCAGGTTAACAGGGATTAATTCATGTAAGTAAAGGTCATGTAAATGACAAATCTCCCCCCAATAGACTTCTGATCTTTGATTTTAGAAAATCAGTTTCTTTTTTTGCGGCCGCAGTTGACAGGAAGCTAAAAGGATTAGTCACATTCCACAAGGGATCATTTTTTATCTGCAACAAGTTACAAAAAAGAAATCTTTTAAGAGATGCAGAACTTCAGGCCAAGGATGTGACTGGGCACCAGATCTATGTGTTCTGCAGCGGTGCCAGGGTGTAAGGTGCCATGCTTCCAGCTCTTACTCCCTCCTCCTCTGTCTGTGATTTCTCTTATCATTTCCAACTAAGCAGCGTGCAACTGGCAAGATATGTCACAGGATGCTGCATGTATGTGGATCCCAGCACCCTTCATCCTGCCTACAGGGAAAGAAGCTGGTGGGGACACAGGTAAGGAGGGTGGTTATTTAGTGGGTGGCAGAAACTGCTCAGGCTAAGGGCTCATGTTCACAAACGTATTTTCTTTCCTTGTCTGTTCCGTTTTTTTTTTGCAGACCTTATGCGGAACCATTCATGAGCGCACAAAAAAGACGGTTACTCCGTGTGCATTACGTTTCCGTATCTCCATATGTCCATTTCGCAAAAAAATGGAACATGTCCTATTATTGTGCACATTACTGACAAGGATAGGACTGTCTATTAGGGACCGGCTGTTCCGTTCTGCAAAATATGAAATGCACATGGACGTCATCCGTATTTTTTGAGGATCCATATTTTGCGGACTGCAAAATACATACGGTCGTTTGGCTGAGCCCTAAGGCCTTGTTTACTTTTCCGTTTTTCACGGCTGTGTGCTGTCCGCATTTTCCACAGACTGCACACGTACCCATTGATGTAAATGTGTCTGTTCAAATGTCAGTATTTTTTTACTGGTCGTGGGGCAGTAAAAAAAAATCACGGAGACATGCACTACTTTGGTCGATGATGTGGACCAAACACACCTATTGAAGTCTCTGGGTCCGTGAAAATCACAGAGACAACACGGATTGCATCCGTGGAGCGTTTGTTTTTCACGGCAGACAGATAGGAAAATAGTTTTCAGCTGAGCAACTTCTGTGGATTACAGATGGCACATGAAGGGAAAAACGGGCATACAGACCATCCATGTATCTTCACGGATTAAATAAGGACACTTTTTTCACGTATTTAATACTAACACGGAAATGTAAAAAAGGCCTAAAGGACCTTACACACATGAATTTAACTCTGGTGTTTATACCAGTAAAAAAAAGCTCCAGAATAACCACAAGCTTTTTAGGCCACCTGTGGTTTCTGTGCACTTTTTCTGTTGTTTTTCTACTCTGTGTGTCTTACTGCCAGCATCTTGTTCATGGTGTTTTTCCTCAACAGAGGTGTTGGCAAAACACCTGAAAAAAACGCCAAGAACTACAGTATGCTGCAGTTTTGAAAAGAAGCAAGAAAGACAAAAACGCCACATAACGAACAAGAATGGCAGTAACAAAAAACAAACAAAAAAAGACAGAAAGCATTTTGCTAACGTCTGGAGCTGGCATTTTTACCACAAAATGTAACAAAAAAAAGTAGGTGGAAAAATATGCCACTAAAAATGCAAAAGTGCAGAAAAACTCCTGCAAAAACCTGGGAGCGATGTAATAAAGGCAGATGATTTTCCTTTGCTGGTGGGAGGTATATAAATGATACTTTATTGAAAATGTCTCTTCACAATCATAATCAGTCATATAATTGTGATACGATCAGAAAATCTCATTATGGGGAATAGCAGGAAATAATATTGCTACAAAGGGGATATTTGTCTTACAAAACTTTCTGATAAAATATGCCCATATGTACATGCGCAGTCATACTAATCAAATACTAATAATCTGGATCTAATCTGTTTGCGTAAACCCAGCTGTAAGGTCCATGTATAATGTTGCATTATGAATCTGTGCAGTACATACCCATAATATGGCGCCCATAGAAATCTGGCTACATTCACACGACCGTTGTGTTTTGCGGATCTGCATATTGCGGATCCGCAAAACACGGATGCCGGTCCATGTGTGTTCTGCAATTTGTGGACCGCACATGCTGCGGCTATCATAGAAAAGCCTTTTTTGCGGGGCCACGGTACGGAGCAACACCGTGTGCTGTCTGCATCTTTTGCGGCCCCATAGAAATGAATGGGTCCCAATCTGCAAAATATGTGGATCGGAGGCTGCAAAAACAACTGTCGTGTGAATGTAGCCTAATGACCTCTAAACATATCAGTTTGCTTTGGTATTTTTGGCAGCTAAAAAACAGCTTTTTTTCCATTCTACAATAGTTTTTTTAGTCTAGTTGGCATTTTTTCAGGTGTTTTTTTCCTGTCAGCAAGATGGAAAAACACCTGAAAAAATGCCACATATATAAGAGACACAAAAGCAGCCACTATGAAGAAATATACAGACTCATACACACATATACTGATATAATACACATACTTAGAAACACATTTTAGAACACTTTACATTTATTTAATTATTTACATAATTTATGCCTTACCTGAAGAAGTCATGAACGGTTTTATTTTGCCTATAAAATTAGCCGTCATACATATTCATATACAGTGATCCCTTAAGATACAATGGC
Source organism: Rhinella marina (assembly GCA_900303285.1). Classification (NCBI taxonomy): domain Eukaryota; kingdom Metazoa; phylum Chordata; class Amphibia; order Anura; family Bufonidae; genus Rhinella; species Rhinella marina. The sequence continues at coordinate 86,183 of ONZH01024873.1, read as the reverse complement.
CTCAGGATACAATTATATTTTCACCATACAGTGGTCTTCTGACCCAACATACAATGTCTCAGACTCAGATCCAACCAATCAAGGTCACGTCTCTGGTAAAATAGCTGTAGTAGTTGCTACTTATCAGCTATTCCTGACTGTGATATGTAAGGACTTGTTTTATCTGTCTTAGTTATATGCTTATTTTTCTTAAATCTTCATTTTCTCTTATCTTGGATGACATTTTGGGGCTTTGGAATTGATTACGCAACTTAGGCTACTTTCACACTAGCGTTAGCACGGATCCGGCACCTAAAGGGTGCCAACGGATCCGTGCTAACGCTATACATGTGTGGAGCCGGAGCAGCGCTCCGGCCCCACACATGACACACATTAAAACAAGACACAGACATACATACAAACAAACATACAGACATACATACAGACATACATACATACTCACATACTCCCGGGACGCCGGCAGAACGTCTTCACGCGCCTCCTGCGCGCAGTGATGACGATTCCCCACAGCGCCCTCTGCTGGGCGCAGTGGGGAAATGTCATCGCAGCGCGCAGGAGGCGCGTGAAGACGTTCTGCCGGCGTCCCGGGAGTATGTGAGTATGTATGTATGTCTGTATGTTTGTATGTATGTCTGTATGTTTGTTTGTATGTATGTCTGTGTGTATGTATGCCGGATCCGGAATGACCCCCCATTGGAAATCAATGGAGGACAGATCCGGATTACTGGTGTGTCCACACCAAACGGATCCGTCCCCATTGACTTGCATTGGGGGTCATTCCGGATCCGTCTTGGTGCGGATGCCTGGACCGGAGAGCAAACCGCAGCATGCTGCAGTTTGTCCTCCGGTCTGAAGACGGAACGGAATGCTTTCAGGAGCATTCCGTTGTCTTCAGTTCAGTTTTGTCCCCATTGACAATGAATGGGGACAAAACTGAAGCGTTTTTTTCCGGTATTGAGCCCCTATAACGGAACTCAATACCGGAATTTAAAAACGCTAGTGTGAAAGTAGCCTTACAATGGTTTCAACATACAATGGTCGTCCTGGAACCAATTAATATTGTAACTTGAGGGACCATTGTATATAGCAACTTCTCAGCTGCACCGACCCTTTCTGTAGGTGATGGACTAATGAATTAGTAAATATGGCGTATGAACAGTCTGCAATAGTTACTATACAGTAGATAACTTCTCCAGTTTTGTGGCCACATTTGAGACATACTTAAATTATATAGACCTTTTTTTAAGGTGACTGGATTGTCAAAGAGAATCACTAAGGCCCTGTCCACATATATCCGGCCCTCTGTCCCGTGTGTGCAGTGATTCATATAGGACCAATGCTAAAAAGTTTATTTTTTAACATCTGCTTTATTACATTTTTACAAAAGAATAAACAATAAGTTATTATTGTCAATAACCAAAGAGGATAATACAGGTCACATCCAAGGGATACTGACTCCTAGGCAGTTACATGTCACTCATATGGCAAGTTTGATGAAATAGTCCATATTCTTCCTGTTCACCCTGTTGGGTGAGCTGACAAGTCCAAACTGCCTACTTTTGTATACCATGTTGGAGTCTTCAAAGTCATGCTCCTAGATAAAGTAATATACGTCTCGTCCACAATAGTTCATTTTATACTAAAGATGGCTGGACTATCGTACAAAACAAGCACTTTACCTATCTCCTCATAGACTGTAAGCTCTTACGAGCAGGGCCCTCATTCCACTTGTTGTAATAATTGACTTGTCTGTTGCTAGATTATTTATGACTGTTTGTACATGAACCCCTGAACTCTAAAGCACTGCGGAATATGTTGGCGCAATATAAATAAAGATTATTATTATTATTATTATTATTAAAGAGTTCATGTTCTGATTTATTGTTAAAGCATTCTTTTCCTTATGCACTGTGTATTCCAATTGGTTGTCTATAGGCAGCAAATAGTTGTCTATAGTTTTGAGCGTTAGTTGTGCTCAGTTTTTGTCAGTTCCCTCGGAGATCAGTTATTTATGACGGAAGAAAAAGTCCTGCATGCTTCAGCTCCAGCTGCACTGGTTTTCCCTTTTGGATTGAATCTCTGGGTTTCCTACTCTCATCTGCAGGAATGCGCTTCCATTTTTGGAAATTGGACCACAGAGGACATATAAAGAGGATAGAAGAGTCAAGAGTTCTGCATCATTTGGAAGGTCCGCAGTTAACCTCAGGATGATTGATATCAGGGTTTAAATCTCTAAATTGCGTGTTTTAAAACTTAGAATGTGGGTACTGGTGTCTGTGCCTCGAGTGGCTGAATGAATACATTATTATTATATATCTGTTGTTTTGGCACAGTGGTGGCACTATTTAGGCACATTATGATGTTATTTGACAGCATGGTAGTTTTATTTGTGCAATTCATAGTAGAAGTATCTAAAAAAAGAAAAATGTTTGATTGTATTGCTGTTTATAATATTTTTAGGTATTTTAGTCTTATACTATTCATTTCTCACCAGTAGACAGATTCCTGAGTAAAGGCCCTTTTACACGGGCCGATGTGTCTCTCTGCCCGAGCGCCGATCAGCGATATCGGCGCTCGGGCAGGGAGCCTTTACACGGCCCGATGAATCGAGCGCCGGGCCGCACGAGTGATCGCTGTATCGCTCGTGCGGCCCGGAAGCTCCATACTGTCAGGCGCACATCGCCTGTTTACACAGGCCGATGTGCGCCCGACAGATTGGATCTTTTGTAGAAACCAAAAGATCCAATCAGCCGACGAACGAGCGTTTTGCTCGTTCGTCGGCTGATTAGGGCCACTTTTACACGGGCCGATTATCGGCACTAGCGTTCCTAGGAACGATTTTTCGGCCGATAATCGGCCCGTGTAAAAGGACCTTTAGTCTCCCTTCTAGAGTTGACCAAACGTGCTCGTAACGAGCACTGTACTGCTCGGATCCCCTGAGCTCGCATGGGCGCAGGCATCCGGATCCGTCGGGTAAGGAGGACGGATCCGGATGGCTGCGCCCATGCGAGCGCAGGGGATCCGAGCAGTACAGTGCTTGTTACGAGCACGTTCGGTCAACTCTACTCCCTTCACTTCTTTCTAAAAAGTGTGGGGGGCTTCCTACAATGTTTTGCCTTGGGACATCCACAGACCTTGATCCAGTCCTGGAAACATAGCAGTGGAAATGAATCCTAATTCAAATTTGCTCATTCTATTCACTCACATGCTGCACAAGGGACACATGTTTAACTAAGGCATGTGAGAGCCTAATGTTTGCATAGTATATTGTGGACAGAAGTGGAAATGCCTTAGCATTTGGCTTCTATACAGCTGGGAACACAAGGTTTATGACAAAATACCCATTATAAAAATATATTGTTAAATATATAACAATTTCCTCTCTATTAGGGCTCATGCACATTGTCACATGGGTTTGGTGCCATATATTCTCCCCTAAAAGTAATGCTTCTAGGGGCGAAACCTTTATACATAAAGTCTGACGGTTTTGTACAGAGTCCAAAACAAAAAAAACACTCTGTATTGCTCCATGTGAAGTTGGGTACAGGGGATGATCTGTGCTTTAAGAGATTGTGCACCTTTTGGGAGGGGTGGCAAACCCCTTCTCTTGAACACACCATTGAAAGGAAGCTTACTTACCTGCTGCCTGGCACTGGCTCCCCGCTTCTTCTCCTTTGGTAGATCCACTGTGCTCCCAGGAAGTAAACCTCCGTTTTGATGCTGCTGCAGCCAATTGTTGGCTTCAGCAGTGACCTGCTCCTCTTGCATCATGTCAAATGGTTATGTGATACAGGTCACCGCTGCAGCCAGTGATTGGCTGCAGAAGCATTAAACGAAAGTTAACATTCTGGAAACACTGCTGAGCGTCTGAGGCCGGCGGGAGAAGGAGCCGGAAGTCAATGCTTGGCAGCAGGTAAGTATGCTTCCCTTTAAAGGTCTGCCCAATAGAGGGGAGGACGTCTGCCAAATCCCCCACTCCAGAGGTGCACAACCTCTTTAAGAGAATTTTCACCCAGAACACATCTGTATAGTTACAGCATATGACTCCTATCTCAGGAACAGGGTTCCAAAGTGAATGGAGAGCAAGCAGCACATATTCAACCACCCATGCACAACTATGGAACTTCTAGAAATAGCTTTACTCTGGCTCAGATACTCTTGGAACTCCCATTGGGGTGAATGGAGGGGAGGCCATCATGCACAGATAGCTCTCCATTCACCGCTGTGGGACTTCCAAAAATAGCCAAGCACATTCACTCATTCAGAAATCCCATTGAAGTGAATGAAGAGGATGCTGTGGCGCCACACCTATAAAACATTTATAGCATATCCTATTAATTTGCCATAAATGCCCTAGATAGGACAACCCCTTTAAGGCTACTTTCACACTAGCGTTTTATAATTCCGGTATTGAGTTCTGTCATAGGGGCTCAATACCGGAATAAAACTCTTCAGTTTTGTCCCCATTCATTGTCAATGGGGGCAAAACTGAACTGAAGACAACGGAATGCTCCTAGAAGCATTCCGTTCCATCTTCAGACCGGAGAGCAAACTGCAGCAGGCATCCGCACCAAGACGGATCCGTCATCTGCACACATACATACATACATACATACACATATACAGACATACAGACCTACACATAAACATACACAGACATATACACATACAAATACACATACATACTTACACGCTCCTGGCAGGTCACCATAGTGCAGGAGGAGCAGGACGGCGCACACATAGGACGATTCCACCCGGCGCCTAGCAGAGGGCGCTGTGGGGAATCGTCCTATGTGTGCGCCGTCCTGCTCCTGTACTGTGCTGTGGAGACCTGCTGGGAGCATGGAAGTATGTATGTGTATTTGTATGTGTATATGTCTGTGTGTATGTGTGTATGTACTGTGTGACATGTGTGGGGCCGGAGTGCAGCTCCGGCCCCACATATGTCCCTGCGGCAGCACGGATCCGGCAGCACCTTTCACCTGCCGGATCCGTGCTGCCGCTAATGTGAAAGAGGCCTAATGTGTATCTCCAGTGCTGCTGGCCTTCTTGTCTCCTGATGGACGTTTGCAGATTACCATCTATTAGTAAATGTTTGCTGATAATATTATATTTTATTTCTTACAGAGTTTGACCCTTTTTTTATTAGGTGGCAGTCTGTTTCTGCTGAGATTCCAGTTTCCGCTTCCAGTTTTTTCCATATACATTAGCTTCTTAGCTTGAACAAAGCAAAGATGGATGGAACTTTTGGATAGATCCACCGTTTTTAAATACAACACATTGCCACCAATAGGACTATGTGCTCAATAGCTGGAGGTGTAGATAATGCACAAGTGTGTGGCAAAAATCCTTATGATACATGTAAAGCCAGAGATTTATAGGAAAAGTAACTCCCATCATTTGAAAAAAAGAGAGATCTCTGAACATTTCCTAACACCATGAACTAGGGAACACAAGATGGATAAGACATTTGGGGCATTCTTGCTTACACTCAAAAATATACACTTTAAGTGGCAAATCAAAGGCATAGTAAGCTCTATGTATTAAACAAAATACAACCTCTCTGTATTTCTGATAATGTCAGTTTGGGGGCTATAAGAAGACTGGCTTGTGCATGTACTGTTAATAAAGTAATGGTTTGTGGTGGATCCTGTTGTCACATTTGTAAAGATGCAAATACTGCAATGACATAAAAACATGGCTATATATATAAATAAATAACTACAATATATTATACTACTATACAATATAATACAAATATTATACAATAAATAAATGAATATATAACACAACTAGATAAATAAATACAACTAGGTAAATAAATGAAAAATATTTAGATTCTGTCACTGGATGATTAAAGCCTCATGCACATCACCATATTTTTCATCCATGTGTCATCTGTATTTTTTCAGATAGCACACTGACCCATTTCTATGGGGTCATGCACACATTTGTACTTTTGGTAGATCCATTTGGAACATACAGAACATGTCCTATTTATTCTTGTCTGTGTTGTGGATGAGAATAGCCCTTTCTATGAATGGGAGTGAAAAAAATAAATAATAATGTGGAAGTATGCATATATTGTGCTGATCCATGGCACATCAAAATGCACATCTACTGCAGAAATCTGAGTTTAGGCCTTGGATTTATGCCACAGATCTTGTAGTAAAATATGAGTTGGATTTGCAATATACAACTCTGACACGTGGACATACCAAATAGGCCACAGCTGCCAGGTATTGAAGGTGCTGGGCGGCCATTAGGAACCGCCTATACAGTGTAGCCTTCATCAGTTAAATATCAGGCAGCTGCAGCCTAATTGGCCACACGGTTCTTCACCATGACTTACTGTGCCCTGAATGGATCACAACTGTGCTGTGTTATCATACCCTTAGGGTACCATGGTTCAGATGGCCATGGTATTGCGGATCCGCAAAAATGCAGATTCGCAATACCACAGATGCCGACCGGTACCCCGTTCTAAATGCCTATTCTTGTTCGCTATTGTGGACAAGAATAGGACATTTCTTATTTTTTTTTGCGGAGCCTTGGCTGTCCGCTATCATTGAAGTGAACGGGACCACACCTATTCCGCAATTTTGAGGAATAGGTGCGGACCCGTTCACACGGTTGTGTGGATCTGTCGGGACGATGGTGCCGGTGTTTTTTTCTGAGGGTAAGTTGACACTAAAATTAAAAAATTATCATTAAAAACTGCAAAACTGTCTGTTTTCAACAGCCATTTTTTAATGGTTGCTTTTTGAAACATAGCCACTAAAAAGAACCACCTTCAATTGTATGGGGCCCGTTGATCCATGAAAATGGCCAAAAATTGGACATGTCCTATTTTGTGGCGGCCAGTATTCACTGGCTGTTAAAAAATGGTCATGTAAATAGGACCATTGTCTTCAACAGTTTTGAAAATGGCTGTCATGCAGATGTTTTTCAGTGTCGTGTGAATGCACCCTAAAGACAGTATATAGTAGATAAGGAGCTGCTGAGGAGATGGAAGGGTTGTAAAAGTCTGTATTTACTTATGTAAACCTTTGAGTCTGTTTTGCTTCTCAATGCCAGTGAGTCTAGGGTCCAGCATCTCCTGCCCACATCCTATGATTGTCAGCCTCACGTGTATACACACTCATAGAGTAGGATCTGTGTGGACGGGAAATGCTCTCTGGACTTGCCACAGCTGACAAGCACAACGTAAGTCAGGTTTTATGTGAGGAAGGAGGAGGAGACGGCCGGGTTTCTCAATGGGCGGCTCCTTCTCCCTGGCTGTAGCATGGTCCAATCGAAGCGGAGAGCGAGAGGTTGAGCTGTTTTTTCAGTACAGGAAAAAGGAGATGCCCATTCAGAAACCCAGCCATTTCCTCCTCCCTGTACCAATACTCCAAATTAACATATCAGGTGCCAAAAACAGCTGGGGACACAGCGCCAAAATGGAGGGGTATTTTAGAAAAAAAAGTGAAGTGGAACCTGAATCTAACACACACTTACAGTATGTTCTGTGTATATGCCATAGATGTCTGAGATGGGAACACCCCTTTAAACACACTCTGACCTTAAAGTGGATATGTCATGCAAGGAAGTTGGATTGTCAGCTATCACCCGGTAACACATAAAATAGGGGTGTCCTATAATTGACTTTTTAGCTGTTTCCATGTTCAGGTTTTTAGATACAGTTTTTGAAGCCAAAGCCAGGAATAGATTCAGAAAGAGGACAAAACTTTATATGTGACCTCCGTTTATGATTCACTTCTGGCTTTGACTTCAAAAACTGCATTAAAAAAACCCTGAATGTGTAAACCCAAACTTTGTGTAGTAACTATTACCATTATGTGTGGTAGTAGTAATATGGTAAATTTTATAGGCAGGACCATCAATTTCAGAATGTTAGAGAGTAATTTTTTTTCATTTCATGAGACAAAATAACCTTTCTATAGGTTATGAACCATTGGAATATCTTGCGACTAAAATGTCTAATCTAATTTTTATAACTTTTTAATCCCAAACTGTCAACGATGATGCGCTGCATTGATTACAGATTAGAAAGGGGACCAGAGAGCCTGGATTATAGACTTCTAGGAAGACTTCTTCAAAATGTGATGACCTGCGAACACTGGACCCAGTGACAAGAACATGGTGTCAGGAGCATAATTGACTCATGAAGAAAACACAGTACACTGCTATGTTTCTGCAGCCACCACTAGGGGGAGCCACTGAAGTCAGATTTATATGGCTCCAATTGAACACACTGCGGATTTACTAATAGTGTTACACTTTACACTGTCTACGAATACAAATTCCAGTCATAATATTACACAAATTTACTATTTTGGAGCTTAGACCTTTATACAGTTGATTCCTGTGCCAGATTTATACTAGAATTCTGTCCATGTGACAAAATTTTGAGAGTGTTTCAGAACTGAGATATTTTTGCCATAACAGATTCATAATACTGTAATACAGTGTAAACTTTGACGGACAGTCTAAAACTGTAGAGAAGATAACAATATAGATTCGCTCACCTCCGCTGTACTTGTGAAAGATATCCAGACATGGGTGCAAGAAGGAACCCTGGATCGGAGGCAGGCACAATAGCAGAAATTGATATACCGTGGAAGAGTTCTCCAGCACTCCTTAAAGTGTAACTGCTTTCATCAAAAAATCAATTTTAGCATATGTTACTGCTGCTTCAGCATTATGCATAAAGCAATATTTAGTATCACTCACACACCACAGTTTTTCTTGTGTTTTTCCCTTAGTTACGGCTGTTTTAACCTCTACAATATGAGGATCTTCTCAAGATGGCTCCTCTGCCAGTTTTCTGAGGCCAAAACTGCTTTCCCTCACTTCACATACACACTTGCTGTAGCCAGCACCTGGATTGGATTACAGAGAGACACGCCTCCTCACTCTGAAGCCTAATGCAGGCCTGCAATGCAGCTCAGTCTTCTGTTTATACTAAAGGGAAGACAGACAAGCCATAGCAAGGGTCTTTTAAGGGACAAGTGGAAAGGGCCAGGGGACATTAATGAAAGCTGTTATTATGAGGTAATTATAAATCTTTTGACAATCAGTGACAGATTGTCTAAAAAAAGACTAAAAAATGACAGTTGCACTTTAAAATTCAATCCTTTATTGTAGATATAATAAAATCATCTTTTGTAAAAAATTTAAAACCAGACCTACACATTCTGGACATAGTGTAAAAAATTAAAAACCAGACCTACACATTCTGGACATAGTGTGACATGTCCTTAAACATGGTATACTTATTCTGTTGAAACAGACTCTCTTATACATCCCATGGAATCCACAGGTTTTAATCACGCATCATTATCATGGGGATAATGCATGTAATTTGAATAGGAACCTTTTATATGTTGGCGTGGTATCTAATATTGGAATTAAAATAGGTTCAATTCCCTTTATGTTGCATGATTAAGACCTGTGGACTCCATGGGATTAAACTGTGTCAGGTAAATTACAATGCCTGACGCTTGCTCATACATCTTTCAGATCTTTAGAGTGTCTAATCTAAGTATACGCCACATAAAACTTGGCATAGTTTTACTCCAAAAATGGAGTTGAATTTAAGGCATGCCCCTTTGCCATGAAGCCCCACCTCCATAGTCCCTTGTCAGATGAGCCATACAAAGGTGATGCAAAGCATGTATGCCGGTATTTTGGTGCAAATTATGCCAAAAAACTGGTGCACTTTCAATCTGCCCCATTAAGTAATACCTTTTTTGTGAGCAAGTTTTGTATTGAGCTTATGCATATATCTAATACAGTAATCGCCCCCATTGGTGACTGCAGCAATCCAGAATTTAAAGGGGTTGTCCTGCCATATATATTGATGATTTTTTGTTAGGATGAGTCATCAATATCAGATCGGCAGTGGAGGCAGTGCTCCATGAGAGCGCTGCTTCCTGTTCATTACACTTCCCGTCGTCTCGGAAGTTACGGCGTTGCAGTGTAATGACAAATACTTGCTCCATTCACTTCAATGGAACGAGTACTTGTTATTACACTACGCCACCGCTACAGGAGAGACAACCCGTAGCGTAATGAAGAGGAAGCAGCGCTTGCAAGGATCGAAGTGGGGGGTGTCAAGTGTCGGACCCCGGCGATCTGATATTGATGACCTATGCTGATGATAGGTCATCAATATACAGTATATTGCAGGAGAACCACTTTAAAAGCCTGTATCAACCCCATGTTGGGGGTCCATGAGATACAGCTATGTGCATGAGACCTAAGGAAATGTGATGTTTAGTAATCCGTGTAAAGAAATATATATTTTTTAATTTCTATTGAAAATAATTGAAATAGTTTGGAAATGATTCATATAGACAGGGAATCTGCCCCATGCACACTCCCACCCTGATATGCAGGAATATAGCAGTGTGGGGTGATTCTCTCACAGTCCAATGTTTTTTTATGTCTCTTACTGTTTATCTTCCTGTCAGGTGCTTTATCGGGCTGTCCAGCTGAGGAAGATTTGACCTGCCATTAATATGTTCCTTGGGCTGTACAAACTGTTAGTGTGTTTTCACAACTGCACTGGACTACCACATGGCTGCGACCTGATTAATGGCTCAATGAATCATTCAGTCATTGCGGGGATCCCAGTATCACTGGCTGAAAAATACATCTATATAATTTCTTATGCTATATGCTTTCTAATTGTTATGATCTATATGGTAATATTACATACTACACGCCTTTCTATGTGCTTTTTGTAGCCTTTTTCTCAGGTCACTAATTCATGTCCATATTAGTGCACATAGATGCCATATAGACAGATCCTCTGCTCATGCCACTTCTCTACATGTCAGAATGGAGATCTGCTCTCTGCAAGCAGCTCCAGCTTTGGTGGACACAGGCCCATGCATTATACTGCAGGAGGGGGAATTGAATACATGCACATGGCAAAGCAGATCCTGTTAAGTGGTACCATGAGTACAACTTACATACAGTTAATAGAACTTTTATCCTCTGTTATCATTATCTGAAACCTCTGCACTAGTGATGCACAGGAATTATTACAACAGTGATGTCACAGTGCAGGAATAATAAACAGTGGTGGAACTAAACAGGAATAATAAACAGTGATGTCACAGTACAAGGATTATATTCACAGTGATGTCACAGTACGGAAATAATAACCACAGTGATGTCACAGTGAAGAAATAATAAACACAGTGATATCACAGTACAGGGATAATAAACACAGTGATGTCACAGTACGGAAATAATAAACACAGAGATGTCACAGTACAGGGATAATAAACACAGAGATGTCACAGTACATGAATAATAAAGTAATGTCACAGTACAGAGATAATAAACACAGTGATGTCACAGTACAGGAATAATAAAGTGATGTCACAGTACAGGGATAATAATCACAGTGATGTCACAGTACAGGAATAATAAAGTGATGTCACAGTACAGGGATAATAAAGACTGTGAGGTCGCAGTACAAAAACATTTACCATACCGATGTCACAGTTCAGAGACAATACAGTGTGTAATAAAAAGAAAGAGAGTGGGCGCTCCCTGGTGTGATATCCTTTGAGGATAGGAAAAGATGGCAGCAGGTAGATTACCTTACCAAACTGTGTTATATAAATCTACACACAACACTAGAGCATAGCAAAGTTTCCCCCTATGCCAGGGCGAGGGACCACTGTGCTGAGAACCGGGCACTACAGGAGGCCGGAAGGTACTTGCGAACAGGAACACTCTGCCAAAGGCAGAAGAATAGGCACTGCAGTGGATGACTTCGAGGTAAGTATTGATTTATTAAAAACAAATAAAAACAGAAACAAACTATAAGTTTCGGTGGTGGTCCGAAAACACAGTCCGGAAACACAGTGATGTCATTGTACAGAGATAATAAACACAGTGATGTCACAGTACAGATATAATAAACACAGTGATGTCACAGTACAGAGATAATAAACACAGTGATGTCACAGTACAGAGATAATAAACACAGTGATGTCACAGTACAGATATAATAAACACAGTGATGTCACAGTACAGAGATAATAAACACAGTGATGTCACAGTACAGGGATAATAAACACAGTGATGTCACAGTACAGAAATAGTAAACACAGTGATGTCACAATACCAGGTTGATAAACAAAGTGATGTCACAGAAGAGATAGTAAGGTTTTGACTAGGGTGCTAGCCAAAAATAAGACCTCACTTTATTCGTAACAAATGATTAAAAAACAAGGTTAAGAGCAGAATAAAATTGGGAGGGTATGACATGTTTCAGGGGTGGTCTGCATCAAGGAGGTGGACAGTCCCTGAAAGATGTGCATTATAAAACACAGTTCAGTCAGTTCAGGGCAGCCACGGTCTCTTCAAACAGCTGATCTGTGAGGGTGCCAGGAGTCAGACCCCACGATCTGATATTGATGACCTATCCTAAGGAAAGGTCATCAATATTGGAAAACTGACAACCCCTTTAATTGAATTCCTTCCTTTTTTCAAATAGATGATTTTTACCTTAATTATTCATTTTAATATATTTTTACTAAAACATCATTATTAGTTGATTACATAGGTGTGTAGAAGTAGTCAAGCAATGATGTCTAACAGCCGTAACTTAGATAACTGAGATTCATGCAGGAGTGGATCTGGATGCTGCACCTGTAAACAGAAGAAGTGATGCAGTGAATGGGAGCAGCTCTGCAGTAATCAGCTCTAACTTCAAAAATTAATTTCTACTGTTAAAAACATTTTCCCGAACTCGGTTTCGGTTCCAAGTTATACCTTGGAACCGAAACCAAGTTCTGGAAAAGGTTTTTAACAGTAGATATTAGTTTTTGAAGTTATTAAACGAAGTCTTGCGAGACTTTGAGAAGTAGTAACTTCAGCTCATCGTAGCCAATACATTCTAATACTGTAAGGAGCGCTCGCTCCATACAGTATTCAAACAAAGTTTTATGCGAATCAACTTTGGATGTTTCATCTGAAGTCGATTTGCTCATCTCTAATGTGTTTGAGCGAGTCGGGAAGAATAGCCACTTGAGCATTCGGTCAACAACTATTGAAAGTGTATACCCAATAGGAGGTGAAGAAGTGTCAATCACTGCTGAATAATTATGACTGTTAATGCTAAGCAGCCAATTTACAGGATGGGGGTAGCTGATTGCTCGGAGTTCCAGCAGTAGGATCCCCAACTACTTGTTAATTATCCCCTATCCTGTGGACAGGGGATAACTTCAAATATTGGCACAGTTTGGTCTTCATCATCTGCGTACTATGTATCTTCGACAATTCCTCCAAATCCTCAGTAGACCTTATTTTACAGACAGTATTGCTGAGTCTCTACATAGTCACATAACAATCCTTAGTTTTATGTTGTTTGTATTAAATTACCATTCACCTTTAGCCCTGTGTGAACTCTCCTACTGAAGGATAATTGCTTATACAGCTGGGAGGTGATCCATCAAAGTACTGGTTAATATATATGTCCTTCTTGTAGGCTAACAAGAAGTTTTTGTAATTGTAACTTTTTGAAGGTGTAATAAACATTCTAAAGACAGTATTACACTGGCAGATAGTCTAACTAACACTAATGAGGGTTTGTAGTAATGCTCTTTAGCAATGATCTGGCAGTGTAATACTGCCACAAATTACCCAATGAATGAATGATTGCTACTCCACATACTATGTAGGAGATCGCTGCATGTAATAGCAGTGGTTTCATCGGCTAGCGAGCAGGAAATAGGTGGAAAGGAACGCTTCCCTCCCGACAATCGCCTGCAGGTGTAATACAACACTTCATGCATGTGGTGATAAGACAATTACACGAACATAGAATGAACAACAGCATCACTACAGGACTGTCACACTCAGTGCTGAGCCAGTCACTAGACAAATGGTGATATCATGGAGCCTTGTAATGGGATATTCAGGGGTGGACTGAGAACTTAAAGTGACCCTGGAAAAAATACTAAAAGTGGCCCCATTTTGTAGTCGGGTCCAAGTTGATGGAATGCAGAGCCAGCAATACCATATTGTGGCACATTATACCACCCCAACAGAGCCAAAAACCACAGTCCATCACAAACTACATCCCCAAAAACATCCACTTGCCCCCTGGGCATCGGCACACCGGGAGATTTCCCTGTAAGAACTATGGCCAATCCACCCCTGGGCATATTCCACCATATTATAAGGGACTGAACATATGTATTATAGGCTGGTTTGAATACCATCCTAATAGAGAGGAATGTAAACTATTCAGATTTGTTACAAATTTCCCAAAATACTTTTGCAATTAGTTTCGGACAAATCACTCTGCCATTTTACAGATCAGAAGATAAGGAAGATGACAAAGGAGGATCAAATAACCTCGGGTGACACCCCGGCCGAGGGGCTAGCCCATAATGCCTTGCGGTCAGCCTCAGCCAGTCATAGGGGAACATACTGACACCTGTCATAGATGTTATACAGTATAAGATCCTAACCAGGGAATGCATGTGTAATCTGAGGTTATATATTGCTGTGATAGGATGTCTGACAGAGAGAGAGAAAGAGAGAGAGAGAGAGAGAGAGAGAGAGAGAGAGAGAGAGAGAGAAGAAATCTTATCTTTAAACACAGAGAAATAGATTTTAGCTAAGGACAGGACATGAGCCAGTACTGTGTGTCATTGTGTAACTCAGTCAGGATGCCTGTCGCCTCCAATGAGTGTGGCAGCAGTATTTAAAGCTATATCAATCAATTTTTATTAATGTGTATAACCTCAACACACATCACATAATTCACAATCACAGGAACATATTTTTTACAATATTAATCCTGGAATCCTGATAATATACTTCCTGATATACATTTATGCATGTATGCAGTTGCTATGTTTCATAAAAAAACTTAAGTTGGTCATAAATTAACCAGTGTGTTGGGGCAGTGTGTCAAAGGCAGGATTGAAGCACTCACCCGAAGCCTCCATACTCAGTCGTCGGATACCAAATAGAAATAAGTACATACTGGTCTGCTCACAACACTTAATCACTATTTCATAAAAAAAACATTTATTTCATCCCCCATAAAAATAAATAAAAATCAAATCAGATACAATTCATATACAATAAATCACAAATATATCAATGTAAATCTAAAATATTCTCTATATAACAGATACTAAATTATCAATAATAGCAGTCTCGGTTCCAATTCAGACCACACATGCGGAGCTCTCGCTTGTGTGTTCTATTTATTAAAATAACATTGTCTACCTCTCCTCCTTTTTTATATAGCAACCTTTTATGTATTTTTGTTTTTGTTTAAAGTCCGCATCAGATGATAATGGCTCAAGGTGACTCAAAATTCATATATACTGTATGTGTACACTTTGCATTTGTTAGTTAAGTGACGTCACTTTTATATTCCCATTATAGCCTTAGGTCACCACTCCTTGGTCTTTATCATATGGCACAAACAATTATGATTTGTACTACATATTGAATTCACCACTTTTAGATAAAGGTATCAGGTCCTCCTCTTATCTTATATTCCCGGTACGGGCTCCGATAGTTCAGTCAGTCTTTTGCA
Organism: Rhinella marina; assembly: GCA_900303285.1. Taxonomy (NCBI): domain Eukaryota; kingdom Metazoa; phylum Chordata; class Amphibia; order Anura; family Bufonidae; genus Rhinella; species Rhinella marina. The sequence goes on along the minus strand of ONZH01024873.1, from coordinate 70,594 downwards.
CTCTCAGTATATGATCGGATTGTAGTAACTATGTTTCCTTTATGTTTGTTAGATGGAAACAATATTTCTTACCGGCGTCCCTGTATCGGGATCGGTTGTTTCTTACCGCCATCACATTGCGGGTCTCCGCTTGGCTTGTCTCGCTCAACCACGGCGGCCAGTGCATGCGCTAGAAGATTCTATGCACGCCGTCCCTCCGGAGGTATCTGTTTGATTCTTGTTCAATTGCAAACTTCTGTCCTTACTGTCGGACTCTTTATCAGGTGCTATAATTCAGGTAGTACAATAAATAAATTTGCTAGACGCGTTTCGGAAACTTCTGTTCCTTTCTCAGTAGCTTAAAAATACATCATGAATCGGGACCACCTCTTATATGCTTAAAATTTGGTTACCCAGAAAATCTGGACTGGACCGTAGACTGCTTTCTATGTTCTGTAGTAGTGTTCACATTATTCCTGTGTTTTTATTTAAATCACGTATTAACAATATACATGAACCATGCATAGATAGTAAACATGTTATAATTCTAATTACTATAAGCCAAAAATAAAAAAACTTTTTTCAATATCATAACCTTTATATTCATATCTCTTCAGATCTCTTACGATCATATACTGAGAGTGCAATAAACTGATTGAACTATCGGAGCCCATACCGGGAATATAAGATAAGAGGAGGACCTGATACCTTTATCTAAAAGTGGTGAATTCAATATGTAGTACAAATCATAATTGTTTGTGCCATATAACCACTGCCATGTAACCACTGTTCCCAGCACCTTCTAACAGCTAGGACTGATGACCTAGATGGCGGACAACTTGTCTAAATGACGATCCTGCTTCTTGCAATCCAGTGATGTGGCCTCTCTCAAAGTCTGTCACCTTGGCAAAATGTCTTAAAAGGGTTGTCCAAGTTATTTTTATTGATGATCTATCCTCAGGATAGGTCATCAATATGAGATCAGCAGAGGTCTGACACCCAACACCCCCACCGATCAGCTGGTTGAAGAGAAGGCATGAGTCATGTAAGCGATGCTTTCTCTTCATTGCTCATCTACTCGTTGTCGCAACAGCAGCGGTGAGCTGGTGTAATTACAAGAAGCCGTCCCATTCATTTCAATGGGATGGCTCATTCTTACTCAAGTGTATCTATCTGACATTGGTGGCATATCCTAGCGATATGCCACCAATGTTGAAGGTGTGACAACCCTTTTAAATTTTGCACAAGGTATTTTTTCTAAAAATATTTTTTGTATCAGCTCATTTCTTTGAACTCTTTTCACATCAGCTCAATGGCAGAGTCTTGTGTCTTAGAATTAATTGCTGTTATATTTGACCCTACTGAAAAATCATCCATTGTCATAGCTATAATGTGTCACTGTGTTCCACAGCATAAAACAAATAGAGAGACAAACACTGGAACAATAGAGAAGCACAAACCCTATTTGATATATTGAACCTTCCAGGCCATTTTATAGGAGCCTTCTCTCCAATCTGCATTTCTAATGTAATAAGGTATTGTATTCCAGTTGTATAGAATAAATGCAGAAAAATTATCCGCAGCATAGGCCTGGCCAGCACACGGTCGTGTGCATGAGCCCTTTATCTGTGCCTTTTACCTACCCTACAAGCTCAACATAAGGACAGATCAAGTATTTCTTGGAGGCATGGCAGTTATCCACTGGGGTACACAAACTATAAGTCGAGTACCTAGTCTGTAGATTACATGTCCATGTTCTGTACAAAAATAAACATAATCTTTACCCAGTAAGAGACTGCATACAGCTATCACTCATTTCCAGTTAGATACCTGTGAGGGTGTTCTCTCACATACTACTTTTCTGACAAATTACACATTTTTGCAGTGTTTTACATGCAATTTTTCTAGCTTTTAATTTTGCTAAATGTATTGCAGCCAGAAAGCTGAAACCTGATAGTGAAATCAATATCTGCTTTTGTGGCTATTTTTTTTCACTTTTGCTCAATAGCTTTTTCGAAATACATTATGCTGTAGATGGGGTGGTTTTTTAGTTTTTTTTAGGCATTGCTAAAGGACTTGAAAAGCACCTTAAAAATAAATAAAAAACTCAGCCCAAAAATGTAAAAAAACAAAATCAGTTTAATAAAAAAATATAGTTGAACCAAGGAAAAAAAAAAAAAAACAGGCACAAAACAAAGATTAAATGCGAATAAAATAAAAAAAAAGAACTAAAAACAGGTGGAGGGTAAACGTATCCCACTTTTTTTGTGCTTTTTTCCTGCATTTTTGCTTTCCAAAAATGCTATGGTCAGATGTCAGGTGAATGTTACTGAACAGAGAAATATAAAATACACTACAAAGTGTTTAGTTTGTTCTCTGGTGTTTTTGTGACTTTTTGAGATGTACAGGGTGGGCCATTTATATGGATACACCTAAATAAAATGGGAATGGTTGGTGATATTAACTTCCTGTTTGTGGCACATTAGTATATGGGAGGGGGAAAACTTTTGAAGTTGGGTGGTGACCATGGCGGCCATTTTGAAGTCGGACATTTTGGATCCATCTTTAGTTTTTTTCAGTGGGAAGAGGGTCATGTGACACATCAAACTTATTGAGAATTTCATAAGAAAAACAATGGTGTGCTTGATTTTACTGTTACTGTTTTAACGTAACTTTATTCTTTCATGAGTTATTTACAAGTTTCTGACCACTTATAAAATGTGTTCAAAGTGCTGCCCATTGTGTTGGATTGTCAATGCAACCCTCTTCTCCCACTCTTCACACACTGATAGCAACACCGCAGAAGAAATGCTAGCACAGGCTTCCAGTATCCATAGTTTCAGGTGCTGCACATCTCGTATCTTCACAGCATAGACAATTGCTTTCAGATGACCCCAAAGATAAAAGTCTAAGGAGGTCAGATTGGGGGACCTTGGGGGCCATAAACAATGAAAAATGAAAAAAATATGGCTATTAAAAAATTGCAACACAAAAACATGATTTTTTTTCTAAAAATGCTCTTATTGTGTAAAACATAAAAAAAAATAACAAATAGACATATTTGGTATCGTTGCTTCCGTAACATCCAGATCTATAAAAATATCACATGATCTACCCCATGAAGTGAACAGTGTAAAAAAAAATAAATAGAAAAATGCCCCTAAACTGCTTTACCTCCCAAAAATGAGACTAAAAAGTGATCAGAAAGCCAAATGTACCCCAAAATGGTGCCAATAAAAAGCACAGCTTGTCCCGCAAAAATAAGCCCTCACGCAGCTCAGTCCACAAAAAATTAAAAAGTTGTCGCTCTTAAAAACCATGACAGAAAATTCCATGTTAGAAAATGCAGATGCTGCTCCTCCCCTTCTGAGCCCTGGCGTATCCCCAAATAACAGTTTACGACCACATGTGGGGTGTTTCTGCAAACTGCAGAATTGGGGTAATAAATATTGAGTTTTGTTTTGTTGTTAACCCTTGATGTGTTATAGGAAAAAAATGATGAAAATCTGCAAAAAAAAAGTGAAATTTTGAAATTTCACATCTATTTTGCTTTAATTCCTGTGTAATACTTAAAGGGTTAACAACATTTCTAAAACCAGTTTTGAATAGTTTGAGGGGTGCAGTTTCTATTCTATTATGTAAGCCCACAAAGTGACTTCAGAACTGAACTCGTCCTTAAAAAAGTTGATTTTGCAAATTTTCAAAAATTGCATCTAAAATTCTAAACCTTTTAACGTCCTAAAAAAGTAAAATTACACTACCAAAATGATGCCAACATAAAGTAGACATATGGGGAATGTCAATTAATGAGTATTTTATGGGGTATCACCATCTGTCTTAAAAGCAGAGAGATTCAAATTTAGAAAATGGTGAATCTTTTCAAATTTTCGTTAACTTTTGGATTTTTTTTTATAAATAAAGGTAAAACAAATTTACTCAAATTTACCACTGTCATGAAGTACAATGTGTCACGAGAAAACATTCTCAGAATGGCCTGGATAAGTAAAAGCATTCCAAAGCTATTACCACATAAAGTGACACATGTCAGATTTGCAAAATTAGTGCTGGTCAGGAAGGGGGTAAATGGCCCGGACTGGAAGTGGTTAAGACAGGAGTCTAAAATGCTGGTCTTAATAAAAGTGCCCCTTAGAACTTAGAACTAAGACTTAGTTCAGAACAAATGCTGATAAAAAAGCACTATATACTATAGTGAAAAAATATACATATTTTTCAAAGGAAAACAATTCAAAACTGTTGGTAAGATTAAGAAATCATTTTAGCTTTTCAAGTCTGTGGTCAATCTCTACTACAGCAACATTAAGAACCTAGAAAAATCTAAAAATCTTAAGGCCCTTTTACACGAGCCGATTATCGTTCAAATAATCGTTCAAACGTTCGGGTTTGCACGATTATTGTTGTGTATAAACACGGGTAACGATTTAACGACGAACGAGATTTCGTTCGCTTCTCGTTGATCGCATCTTTTGTCCTGCCAATAAATTAATCGTTCATCGTTCGAAAATCTTCCAGTTTAAACGAAAATCGTTTAGTCGTTGGCAGATGGTAATGGTAATGCTTATGGCAAGGAGCAAGGAACGATCGTAATAACGATTATAAAACGACCGAAAGTACGAAGATTGTGAACGACTTCTCTTTCAGTGTAAACGGTATTTACATTGCATCGTTCGATCGTTCATCTACGATCGCTAATACGATTTATCTTTCCGTGTAAAAGGACCTTTAGGCTAGATTCACACTAGCGCTTGTACATTTATTATATTATAAAATCCATGGTCAAGTCTCCATTTCTCATTTTTTATGGTAGTCAACTCAGGGTTCCTCTTCATGTGTCTGTTTCTTTTGTGGTTTGGCAACAGAATTTTTTTCACAAGTCTGGCAAGAAACTAATTCCGCTGTTCTGAAGACTACTGTACAAGTCTCCACCTTAGTTCTCATATAGAGACAAGGTTTGGTTATCTTTCTACCCTCTAAAAAAATCAGGGTACCTCTTTTCTTTGTTCCATTCAAGATTATTAAGACATTGAATGTTGTCTATTACAAGTTGCATCTCCCGAACTCTCTGTGAATATTTAATTTGTTCCATGTACCTTATCTCTCCTCAAACCTGCAATCTTCATTCTCTATTCCAGAGGTTCCAACCCTGCTGTCTCTCTGGTCAGTTCTAAAAGTTTATATGAAGTGAAGGATATTCTGGCTTTGAAGAAGATCAGAGGCAAGACTTTATTCTTGGTGGAATGGAAAGATTTTGGTCCTGAGGAGAGATCCTGGGAGCCTCTAGAAAACATTAATGCCTCAGTTTTTCTGAATACATTTCTGCAAAATGCAGCCCAAAGAAGAGGGGGCATATAAGGAGGTACTGCTGCACTGGTGTGACATGACCACCGCCACTGCAGGCATGGGCTTTTCACCACTCACTTAGTTGGTCTACCCGCTGTGCTGGCTGCCCTGCCCTAGTCTCTCAGTTAGACATGAACTCCTCCTGCTCTGGCCTCGGCCTGTTACCTAACTAATAATATTGCTTGAAACCTGTGGGTTGGCTGCCAACTACACCAGGACTATCCCAAGAGGCAATGAAGACCAATCCCTCTATAAGGGTTAAAGGGTGAAAACCAGGGGACTGCCAGGACAACGCCCTTAGGGATAGCCCAAAGCTAAACCTGTTAGTTGGTACAGTAAATCAACACCCACTGCCCATTACACATGGTATGTATACCAGTTTTATGGCACAAATTGAGACAGAATTCTGGTGCATTTAGCTTAGTGCATCTCCCCTTATATGAAAAGGAAGTCTAGGGTTATAATTCAGAACTAACATTACCGTGTATAGCCAAAGTTTTGGACTGTAAGCCACCCTTTAGGTACACATACCAATTTTAATCATTAGTTTTCTTCAAATGTCCATATTGAGTATCATTTATTATACCCCCTAGAGTCCTGGTATAAACTCTGTAACCCCAGTTGTTTTATAATTAGCCTGTTAACATTAAGTACAGCCTGGTGCCATAATGTCATGGTGTTGGCAATTGGATTATTTGAATGGATTGGATGTAAACACAATTCTTTCAACTTTCCAGGTGGAAATGTAAGGTAAGAGTTTTCCAAGTTTCTTAATGGTAGTAGGGTTTGACCACAGACTTGAAAAGCTGAAATAGTTTTACAGACTTTAGTAAGTCTGCCCATTAACCTGGAATATTTTACAGCTCTCTGGACTTACATCATAGCCGAATTCTATCTTTAACAGGCTCTGCTTTGCACCTGCATTTGGAGGTTATAAAAACAAGTTATGAACTATTGTATTACTGCAAAAACTAAAACAAAGGCTCTAATATTTTGCTTTAAAAAGTGCTGTAAAATACAGACTTTGGCAAATGCCGTGAAATATTTGATATATTCTCCCATACTAGGCAGTTTTGTTATCCAAATACCAAACCTGTCTAATATGTTTTTTGGATGAAGAGTAAAAAAAAAACAATCTCAAAGACTAATGAAGATTATGGGGTGTGATGATCAAATAAAAGAGATTTTTACAGCATGTGTACTGAAATATTAATTGGGGTGTATAACGTGCTTGGAACCACTAAATTATGCAGCAGATTTTTGTCAGTGGATGAAAATGTGTTATTTTAGACATGTGCAACTGATTATGGTCAACACGTGAATTATTAATCCTTGAAAGCTATTCTGGAAAGATTTGGCATAAGAGCACAATTTATTTTATGTTCTGCTCGGTTAAATGCCAGTTACTGAAGAAATGATTTTGAACTTTGAAATGTCCTGATTAATTTAAAAATTCATTTGTAAATGTTAAATCTGACAGTAGTAAATGCACATCTCCCTGTTTAAAGACTTCCTAAAGTTACATTTATATATCCGCTAAAGTAATCTGGTAGTCTGTTCTGGCACATGAACAGACTACCGGAATTACCATATCTGGCATAGCCGGACATTGCTGAGCATTGCTGGATCCCCATTGATTATAATGGGATCTGAGGGGGATACGGCTGCTTTCTGGCATAAATGCCGGTATTGCATGCAGCAGTATTTGTCCAGCAGAAAGCTAGAATTTTTGTTAGAAAGCTGTTGGATTCCCATTATAGTCAATGGAGATTTTGTGGTGCATGGTGGTGTCTAGCTATGCCAGTTACAGTAACTCTGGTAGAATGTTCCTCTGCTGGAACAGACTACTTGGTTACCTTAGTGGAGATGTGAACCTACCATAAAACAACCACTGAGATATAAGACTTCTCAACTGACTTCTCATCTTCTGCAGCGAGGAGAGAGTGGGCACTATGCAAGTTCTTTTCTTGTATTTTTCTAGGGATCGATGGGGGTCTTAGCGCTTAGACCCTAAGTGATCAAAACTTTTGAGTCTATGACATATCAAAAGTTTTTTGAAAACTCAATGACCCTCTAAAGTGGTTCTTCGGGAATAGGAAAACTTACATTAAACATGTCGGCAACAATAGAGCCCTAAATACCTTTAATTTGCAACATGTGCATGCTTTGTCCATGGGGTACTTACGATTGTTAATTAAAATGGCCGCCGTCCAGCATCAGACACCCATCCTACATATATAATATATAGGACTGGTTGTGTTCTACTCAAGATCTGTCTATGGGCTTTACGCTGCACGTCGATCCTTCATTCCTGTTTCAACTGACCATGAACCTAATAGAGGCAAATTCCATTAAAATCTTCATTCTTTATTCCATCTTGGGACACATGGAAACAGATGAAAATCCAAAGAGCTGCCTACGTATTTCGAGGGGCTGATACACTCTTAGTCATAGCATAAGATCAGTCAATATGTTCGGCGTTTAAATACAGGTTGTGAGACAGTGACAGGAAAAGTGTTTGAGGATCGTTACATTTCCCAGAGATTCTTGTCATATGTGTACTAGGCTCCAGGAAGTAAATATATTTTTCAGGGAAATCTGGATGGGATATAAGAAATCTAGGAAAGCTGAGTATCACTAGCAAAGAGTAGTTTGCAAAGGGCTTTTGATAAGTCATGCTTTAAAGCCTAGCTTTTTATGGAATGATGGGCAGGTTGGTAGTGGGGCCTATTATTCCCTTCCTGGCCAGTGCAAGTTTTCTGTGTAACACAGACCAGCTCATTACTAGGCTATTTAGATGGAAGATTTGCACTAGAAAGAGAGACATTTCTTTCTGACAAAGCTAAAACCAGCCCTGTACCTCCCATTGCTCCAATTGCTCTGCTAGATTTATTTTAAGGTGGGAGCTCACTAGCATGTCCATTCTTAGGGGACATGTCCTTTCTCAGGGGTGTGACCTTTTTGCTACATCTCTCTACTTATAACTGTCACAGTTTCCAAGAGAAGATATGACTGGTGGCAGTCGAAGGATGGAACTAAACATGTATGTCTACCTCAGCGAAGTGGAGAGAGAAAAGAGGAAAGGAGCAAACAGCATGTGGCGCTACACAAATACATTTTATTGAATAACTCAGTGGCTATACTAAATGTTTAATTACATCCAATTACAAAAGGATCCAGCACCAGGTGCTGGTTTGAAAAATGTAGAATAATTTTCATGGGACAACCCCTTTAAAAGGAATCTATCACCAACATTTGGCCTACAAAAGTAATGCCACCATAGTAACATAGTAACATAGTTTACAAGGCCGAAAAAAGACATCTGTCCATCCAGTTCGGCCTGTTTTCCTACAAGTTGATCCAGAGGAAGGCAAAAAAAACCCTGTGAGGTAGAAGCCAATTTTCCCCACTTTAGGGACAAAATTCCTTCCCAACTCCAATCAGGCAATCAGAATTACTCCCTGGATCAATGAGCCATCTCTAGTAACTATAACCTGTAATATTATTACACTCCAGAAATACATCCAGGCCCCTCTTGAACTCTTTTAGTGAACTTACCATCACCACCTCCTCAGGCAGAGAGTTCCATAGTCTCACTGCTCTTACCGTAAAGAATCCTCTTCTTTGTTTGTGTACAAACCTTCTTTCCTCCAGGCGCAGAGGATGTCCCCTCATCACAGTAACAGTCCTGGGGATAAATAGATCATAGGAGAGATCTCTGTACTGACCCCTGATATATTTATACATAGTTATTAGATCTCCCCTCAGTCGTCTTTTTTCTAAAGTAAATTACCCTAATTTTGATAATCTCGCTGGGTACTGTAATCCACCCATTCCAGTTATTACTTTAGTTGCCCTCCTCTGAACCCTCTCCAGCTCTGCTATGTCTGCCTTGTTCACAGGAGCCCAGAACTGTACACAGTACTCCATGTGTGGTCTGACTAGTGATTTGTAAAGTGGCAAGACTATGTTCTCATCACGGGCATCTATGCCTCTTTTGATGCAATCCATTATCTTATTGGCCTTGACAGCAGCTGTCTGACACTGGTTTCTACAGCTTAGTTTGCTGTTCACTAAAATTCCTAGGTCCTTTTCCATGTCAGAGTTACCCAATGTTTTACCATTCAACCCAATGTTTTACCATTCAGTATGTACTGGTGACTTGCATTATTCCTTCTCATATGCATAACCTTACATTTGTCAGTGTTAAACCTCATCTGCCACTTCTCTGCCCAAGCCTCCAGTCTATCCAGATCCATCTGTAGCAGTATACTGTCCTCTTCTGTGTTAATTACTTTACACAGTTTAGTGTCATCTGCAAAAATTGATATTTTGCTGTGCAAGCCTTCTACAAGATCATTAATAAATATATTAAAGAGAATAAGGCCCAATACTGACCCCTGTGGTACCCCACTAGTGACAGTGACCCAATCTGAGTATGTACCATTAATAACCACCCTCTGTTTTCTATCACTGAGCCAGTTACTTACCCACATACAGACATTTTCTCCCAGGCCAAGCATTCTCATTTTATATACTAACCTTTTATGTGGTACCGTGTCAAATACTTTGGAGAAGTCCAGATATATGACCATTGACAGACATATGCATTGATTCACCACGGTCCAAATAAGGGTATAAGAAATAAGGGTCTGGCAATGACATTACTTAATTCTCTTAGGATATGGGGGTGTATGCCATCCGGTCCTGGCGATTTGTCTATTTTAATCTTTTTAAGACGTCGCTGTACTTCTTCCTGGGTCAGACAGGGCACTTTTAAAGGGGAATTTACTTTTATATTCTGCATTTCATCTGACAGTTTATTTTCCTCAGTGAATACAGTGGAGAAAAAGATATTTAGTAGCTTTGCTTTCTCCTCATCGCTCTCTGCAACTCCCCCCTCATTACTCTGTAAGGGGCCGACAACTTCAGGTTTATACTTTTTACCATTTATATAATTAAAGAACATTTTAGGATTAGTTTTACTCTCTTTGGCGATTAATCTCTCGGTCTCTAGTTTGGCTGTTTTTATTTGTCTTTTACATATTCTATTTTTTCCTTATAGTTTTTCAATGCTTCCTCGCTCCCCTCCTGTTTTAGTGATTTAAATGCTTTCTGTTTGTCATTTATTGCTTTCTTTACAGTTCTATTTATCCACATTGTTTTTTTCTTATTCCTTACCCTTTTATTCCCATAAGGTATGTACCTCTCACAATTAGATATTAGGATGCTTTTAAAAATATCCCATTTTGTGGCTGTATTTTTATTTTTGAGGACTTTGTCCCAGTTATTTAGGCCTCTCTTAGTTGGCTAAATTTTGCTTTTTTGAAGTTTGGTATTTTTGTTCCTCCCTAAAGAAACGCTCTTTTGAATGACAATTGGAAGGTTATTATTTTATGGTCACTATTTCCCAGGTGTCCCCCAACCTGCACATCTGTTGTTCTGTCAAGTCTATTGGTTAATACTACGTCCAGTATGGCTGTCTCTCTAGTCAGGTCCTGAACCAGTTGGGAAAGGTAATTGTCTTTGGTTATTGCCAAAAAACGGTTTCCTTTATGAGATATACAGGTTTCAGTTTCCAAGTCTATATCTGGGTAGTTGAAATCCCCCATAATCCCCCAGAAAAAAACGAGCCATTATAACTAATGGGAGGTATTTGGGAATATATTTATAATTATTTTCATTTTCTTAATTCACAGAGATCCCCTTTAATTAGACATGGTATCCATTTTTTATGCAATTAAAAGAGGTGCAGTTATACACCCCCCATCTACAAAGACACTGATTAGGGATCAGCGAATCAAGTTCGGATGAAACATCCGGAGTCGATTTGCACAAAACTTTGTTTCAATACTGTACAGAGGGAGCGCTCCATACAGTATTAGAATGTATGAGCCGAAGTTATTACTTCGCAAAGTCTCACAAGACTTTGTGTAATAACTTCAGAAATTGATTTATACTGTAAAAAAAACATTTCCTGAACTTGGCTTCGGTTCCAAGTGGTAGAAATGTTTCCATGAGAAAACCCTGACTTTTCTACCTATTGATTAAATAGGTGATCACAAGCTACGCTCAGAATGGAGTCTCTCCAGCCCAGAGGCTAAAGGATCTGCAAAATCCAGCCCCTGAATGGCTCACAGGCTGTCTGTCAGCCTTTGAGCCAATCAGGATAAGCCCTCTATCTCTCCCAGGGTCATGTGATCCTCCACCTTCTTCCTCCCTGTAATTTTCCCACTAATTTTCTCTGTACAATGGCTCAGGTGCCGTGATTTGTCCAAAGTGAATCACCAAAACTTTGGATTCATTTGGCAGCAACATATTTGTAAAATTTGTAATAAATCTGATTACTTCACAATTGATTTGCTCATCTCTAGTCCCAATATACCTTTGTCCAAATAGTGCAAGTAAGAATTATTACTTTGCCAATGGAAAGGTTAAACAATTTTCCAATATAATTTTTTTTTCTAGTGGTGTTTTTTTAGTGTTGATCGGGCACCGTAATGCTTGGGTGCTCTGGCTGAACACTAGGTGGTGCTCGAGTGCTCGGCCGAGCACCCGAGTACAATGGAAGTCAATGGGAGAACCCGAGCACTAAACCAGGCACCCCTGCTCTGAAGAGGGGAGGGTGTCTGGTTCATAGGGAAAGGTGACAAAATGGTGGAAACACCACTGAAATGGTTGGGAACGGCATGGGGAGGATGTCTAGATGCATCTTGGACACCGAAGTCACTGCTGAGAATGATGTTGTCCGAGTATTACGCCACTTTTACGTAATGACAAGAATACCCCCAAAACCAAATATAACATCGATTTTAGAGGAAATATTGTTAGGAAACATATATTTACTTGTATATAAAGCGCAAGTAGCAGCAGTCCCTCACCCCTAATGTTTTACACGGTCAGATCAGCAGCAGGCACTCGCCCCTAATGTTTTAGAAGGTCAGATCATCAGTAGGCACTCGCCCCTAATGTTTTGAGTGTCAGCAGCACTGAAGGTCAACTTATCAAGAGGAGGACCAGAGTGAAGAAGTAGAAGAGGAGGTGGTAAACGATGAAATCACTGGCCCAACATGGGAAAGTGGCAAGCTGAGCGAGGACAGTAGTACAGAGAAGGAGGGATCCACAGCACCGCAACAGGCTGGAAGAGGCAGTGGAGTGGAAAAAGGGAGAAGGCAGGCCTCACCAACAAGTGTGGACAATAAAAGAATTGTCATTTGCAACCTGTGCCGTACCAAAATGAGCAGGGGCATGAACACTAGCAACCTGACCACCACCAGCATGATCCTCATGGCAGCAAAGCACCCTAATAGGTGGGCCAAACGCCTGGATCCACAATTGGTGTCTGCAGGTCACACCACTGCCTCCTCTTCCCTGTGTTACGTGCTAGCCCAGACACAGACCTAGATGCCTCCTGCCCTGCACCTGGACCCTCGCAGGCACCATCAGCGAGCACATCCACTTCTGTGTCCCAGCACAGTGTACAGATGTCCATACCCCAGGCCTTTGAACGTAAGCGCAAATACCCAGCCACCCACCCACAGGCCATAGCACTAAATGCACACCTTTTAAATTGCTGGCGTTGGAAATGTTGCTGTTTAGGCTTGTGGACACTGAGGCTTTTCACAGTCTGATGGCGGCTGTCCCTCGTTACTCAGTACCTAGCCACCACTATTTTTGCCAGTGTGCTGTCACCGCCTTACACCAGCATGTGTCCCGTAACATAACCCGTGCCCTGACCAACGCAGTTACTGGGAAGGTCCACTTAACGACTGACACTTGGACAAGTGCTTTTGGCCAGGGACGCTACATTTCCCTGATGTACACTGGGTGAACGTTGTGGAGGCTGGAAGCAAGTCCTACCCTGGGATGGCACAGGTGCTACCGACACAAAGGATTGTGGGCCCTACTTCCATCAGGATTTCCACCACCACCTACATTAGCAGCTGCAACCCCTCCTTCTCCTCCTCCACTTCCACCTAGGAATTCTCATCTTGCAGCACCAGTCAGCCATCAGTCAGTAGCTGGAAGCAGTGTAGCACAGCAGTGGGGAAGCGACAACAGGCTGTGCTGAAACTTATGACAAACAACACACCTCCACAGAGCTATGGCAGGGTATAAGGGACCAGGCTGAGCTGTGGCTCTCGCAACTCAACCTACAACCAGGCGTGGTTGTGTCTGATAATGGCCGCAACTTGGTGGCGGCTTTGGAGCTCGGCAAGCTCACACACATACTGTCACGCTCAGGTGTGGGGGGAAAACAACACAGAGCGTAGGAGGGAAAGAAGATTAGGCCTGGAAACTACAGAAGGAAGATGGACACCTCCTAAAGGAAACTCTGACTCTAATCCTGACTGACTACCAGTATGAACAGGCCTCAAATGTAGGCGAGTTCATACACAGGAACCTAAACCAAACTGACCCTATAGGACCCTGGAACTAATGACAGGAATGAGTCTACCTCTTCTTCCAACAGGAAGGATGAACAGGAGTCTCCCTCAGGCCAAACAACTGCTTCAACTTAGTGGTTCAGCGGTTTCTCAAAACCTACCCCAATTTGACTGAGTTGCTGGTGAAGGTGCGCCACCTGTGTGCCCATTTCCGAAAGTCCCCTACAGCTTCCGCTGGTCTGGCAACGCTGCAGCAGCGCTTACACTTGCCAGTTCACCGACTGCTGTGTGACCTGAGCATGCGCTGGAACTCCACCTTCCACATGTTGGGCAGGCATTGTGAGCAGCAGAGACCAGTAGTGGAATACCAGCTGCAACACGGTCCGCGCCTTTCCAGTTGCTCACAATAAAGGTGGGCGGCTCTGCATGTGGAAAAGGTTCTGATAAGCGGCCTAGTGTCACAAGGAGGGAAAAGTTTTTGATAATGGTAAAGGAATACCTAGCTGACCGTGTCAACGTCCTCAGCGATCCCTCTGTGCCTTATAATTATTGGGTGTCTAATCTGGACACGTGGCATGAACAAGGCCTGGATTGCCCCTGACTTCGCTACCCCACCAGAGGAAAACGGCTGAACATAAAGGAACTTTAAATGTGGCTTTTAAGGTGTATTGAATACACTGTATTTCCATTCACCCCTTCCTCTTCTCGTCCTCTTCCTCCTCTTCCTCCATCATATCAAGCTGCTTATTAGGCTGCCCTCGCCTTTAAATATTTAAGAGGTTCATCAGCAGGCCCTCACCCCTAATTTTCTAACCTAAAAAAATTAACCTCACTCTGGTCCTCCTCCTGACATGTTGACCTAACAAGAACCTGTCTTGCGCTGCCCTGCAAACTGGGACATGAAGCTAGGAGTTTTGGATGACTTTGTTTCTTGTGCTCTGCCAGCAGACACTGTTTCACCTTGCCCAGAGCCATGGCCTCTGCATGCACCATCAGCAGCATGCCACTTCCCTGTCCCTTACTGCTCGCCTTGCGCATATTAAATGGTATATATGCAAGTTTATCAAAAGTACAGTTGCACAGATTTATTTTAGTGTATGAGCAGAAAAATTTCACCAAATGTCAGAAATATTTAGAATGAGCAAACGTTATGCAGCAGACGCAGAGCAGGTAATGTCACATACCTGTGCTGCGTGTGCAGTATAACCTTTCTGTATCCTAAATACCTGACATCCAGTGTATTTTTTTACCTGTTATTCATATAATGTATAACGTTTGCACAAGGAGGCACAGATAGTGTAGGGATAGGATTTGGCTAGGCAGAGCTAGTTGTTGTGTTGAAAAGACCCAAAAGTCCTTTTCAGGACTATTGTTATATCTGGCTGCAATATTTTTATTCTTCATGGTCAAAATTTGCGCATGTTTGCCTAATCTTAACACCAGCTGCGCAGTGTGTGCAGTACAATGTTTGTTTCTCCTATATACCTGACATTTATTGCGTCTTTTTCTGCCGCTAATCACGGCGACATTACATGTGCAGTACAATGTTTGTTTCTCCTATACACCTGACATTTATTGTGTTTTTTTCTGCTGCTAATCAAAACAAAAAAAAGGAAAACAAAACGCTATACATACAAAAAAAATCAGCTGCTAAAACACCATATAGGCACAACGCCTCAAAAAACACTACAAAAACACATAAAGTCAGGTCCTTTTTTAGACACCAGGCAAAAATTGTGTGTGAGTTAAGGGTGGTTTCAGAGACATTTTTTGGAAAATGTTGATGCAGTTTTTGGAGCCAAAAGCCACATGTAATTTTCCTTTGCATTTCCCTGAGTTTAAATGAAGGAGGTCATATATGATGCTGAAATACGCCTATATTAGGCTACTTCTCCCTGCTCACGCCAGGTCTAAAAAAATGAGCGTGGCGTTGACGGGGAAGGGGACGGGCCAGTCTAAATGTAAGACAGCAACGACGGTGTCTTACATTTAGAACTGACGGAGGATACGTCAAAGTTATGTAGAGGCTGGCGCCTCTTCTCAACTTAGGCGGATCCACTGCCAGCTTAGGGGTTTATTAACCGTCTAAAACGCCGGTCTTAATAAATATGCCCCCAAATCTATATGTGTCACATGCCGATTTTCTTGCAGATTGTTTTGCAGATTTTCCCCAGATTTCACCCTTTGTAATGCAAAGAGTAAAATTTGCAATGAACATCTGCTTAACAAATTGATATGCTGAAGATTTAAAAAGCCAGAATGTTGGTCAATTTACAGTACGTGCAGAACATTTCTGTAACATGTCAATGAGATTTTTAAAACCTCATCTATTTAGCTGACACTGTATTACACCATGGATTTGCCATACAAAAATATGTAAGGGTTTTTTTTCCCTTCCTCTGGATCAACTTGTAGGATAACAGGCCGAACTGGATGGACAGATGTCTTTTTTCTGCCTTATAAACTATGTTACTATGTTAAATCTGCATGTCATATGTACCCTGTGCATGTGTCCAAAGCCTGAGAAGGATCCAGCAGAAGTACAAGCCCTCCCTTTAAATTTCCCATTCCTTTTCAATCGGCTTTGATGCAAAAAAATGCATCAAAAATTGCAGTGGAGTTTTTCCAAAAAATGCTTTGTGTGAAACCATCCTAAATCAAGTTGGTACCAGTATATTAACATAAGAAGTAATGGGGCATGCAGTGCTTTAACCTGTGTGAAAAGTTGGTGCAGATGTTGAGATCTGTGGTTACAGCTCATCCTGGGAGGTAGAGGATTCCTCTTACTCGTCAGGGGTTGCTGATAATAGATACAATTATCTGCTCAATAGGACAGTACACAAAGCACCAATAAACGGCTTTCATTAACTAATGTAACCATGAATACAGTTCTAATGGAAGAGTGTAAATCCTCCTGGCTTCCCACATCAGTGAAAGCATTGAAAGTGCTTGAGATAAAGACAATCAGAAAGCTTTGAAAACAACTGTTACATTGGGCTGTATTCTCCAGGCCTGGCTAAGCTCCTCATTAACCTCCTCAATGAGATCTTCTGTTCCTTGCAACTTAGAATCTGTATATGGTCTTATAGTTTACACATACAAGTTCTGATAAAGGGCTATCTCCAAAGCTTGTAATCCATTCTATTACTAAAGGTTACATCTTTTCTTTTTTCTTTTGCAGATATCACAGCTTTTGCTTCCATTTGGACAACAGCCACCGCAAAGCTTTGTGTAGGGGCTGACAAATCTTACACATTAAGCCAAGCAGTGGAGAGACTAAAGGCAGAGGTGTAGCTAGGCTTTCCAGCATTTGGGGCAAGGATTCAGCATGCCCCCCGCCCCGGGCACAGAACATCTTTTTTACACTAAGCCACTCTTCGAAATCCACCCAATGCTTAACTATACTTACCCAGTCTCACTTACCTAATAAAATCTATCTCAGGCTATAATGAAATACACCTTGCAATAAATGAAAGAACTAACTAGTCCTACCTCATTCAGGGTGTCGCTGGCATGTTAGCGTGATGTCCACTGGATCCGGGACAAGGTCCCTGTGGTGATAAAACAAAAAGAATAATCACATAAGGAAGGTATGGTAACTGCCCTGTGAAATCCCCAGCAGAGGACGCTGTGCTTGCCCTGTAAGACCCAGCCATCCCAATGTATAACAGGGTAATCTAGGGCAGTGCTTTCCCCTTAGTGCTACCACACAGTACTAATGCCCACATTGTGCTTCTCACAGTAGTAATATCCACATTCGTATTATTATTTATTATTTTAGCGCCATTCATTCCATAACACTGTACATATGATAAGGGGTATACATACATAATACACACAATTGCATTAAGCATGAACAAGACGAGTTACAAACTGGTACAGAAGGGGAGAGGGCCTTGCCCACCAGAGCTTACAATCTACGTGTGTACCTACTTCACAGTAGTTATGCCCCCATTGTGCCTCCTTCATAGTAGTTATGCCCACAGCAGAAATACCCACATTGTGCCTCTTGACTACAGTTTTGCCACATTATACCCCCTTACAGTAGTTATGTCCTCCTTGTAGCCCCTTAACAATAGTTATGTCCTCCTTGTGGCCCCTTCACTACAGTTATGCTCACCTTTGTGCCTCCTCAAGTAGTTATATCCATTGTTGTGCCCTCCACAGTAGTTATGCCCACTTTTGTGCCCGCTCACAATAGTTATTCTCACATTGTGCCCCCTTACAGTAGTTATGTCCTCCTTGTGGTTCACTTTGCCCCCTAGTGCTCTATCCAGCTTACTTGTGTTATTAATAGAGATGAGTGAGCACTAAAATGCTCGGGTGCTCGTTATTCGAGTCAAACTTTTCCCGATGCTCGGGTGCTTCTTTCGAATAACGAACCCCATTGAAGTCAATGGGAGACTCGAGCATTTTTGCAGGGGACCAAGGCTCTGCCTAGGGAAGGCTGGGTGAAAACCTGGAAACATCAGAAAATGATGGAAACACCACGGAAATGGACAGGAAACAGCAGGGGCAGCATGCATGGATGCCTCTGAGGCTGCCTAATCCCACCATTACCCCAAATTCTCCTGCAACAGCCTGGTGGTTACCCTCATGGCAATTGTGCTCACCCAGACCAAGAAAGGCGAGGCACATGCCCATCACATGTTAGGGAAGCACCCAACTAGGTGCAACGAAGGTCCATCACCGGCTGCAGATGACACCACTGCTCATGCTGGCACTGCTGTGCTATCCCCCACCCCACGACGCAGGCATAAGCCTGACACATCATGGTGACAGCGTAGTGACTCCAACAAGTGACCAAGTTAGATTGAGGTAGCAGTCAAATGTCTGTAGGCGAGCCTCCCAAAAATTTGTTTCGGAGTGTCCGAAGTTGACCCTCCTAAAAAATTGTTTAGGAGTGTCTGTAGTTGACCCTTCTGTAAAATATTTTTTTTGTTTCCCTGTTATTAGTTAATGTACAACCCATGGCTGGCATGGTGGCAATATATAGGTTTTGCGTCATAGACGGTCCATTGCACCGTTACATTTTCTTCATCATTGCCAATTACTTTTTCACCAACTGTTGTCTGGCAATGATAAAGGGGAAGGTGAATCCACTGCGGAAGACAAGTGTCATCCTCCTACAATTTTACACTAGCTCTCAATTGAAAAGGGGATGTTCTTGCCGTGGCCTTCCTCATAGTGGCCGCTTCTGCGGACGACAGAGGTGGTGTACCTACTGACAGCCTGACCGAACACGATGGCAGACGGGGAGACACTCCCTCATGTAAAATTGTTTTGGAGTGCCTGCGGTTGACCCTCCTGTAAAATATTTTTTTTGTTTTCCCTGTTATTAGTTAATGTGCAACCCATGGCTGGCATGGTGGCAATATATAGGTTTTGCGTCACAGACGGTCCACTGCACCGTTACATTTTCTTCATCATTGCCAATTACTTTTTCACCAACTGTTGTCTGGCAATGATAAAGGGGAAGGTGAATCCACTGCGGAAGAAAAGTGTCATCCGCCTACAATTCTACACTTGCTCTCAATTGAAAAGGGGATGTTCTTGCCGTGGCCTTCCTCATAGTGGCCACTTCTGTAGACGACAGAGGTGGTGTATCTACTGACAGCCTGACCGAACACGATGGCAGACCGGGAGACACTCCCTCATGTAAAATTGTTTTGGAGTGCCTGCAGTTGACCCTCCTGTAAAATATTTTTTTTTGTTTTCCCTGTTATTAGTTAATGTACAACCCATGGCTGGCATGGTGGGAATATATAGGGAAGCACCCAACTAGGTGCAACGAAGGTCCATCACCCATGCCCATGCTGGCACTGCTCTCCTATCCCCAGCCACACGATGCAGGCATAAGCCTGACACAGCATGGCGGTGACACCAACAAGTGACCAAGTTAGATGAGGTAGCAGGTGAGCCACCCAAAAATTTAGCCTGACGCAGCATGGCGGTGACAACAGAGTGACCGAGTTAGACTGAGGTAGCAGGAGGTGAAGCATGGATGGTAATTCGAAGGTGGAGGAGGAGGGGTTGGAGAAAGTGGCATAGTAATTCTGACAAACCGTGAACGAGGTAGGCCCCGCAATCCTCCAAGTGGGCAATACATGAGCGGCCCCAGGGTCAGACTCGGTCAGAGTATGTGAAATGCTCAGGGTGGCCGAACGCCGGGCTTGCCGGCGGACCCGTTTCGGGTTATCGATTGTCGAAATGTTGGCTTACATCAAGTTTAGTATCTGAGCATAGCTGCTTCCCAAGCAGTTGACCCGGGTTCCATTCCTGTCTATCGCACTATCGCAGGAGGCAATTAAAAGAAGAACCAAAAAAAAATCTGTACAATATCTAATACGTCCCCTATCTGGGTAAATTGTTTGGAGAGAGGGCCTGTAGGTGGGGGGCAGGCTGGGGGGGAGGAGTTTGAGCTGGAAGAGCCAGAGGAGTGCCCCCTTGGCTAGCGTGTGTGGTGGTGAAAACAGCCAGATGGAGTTCGAATGACGACGCAGGACCCCAACTTAAAAATTTTGCATCAACCGGTACAGTTGTCAACTATGAGCTCGATCAAGTGTGGTATGTGTTCTATGTATTCTTCTCAGTTTAATACCATATATGGCACCTATCCGGAAAAATAGTTTGGAGAGAGAGAAAGAGAGGAAAAAGACGTATTTTTAAAAGTGACGTTCAGTATAGATCAGTTAAAGAGAAAGGATTTTATGAAATGGATTTGTATCACTGAGAGCAAAAGAACCTATTTTATTACGTGACGTGCAGTATAGATCACGTGGAGATAAAAAGGGGAATGTGCAGACTTGGGCTGCTATAGTGCAAACCACTATGGTGGTGACAACAGAGTGAGCGAGTGACACTGGGGAGCACTCGGGAGCAGGCAAACCACATAAACATTTTTTGTGGCCCTGTATGGCGGCGGTGACAACAGAGTGACTGAGTTAGTATGCGGTAGCTGGTGAAGCACCCAAAAATTTAGCCTGACACAGCATGGCGGTTACACCACCAATGACTTTGTCCGACTGAGAATGCAGTGAAATGGCTTTTGTTGATCCTCCAAAAATTTTTTCTTTTCGGAGTACATAAAGTCTACCCTCAGCAAAAAAAATTTTTTTTTTAAATGTCGGTACTTGCGCATCCTGAAAAATTGTTTTGGACTGTCTGTTTGACGCTCCTGAAACATTGTTTTACACTGTCTGTAGTTGACACTGCGGAAAAATTGTTTGGAGAGAGGGCCTGTAGGTGGACCTCAGGAAAAATTGTTTGGAGAGAGGGCCTGTAGGTGGACCTCAGGAAAAATTGTTTGGAGAGAGGGCCTGTAAATGGACCTCAGGAAAAATTGTTTGAAGAGAGGGCCTATAGGGGGCCCTCCTGAAAAATTGTGGTAAGAGTGCCAGTTGGACCTCTAAAAAATGGCGTTTTTTTGGTCAGCGTTAGGCAAAGACGACAAGGAGGAGGAGGAGGAGTAGGAGGAGTAGAGAAGAGGAATCGGATACATAAGTAATGTAAATCTTTAGCTGCTTTCCCCCGGAGGAGATTTAAATTCCGGTGAAATCCAGGCTTTGTTCATTTTAATAAGCGTCAGCCTGTCAGCGCTGTCAGTTGACAGGCGTGTACGCTTATCGGTGATGACGCCACCAGCTGCACTGAATACCCACTCTGACAGCAAGCTAGCGGCAGGGCAGGCCAGCACCTCCAAGGCGTACAGCGCCAGTTCAGGCCACGTGTCCAGCTTTGAAACCCTGTAGTTGTATGGAGCAGAGTGATCGCTACGGACGTTGGTATGGTCAGCTAGGTACTCCCTCACCATCTTTCTGTACCTCCCCTACTCTGCCTAGACTGGGGACAGGTGACAGTGTCTTGCTGGGGTGACATAAAACTGGCAAAGGCCTTGGAGAGCGTTCCCCTGCCAGTGCTGGACAAGCTGCCTGCTCGCCTCCTCTCCCCCGCTACTTGGCCCACAGAACCATGCCCTCTGCCGCTAGCGGCGTCAGATGGGAAGGATTGTTTCAGCTTGTGCACCAGGGCCTGTTGATATCTATTCACTCTCATACTCCTTTCCTCTGCAGGGATGAGAGTGGAAAGGTTCTGCTTGTACCGTGGGTCCAGGAGAGTGAACACCCAGTAATCGGTGTTTGAAAAAATGCTTCTAACACGAGGGTCACGGGATAGGCAGCCTAACATGAAGTCTGCCATGTGCGCCAGAGTCCCAACACGCAAGAATTCCCTCTCCTCACTGGCCTGACTCTCCATTTCCTCCTCCTCCTCCTCTTCAGCCCATACACGCTCAAGAGTTAAGGACTGAGCACTGGTACCCACTTCTGTCTCGCCGACATTCTCCTCCTCTTCTTCCTCATCCTCATCCCCCTCCTCCGATACGCGCTGAGAAACAGACCGGAGGGTGCTCTGGCTATCAAGCGACGTATCTTCCTCCACCGTCTCTTGTGACAAGCGCAAAGCATCCGACTTGATGCTGAGCAGTGAGTTTTTCAACAGGCAAAGCAGCGGGATGGTGAGGCTGATAATGGCGGCATCGCCGCTGACCATCTGTGTTGACTCCTCAAAGTTGCTCAACACCTGGCAGATATCAGACATCCACGTCCACTCCTCATTGTAGACTTGAGGAATCTGACTGACCTGACTACCAGTTCTGGTGGAAGTTGACATCTGGCAGTCTACAATCGCTCTGCGCTGCTGGTAAACTCTGGATAACATGTTTAATGTCGAATTCCATCTCGTGGGCACGTCGCACAACAGTCGGTGAGCGGGCAGTTGTAGGCGGCGCTGCGCTGCCCTGAGAGTGGCAGCATCTGTGGTCGACTTGCGGAAATGCGCACAGATGCGGCGCACCTTGGTGAGCAAATCAGACAGATTGGGGTATGTCTTGAGGAACCGCTGAACTATTAGATTGAACACGTGGGCCAGGCATGGCACATGTGTCAGTCTGCCGAGTTGCAGAGCCGCCACCAGGTAATGCCCGTTGTCACACACAACCATGCCTGGCTTGAGGTTCAGCGGTGCCAGCCACACATCGGTCTGCGCCGTCATGCCCTGTAACAGCTCTTGGGCGGTGTGCCTTTTGTCACCTAAGCTCAGCAGTTTGAGCACCGCCTGCTGGCGCTTACCCACGGCACTGCTGCTGCGCCTAGAGCTACCGACTGAAGGCGCCGTGCCCACGGATGGTAATTCGGTGGAGGAGGAGGAGGGGTCAGAGGAGGAGGCATAGTACGTCTGAGAGACCGTGATCGAGGTAGGTCCCGCAATCCTCGGTGTGGGCAGTACATGAGCGGCCCCAGGGTCAGTCTCGGTCCCAGCCTCCACCAAGTTAACCCAATGTGCCGGATCTTCTCAGAAACAGCGTTGGTCAGGGCACGGATGATGTTCTGTGACACGTGCTGGTGTAGGGCTGGGACGGCACATCGGGAAAAATAGTGGCGGCTGGGGACCGAATACCGAGGGGCAGCCACCGCCATGAGATTGCGAAAGGCCTCGGTCTCTACCAGCCTATAGGGTAGCATCTCCAGGCTAAGCAATTTGGAGATGTGGACGTTGAGGGCTTGGGCATGTGGGTGGGTGGAACTGTATTTCTTCTGGCACTCCAGCGTCTGCTGTAAAGACAGCTGAACGCTGCGCTGGGACACATTGGTGGACACTGTGGAGGATTGTGGAGGCGAAGGTGTGGTTTTCCGGCGGGAGGCGCTCGTGCCGGGGTCCTGGGCAGGGGGTTGACTAGCAGAGGCAGCGAGTGACACAGGGGAAGGAGCAGTGGTGTGACCCGCAGGAGGTGGTGAACGCCCTTGGTTCCATTGAGTGGGGTGTTTAGCACTCATATGCCTGTGCATGCTGGTGGTGGTTAGGCTAGTAGTGGTGGCACCCCTGCTGATCCTGGTGTGGCACAGGTTGCACACCACAGTCCGTCGGTCATCCTCACTTTCTTTAAAGAACCTCCAGACTTGCGAACATCTAGGCCTCGCCACGGGAGCTTCACTACGTGAAACAGTTGCTGCTGATGCACCAGCTCTGGCCCTGCTTCTCCCTCTGGCCACACCACTGCCTCTTCCAACCCGTTCTGGTGCAGCACTCGCCTCTAGGAAGGGTCCAGAAAACAGTTCCTGAGAGTATGCCGGATCACATTCCAAATTTTCCTGGGAGGGGGCAGACTGGGGGGAAAGGAGGTTGAGGTGGAGGAGCCAGAGGAGTGCTCCCTTGGGTAACGTGGGTGGACTGCGTGGAAGACTGACTGGTGGACAAATTACTTGAAGCATTGTCCGCAATCCACGACATCAGCTGTTCGCACTGTTGTGGTTTCAACAGTCCTCTACCACGTGTCCCTGTAAGTTGAGACATGAAGCTAGGGAGTGTAGCTCTGCGGCGTTCCCCTGCTCCCTCATCAGCAGGTACTGTCTCACCCTGTCCAGGACCACGGCCTCTGCCCCCTGCAGTAATTGAATGCCCACGCCCTCGTCCTTGACCCTTAGCCCTGGGGTTCAACATTTTCTGTATATAAGTGTATTATATAAAAAAAATAAAATAAATGGGCCTGCTGTACTGAAACCCACAAACTTGTTCAGTCTGAACAAGTAAATATATAGGTGGATAAGTTAGATCAAAATTACGTATGTTATTACGTACCGTGCAGTATGGAGCAATTACACGGAAACTATTAGATTAGGCAGACTTGGTCTGCTTAGTTGCAACCCAGACAAATGTCGCACAGAGATTTTTGTAATCTAGCTGTATAAGTGAGAGCAAAAGACCTTGTTTAATTAAGTGACGTACAGAATGTGTCACCTGGACAGAAAATACGGATTGTAGTGAGTGGACAGCTGAACTGTGACACACAGAATGGTTCCACGCAGCTGTGTGAAATGGATTTGTATCACTGAGCTAAAACAACAAAAAACCTATTTTTTTAAAATATTTTTTTTTTAGTTTTGTTTTTTTTTTGAACGTGACGTGCAGAAACTATCAGAGAGCTAACTCAGCCCCTGCTGACGGTGGCTATTTTGACTGCAACCCAGACAAATGTCGCACAGAGATTTTTGTGATCTAGCTGTATAAGTGAGAGCAAAAGACCTTGTTTAATTAAGTGACGTACAGAATGTGTCACCTGGACAGAAAATACGGATTGTAGTGAGTGGACAGCTGAACTGTGACACACAGAATGGTTCCACGCAGCTGTGTGAAATGGATTTGTATCACTGAGCTAAAACAACAAAAAACTATTTTTTTTTAAATATTTTTTTTTAACATTTTTTTTTTAGTTTTTTTTTTTTTGAATGTGACGTGCAGAAACTATCAGAGAGCTAACTCAGCCCCTGCTGACGGTGGCTATTTTGACTGAAACCCAGACAAATGTCGCACAGAGATTTTTGTAATCTAGCTGTATAAGTGAGAGCAAAAGACCTTGTTTAATTAAGTGACGTACAGAATGTGCCACCTGGACAGAAAATACGGATTGTAGTGAGTGGACAGCTGAACTGTGACACACAGAATGGTTCCACACTGCTCAATGAAATGGATTTGTATCACTGAGATATAACAATAAAAAAAAAAAAGGGTTATATATGGCGATAGCTGCACTACTAGTACCAGCCAGCCAGCCAAGCCAGGAGACAAAAAAAAATGTCTTGTAGCCCTTAGAAGGGCTGTTGGGTTCTTTTGAGATCACTCCTGCCTAACAAAGAACTAAATGCAGGCCCTAACACTCTCCCTGAAACGCAGCAACTCTATCCCTAACGACAGCATCTGAGCCGAGCACTGCGGGCAGTCACTAGTATATTCCAGGGTCACCTGATCAGGCCAGCCAACCCCTGCTATCGACATGTAAGGGCACCCACGTGATGCTGGGTGTACCGCAGAGTCTCCTGGCTTGTGATTGGCTGAGTTTATAGGCGCCAAAAATGCACAATGCGGAAGTTGCCATTTCCTCGGGCATGGCGAGATACTCGTCCGAGCAGCGAGCACTTAACAGTACCGTAATACTCGAATGAGCCCCAAGCTCGGACGAGCATGCTCGCTCATCTCTAGTTATTAACCTGTTTCCCTGATGATCGGCATATTCTGCATTCCCCAGCAGCACAACACGCTCACATACACACACATCCTGCTGTTGGGCCATGCAGGAGGCTGATTCCCGGGTTCTGCAAGAAGTTCTGAAAACATCTAGGGCAACTGGAGCTGAGTGATTCACTGGCATCAAAAGGCAATATTCAACAAGCCACAGCCATGTCACACTTTCCATGTTGCCATTTTGACCGTCTCTGATCTTGGATTTGGCAGGGGCCAAGATGGCTAAACAATTTATATTTCCCTTAAAGGAATCTTTCTGCTTATAGATGCAATGGACAGGAAAGTTGATATCTTTATAAGGGGCTTTAGCTACGGTCCTGATATATGGTTAAGCCAGCTGACTAAAGACTTAGATAAGTATCTGGAAACCTGGATGGCTTATCAGTTCCGTGGGAAAAAAAAAAAACATTTCCTCTGATCTTCAGAAACTTATTTAACAATTTACCTCTCACTCTGTGGATCAGATAGAGGTTACTCTGCAGGAAGACTTTTACAGGAGGTAGTTAATACCTTGTCAGTTACCAGGGGGACAGGAACGAAAAGAAAATATTCTGGGATTTGAAGAATCTTTCATCCTAGTGCTCAGGCACACCATTCTTTCTACCTTTCATCCTATGGTTCTTACAAGAGGTCCTAAATATATGACGTAATTAAATACATTGAAATTCTAATACTAATGTACAGGGAAATTCCTCTCACCCTCCTCTTGTTCAGAGATTTTTCAAAACAGTTACATTAATTAGACCTACTATTCATTAGCCAGTTTGGGATCTCCCCTTGGTTCTGAAGCATCTTGCACAGCATCATTTTGAAACTCTGGAAGACACAAATTTAAAATTCTTGTCTTGGAAAACCTTGATTTGGTGGCTCATCTGCAAGAAGTGAGATCCAAGCTTTGTCATCTAAAGAGCCTTATTTGAGGGATATATGGAACCACCTGGTTCTTAGAACGTTGCCTGGTTTCTTAGTCAAAGTTTTTGTTAGTTTTAATCAGAAAATTGTACTCCCAGCCTTTTCTTAAGCTGATTTACAGAATCCCAAACTTCCACTCTTGGACATACAAAGGGCAGTTCTTACCGTATATGTCTTCTCCACATGGATTTCCACATGACATCTGAACAACTGCAATAATAAAGGGTTCAAGGCTAGTAGACTTCACTCTGTAACTGGCTTAAAATCACTATCAACTTCAGTTATAACCAAGAGGGTCTTCAGTCATCGCTAAATGTAAAACAGCATTCTACCTATTATATTCATCTCCAACAGATATGCCAAGCTACTACGTGGACAACAGTTTCAACTCTCCTCAGTGAATACTTTCAGCCAGTTATGTACTGCAGTAAGACATTCAGGAAAGATTAACATTTTGTTACCTGAAGTTTTCATTTCCTGGTATTTGAAGCCACTACAGACTTCCCCCCATAATGTGTTATATTTTTTTCTGAAATCCACCTTGTGTTTTCTATCTCCTGTGTAGCTTTATTGTAGCCCGATTAAGTAAATTGATTAATCGATTAAATGGTTTATTGATTAATGGTCTCTTCTGCATCTGTCTAGAGGTAGAATCTTTAACCTATTTTATGCTGCCTTCAGATGCCAGGAAATTAAAATTTCAGGTAAAAAAATTTTAGTCTCTTTACGTCACTCACTCCAGTTTTGAAAAATGGGTGAGATGAACTGTTAACTGTAAAATGTTAATTGGTTTCACTCCAGATTTATCAACTATGACTTTTTTAAAAGTTGCTAATATTTTAATCCAGTAAAGGTGTGGTGTAGAAAATGGCATAACAGCTCAAGACAGCCGTTGTATGGCAGTTTAGGAAGAAATTATGATTTTTGCAAAACTGACTTTACTTGTTACTTTTTTAAAACTTTTTGTTTATTAACTATTGGCCCCCTTAGGGAGCTAGAACCTGGAATCTTTTTATCCCTTGATCTATTCACCCTAATACAAATCCATTAGGGTGAATAGGATTCTGACACTGTCCCTGCTGAGCTGTGTCTTGTGCACAGCACAGCAGGGAACTTACCATGGCAGGTCTGGAAGCCTTTAGGAGTGTCCAGGCTGCCATGGTGACCGATCAGAACCCCGCAGCAGCTCACTCTATACAAATGCAGGTGTATAATGCCTTACTGATTGACTCAAATGCTCGGCCATGCAGATTCTGGACCTTCTTGTTCTTTCTTTCTCTCTCTGGAGTACTGTAAATTAAAGATGGCTTACTTGATGCAAACCTTTCAGAAATAGTGATTCTCTGGGACTCAAGCCTAGTCTTCTGAGGAATGAACACATGCAGCTCCTTTCTCTTCCTTAGCGAACACTAGACTTCCACTAAACTACGGGCAGACCTAGGTCCCTAGTCACCTAGTAGTTAGAACACACAATCCATTTCATTAGGAGAAGGTGCCTTAAGTACCCAAAGGTACATTGTTCTGATTTATGTCAGATACAGTGATTTTATGTGGGTCCAAGTCACCACCTTCTATATGTTATCTGGGTTACATGGTGGCAGATATTTGTATAAACATTGATGTATTAAAGGGGTTATCCAAAGAATAAAACATGCCCCTCATATAGAATCAAAACATGTGGTGATTGGGTGAACAGCCAATAACAGGCCATGACGGGGCCTCCCTAGCTTCACCCGCAATGCTAGGGAGGTTCAATCCCGTCGTGGTCTGCTATTGGCTGCTCCCCCCATCGCCGGATGTTTTGATATGTGTGACGGGGAGATGCAGTGGCAGCCGTGTGGGGATCAGGAGCGACTTGGGTGGGGGCATGTTTTATACTTTGGATAACCCCTTTAAGTCATTTTAAACCACAAAATTGGGAAAATGTATTTATGGCAGCATACTGAAATAACGGTAGTGGCCATATGCATCAATACAGCAGACCACCTTGTTGACCAGATGAGAAATACATACATGTCAGAATGAATATAGAATTTGGCTTTGACAGTA
Source organism: Rhinella marina (assembly GCA_900303285.1). Lineage (NCBI taxonomy): Eukaryota > Metazoa > Chordata > Amphibia > Anura > Bufonidae > Rhinella > Rhinella marina. Next base: position 41,834 of record ONZH01024873.1, on the reverse strand, counting down.
GCTTGTGGAACCATTTTGTGAACCAAAGAGATTTGACTTGAGACTACTCACCTATTGCTTAAGCTCCTTCCCATAGGAGAAGGGCCCTAAGTACCTAAATGTGACCAGCAGTGGCGTAGCTATAGGGGTCTCAGCGATCGCAGTCGTGACCGTGCCCCTAAGCCAGGGGGGCCCCGAGGTCCCCCCCTTGCCACTTGCAGGGCCCCACCGCCAATTAGGCAATGTGCGGCGCGGCCCTGCGCACATTTGGGGGGCAAAGGCGGCGGCATGGCAGAGGGAGATGAGCGCTTCCATTGTGGAAGCGCTCATCTCCATAGTCATCTGTATCGCCGTCCTCAGGATGACGAAACAGATGCCTGTGCTGCAGGGCAGGGGAGGGAGAGGCGTTTCCCCTGCCTGTTCCTCTGATAGGCTACAGGCACTAGGCCTGCAGCCTATCAGAGGCCGGCTCAGGCGGTGCGATGACGTCATCGTGCCGCCCTAGCCGTACAGCGCGGGACACAGGCCGGAAGAGGCCTGCATCGCATCGCTGCCAGCTCAATGGAGGTAAGTATAAGTGTTTATTTTTTTTTATTGGTGCAATCACGGACCGGAGCTCTATTGGGGGCACTGGGGGCATTTGTTACTGGCACATAGGGGCACTGGGGGCATTTGTTACTAGCACATGGGGGCACTGGGGGGCATTTCTTTCTGGCACATGGGGGCACTGGGGGCTTTTCTTACTGGCACATGGGGGCACTGGGGGGCATTTCTTACTGTCACATCTGGCACATGGGGGCACTGGGGGCATTTCTTACTGGCACATGGGGCACTGGGGGCATTTCTTACTGGCAGATGGGGGGTACTGGGGGGGCATTTCTTACTGTCACATGATTTGTGGGGCATCTATGGGGGTGGGACACTTTTTACTAGCACATGATTTTGGGGGGAATCAATGGGGGAGCACTTCTTACTGGCACATTATTGGGGGGAAATTTTGGGGGCACTTCGTACTGGCACATTATTTGGGGGCACTATGGGGGCACTTCTTACTGTCATATTAATGGGGGGAAATTTGGGGGGCACTTCTGGCATATTATTGGGGTGCACTTCTTACTGGCACATTATTGGGGGCACTTCTTACTGGCACATTGGAAGCATTATTACTTCTGGGTCACAGTGGGGACGTTAGTACTGTTGGGGGCACTATTACTAACAAGTGCACTCTGGCAGAGAATTATTAGTTGGGACTTTGGGGAGCACTATTACTGTGGGGGGCACCCTGGCACAGTATCAGCATAGCGCAGTTATTTCTGGGGGACGTATGTTTACACTATTACTGTCAGGGACACTATTTGCTGGGCGCAGTTATTTTAGGACACTGTGTGCCAATAATTATTGAAGGGCACTATCTGTGTGGTACTAGTGGCACAGTACTGGGGGTGGTAGGATGATTTGTCCAGAAGACGGGAGGATGATGGAAAATTAATAAACTAAGATTTTTTTCTGTCAAACTGCAGAGATGAGAAATGGCTGAAAAATGGCGTCTGGTCTGAAAGGAGAAGATGAGGAAAGAGAACATCTAGAGGAGACGTCACTGGATGTAAGAGGTATGGGGCGCTGTATTAGGATACATTCACACGAGCGTTGTGTTTTGCAGTCTGCAAATTGCGCATCCGCAAAAAAAACGGATGATGTTCTGTATGGCATCCGTTTTTTTTTGTGGATCCACTGTAACAATGCCTATCCTTGTCCGCAAAACAGACAAAAATAGGAATGGACATACAGATGCGGACAGCACACAGTGTGCTGTCCGCATTTTTTGCTGACCCATTTAAGTGAATGGGTCTGCCTCTGAGCCGCAAAATATGCGGATCGGAGGCCGCAAAAACGTCGTGTGAATATAGCCTTACCCTGTATTTTCTGTAGTGATATACGTAATGTTAGGAGGGAAAAGGTTTGGGTGAGAATTTGGCATGGGGGGGGGTTCAATTTTTGACTTGGCCGGCAGAAAAGCTAGGTGCACCAGCGCTGAGGTAAGGGGGGGGGACCCAAGCTGAACTCTTGCATCAGGGCCCATGAGCCTTTAGCTTCGCCCCTGGTGACCAGCCATAGACTGGTGGGGATTAGGGTGACCTCTGTGAGCCGGAGGTAAAGCACTTGCAGCCTGTGTGGAGGGACAGAACTACCCCAGCTCACCAGAAAGAGGAGGGGAGCGGAAGGCGGGTGCGCGCCACTGGGAACCAAGAGACAGAGGCAGACAAGCAGAACAATGGCAACCGTGAACTGCTGCTCTAACACCGACCAGATGCATACTGTATATGACAGAGATAGGAGAAAATACAAAAAATTAAATGTATATACACTTATGGTGCAAATTTGATAAATGAATAAAAAACACAAGGTAAACTGAGAGCATTGCAGGAGAAATAAGGGAAGATTAAAGTCATGTAATATGAAGTAAAGGCTCCTGTTCATTTATGTGAGGTTGCCTGTTGGGAGGAACAAGAAGGAGCAGCTGAACCATGTACGTGGTGGTGATGACGCGTTTCGCTGTGTGGTGTACTGTATTGAAGTGTGTAGAATGTTTGTATGTGTTGTACATGTAGCTGTCTCACCTCTCTATGAACTCCCCATACACTGCTCTGCGCTGACTATAGAGCCCTTGGCTTCTCTGCAGTTCCCTCCAAAGTGTTTGCTTTGGCAGCTTCCAAGTGAGTACAAACATTTCTTCCAGGCAGATCAATCACTTTGGCACCAGGATAGAAACACAAAATGCTGTGGCAATATGAAGCAAGTCTGAAGCAAACCATGTGTGTCACTGGCCCAGCCGCATGGACCAGACAACCTATGCAAAAATACAGGTTCAGGCTTTGTGAAAGAAAACTTTGCACCGCAGAAGTCAATGTGAACATGTACGTACATTATATCAATACTTTATCCATATGGTGGTAGTCTTGGAGATATAGTGTATATTCAGTGAAAGTAAGATTGTACAGAGACACAGGCTAATGTATTTGACTATTTTTTAAAAGGATTTTCTAGAAGATATTTTTTCAAATTGTCAGAATACTAACCTCACCAATCCCCCACAACTCCCTTTCAGGCATTGCCCGGGTCACCATTCGTCTCTACTTCCTGGTTCCTTCCTGGTGCCTCTGGCCACAGTTACAGTTGACATACATGGTTTCCCAAGATGACAGATGCAGCAGGCCCTGTAAAACTTCCCTCTAAGTCTCCATCTATATAGTCTGCACAATCTTCCTAAATCAACCAAGGGGTGCAACTGGTCTCTCTCACACTTACTATGTTGGTATCACAGCAGAATGGCCAGTTGTTCTTTTATCAAGATGGGGAACCTGAAGTTTATTGTTCCCACCAACATGCAAGGAAGTCTGTGGCCTCAATTCAAATGCATTTATCTTCTCTGCCAGGTGCTCTGCAGTCTGTGGCCTCAATTCAAATGCATTTTTCTTCTCTGCCAGGTGCTCTGCACTTTCCCTTATGGCCGCTGAATTCAGTAAGTCTTTCCCTCAGGAGCTGGCACATATGCTGTCACTTTGCTGCTTTTAATCCTCAGCGGGAGAGGTTTCCCTGTACAGCTCTGCTCCCGTGCTGGTTACACATCCACAGCTTACACTAGACTAAAAACTTCCTCCAACCAGAGGAAAGGGTGGTACCAGCCCTCCCTAGCAACAGTAACTGAGAAACTCCCATTCTCTCCATATTCAGCCTTTGGGACATACAGCACACAAAATATGGTACAGTAACACTTGAAGAGGGACACTGCAGATTGATAATAGACAGATACAATAGATAGATAGATAGATAGATAGATAGATAGATAGATAGATAGATAATAGATAGATCAGTGGAATTCTATTGCTCTTCTGTATTGGGTGGCACAGTATGGGTGAATGTATGGGTTCGTAATATGAGATTAGAAATATAAATACATTCTCTACACAGTAATGAATTACGGATAATGTTACCTTCAGCAGAATTGTGTCCTACAGACAATAACCAAACTACAGGACATGATACATCTATGATCACATTTCTTCCATTAAAAGACAATTATTCACCCCCTGTGAATAATCAGGACCCTACCCAGCCTGACTCATCTTGGTCACACAATGAATAGCACATGGTTGTCATACAGTTGTCTCAATCTTCTAAATATTCATGAAAAAAGTAACAGGAATATTACGTGTAGGTTCTGACAACATCCAGTGCCGTTATATATGAAGCATTTTATTATACGCTTTGTGATGTCAACATGGAGATAAATAAAAGTGTGCTGCACCTATATGGTAGCAAAAAAAAAAAAAAAAAAACAGAAAAACCCCTCCAGGTGAACTAATACCACCATTTAAAGGGACAGTGTCACCTATATTTTTTCTGCCAGGTAAAACCAGATAGGGGCATAGTAAAATTACTTCAAGTTTATGACTCTAAGCCTCCATGACACATCGTTTCTAACTGCCAGTTTTACTGCTGTGGGAGAAGCTTAATTGTATGTACCCGCCCACAGTTACTGGCCTTGGAGTCATGGGGGGGGGGAGATATAGCCGCTAGTCTTGATCTCCTTGGATTGTTGTGAGATGTGTCCAATTTCTAAACAAATCAGGCACATTTTTGCCATGCAACAGAACCTGAAGTCTACGCCAGCTACAGGCTGGCATAGACTTCAGTTATAACTTCCACCACACCGATGTGAATGTAAATGTGGCAGGCTGTGAGAAGCCACGCCCCTTTTTCTTGCAAATTATGGTACACACACGGCATGTGCCATAATCTGCGACCTTTTCACACCATAATAGTGGCGCAAACAGCTTAATAAATGTCCCTCATTCAGTCAAGGAGATAGCAGTCACAATGTGCAAGACATGTAGTAACAGGACATACAAGGGAGCAGAAAGCCTGAACAATGTAAAAGCAGATGGGACCCGCTCTGGAATGGAGCAGGTGCCATAGCAACCGGGTGCCTGTTGTTTCATTCAGCAGGCACCCGCGGCTAATATCTGTGACTGGCAGTGATGCCAGTCACAGACATTTAATGTCTCAGATGCCAAGGTTACAGCTGGCTACGGCATCTGACCTCATGAAATATCAGGGCTCCATAGAAACACAGTAAAATCATCATAGACTCTATGAGAGAAGCAATCCAAGGATTGCTTGTTATAGTTCCCTATGGGAACAATAAAAAAGTGTAAAAAAAAGTTTTAAAAAATTAAAAAAATTGTCGAAAAAGGTAAAGCAAAAAAATGGCTGATTCGCCATTTTTTGGTTGCTTCTCCTCCAACAAAAAATGAAATAATAAAAAGTAATAAAAAAACTGCAAACACCCCAGAATGGTATCAGTAGAAAGTAAAGATCGCCTCGCAAAAAATGAGCCCTCACACAGCTCTGCATACATAACTACAAAAAAGTTATAGAGGTCTGAAAATGACGATGTAAACAAACATTTTTTTCAAGTTTATTTTTTTCTGTATCAAAACGCAAGCAAAACCATACACATGTCGTATTTCTGAAGAACACAAGTCAGTTTTACCACATAGTGAACACAGTTAAAAACATTTAAAAAAAAAAAAACACGTGATACTGTAGAAGAATTGCATTTTTTCCAATTCCACCCCATTTGGAATTCCCACATCCTACTACATCTTATGAAATATTAAATGGTGGCTTTAGAAAGTACAACTTGTACCACAAAAAACAAACCCCCATACTATGTGAACAGAAAAATAAAACAGTTATGACTCTGGGATGACAGGAAGCGAAAAATGAAAATGCAAATTGGAAAATTGCCTAATCAGTAATGGGTTAATACTATTGTATTCATGTATTACTTGTCATTATATTATTGTGGGAAACGTTCACCTAGTCTGTAGTAAATGGTCGCCTGGTGTTTAGAGCTGTTGCCTTTCAGTCCACCTTGGTTAGGATTAGCCATGCACAATGAGGGACATTTATCACTCCCTTTACACCACTATTGTGGTATATGTGGGGCTTATGTGTAGGGGCCGAGCCTTCAAGTTGCCCGACACATTTTGTATAACTTTCGCTACAAAGTGGCTTAAGGTATAGCTGAAGTCTATGCCAGCCAGTAGTTGGCATAGACTTCCCTTCCTGGTGCACGGCAGGGCAGAGAAACGCCTAATTTATTAAGAGGCATCTTGGAGATAGGTCATCAATATCTGTAGCCTGGACAAACCCTTTAAGTGCATTCACTAAGAAAATCTCCTGGTGCATGTGCTGAATGTAAAGTCAATGTAGACCATACAACAGCAAAGGTTGTCCATGTAAGGCAGTCATATACTGTGTGGTATTCATTTCTTTGTGGTACCCCTCTGCACAGAAGAGTGTTGCTTTTCAGTACAGTTAAACTAAAGGTATATTGGCACATAGCCCACGTACATTGAACGTCCTATGGGCTACTTCTGCATGCTCTTAATGTAGAGTCAACATGCTATGTGAAGATAGCCTTAGACATACGTACAGATGTTTGCCTTCACTCGTATATGTCCAGACTTGTGGAGTATATTGAACACAGAGATTATGATGAACTTGGAGAATTTAACCTAAATGACCAGACTTGTAGATTAGGAGAAAAAAATCAGCTCCTGTACATTTGATAGAGAAAATCAAGAACAGAGGATCTCGCCAAGCCAGCCATTAAAACCAAAGCTTCTTAGAAAAACAAACACTTTCTCAGATAATGCTTTGATTAGCTTTAAGAGTTTTCTGTTTCATAGTTTTAAGAATAATAATCAATGTTCAGACAGAGCAGATGATCCAGAGCCGGAGTAAATAGCAGATCACATTAAGAAATGAATTAAGGGCAGATGCAACAATGAAGCTTCTGGTTTGAGGATTTGTGGACCACACAAAAGATGTAATTAGTTCTCCTATCAGTCTGTCAGGCGAGGCTTCCGGGAAACATAGGAAATCAGGACTTTATCAAACTAATTGTATTTGATCCACTCTCATAGTCTGTATCTGAATGTGATCAAGTCCAAATCTCATCCTATATTTACCGTAACCTTCTAGGGCCCAGGCTAAAGTTGGCCTGGAGTCAAAGCCATAAGTGGATGAAATCAGAGGCACCTGGAGGTACAGTAGATGGCTCATGAGCTTCTATTTAAAGGTTCTCCAAGTTAAATTTATTGACGACCTATCTCCAGGAGCGATCCTTCCCATTGAAATGAATGGGGCGGTCACAGTACTAAAAAATGTGTTTAAGGGGTATTTTTATATTCCACATATCACTTTAAGAAAACACTTTTAAAGTTTTTTTTTGGTTTATAACCACATCCTTTACAATAATCATTTATGAAGGTAGCTGTAAGTATGCCCTAGTAAATATGGTAGCCCTAGTAAATATGCCTGTTTGGCTGATATTAGGGATGAAAGCCCAGGACCAGCGACACTGCAGCAGGCCGTTTCTCCTAGTAACCAGGAGGATGACCGCTGCAGGAAGGATGGGAAAAGGAGAGCAGCAAAGGACAGACAGATACTGGTGGTAGGGGACTCTATTATTAGGCGGACAGACAGGGTCATCTGTCGCCGAGACCGTGAATGCCGAACAGTGTGTTGTCTCCCGGGTGCTCGGGTTCGGCATATTGCGGACCGGATTGACAGATTGCTGGGTGGGGCTGGGGAAGACCCGGCGGTCATGGTACATGTTGGCACCAATGACAAAGTCAGGGGGAGATGGAAGGTCCTTAAAAATGATTTTAGGGAACTAGGTGAGAAGCTAAAGTCCAGGACCTCCAAGGTAGTGTTTTCAGAAATACTACCAGTGCCACGAGCGTCACTAGAGAGACAACGGGAGATTAGGGAGTTAAATAAGTGGCTCAGAGGCTGGTGCAGGAAGGAAGGGTTTGGGTTCATGGAGAACTGGGCCGACTTCTCTGTCGGCTACAGACTCTACAGTAGGGACGGGCTGCACCTTAATGGGGAGGGTGCAACTGCCCTGGGGGAAAAAATGGTTAGACGGCTGGAGGAGCTTTTAAACTAGGATCTGGGGGGAGGGTGGGTGACCATACTAATAAGGGGGTAGATAGTGTAGATAGAGAGTGGGTCATAGGAAGGAAAAGTGGGGGGTTAGTGGGGGCTGGGGTTAGTAAGGAATGTAGGGAGAAGACTGTGCAAAACAACAACCAAAGTAACTCAAGAAGCCCAGATATTCATTTCATAAGTAATAGTAAATTGACAAACGGGGTAAAAAATATACAAAGACCTCTTAAGTGTATGTACACTAATGCCAGAAGCCTAACTAATAAAATTGGCGAACTGGAATTAGTGATGTGTGAGGAGGACTGTGACATAGTGGGAATAACTGAGACATGGCTGGATGATACCTATGACTGGGCAGTTAATGTACAGGGTTACAATCTTTTTAGAAAGGATCGTCAAAACCGGCAAGGGGGAGGGGTCTGCCTTTATATAAAGTCCTGTCTAAAGCCCACAATCCGGGAAGATATAAGTGAGGGACATGAAGATGTGGAGTCACTGTGGGTAGAAATAAATGGAGCCAAAAACAATAATAAAATACTAATAGGAGTTTATTATAAACCACCTAATATATCAGAGGCCACAGAAAATCAATTTCTAAATGAAATAGATGAAGCGGCAAATCAGAATGAGGTTGTTATTATGGGGGACTTCAACTACCCAGATATTGACTGGGAAACTGAAACCTGTATATCTCATAAAGGAAACAGGTTCTTGACAATAACCAAAGACAATTACCTTTCCCAACTGGTTCAGGACCCGACTAGAGGGACGGCCATACTGGACTTAGTATTAACCAATAGACCTGACAGAACAACAGATGTGCAGGTTGGGGGACATCTGGGGTAACAGTGACCATAAAATAATAACCTTTAAATTGTCATTAAAAAAAGCATTTCTTCAGGGAGGAACAAAAATACCAAACTTCAAAAATGCAAAATTTAGCCATCTAAGAGAGGCCATAGGTCTAACTAACTGGGACAAAATCCTCAAAAATAAAATACAGCCACAAAATGGGATATTTTTAAAAGCATCCTAATATCTAATTGTGAGAGGTACATACCGTATAGGAATAAAATGATAAGAAACAAGAAAAAACCAATGTGGATAAATAGAACTGTAAAAAAAGCAATAAATGACAAAAAGAAAGCATTTAAATCACTAAAACAGGAGGGGAGCGAGGAAGCATTGAAAAACTATAAGGAAAAAAATAGAATTTGTAAAAGACAAATAAAAGCAGCTAAACTAGAGACTGAAAGACTAATTGCTAAAGAGAGTAAAACTAACCCTAAAATGTTCTTCAATTATATAAATACTAAAAAGTATAAATCTGAAGGTGTCGGCCCTTACAGAGTAGTGAGGGGGGAGTAGCAGAGAGCGATGAGGAGAAAGCAAAACTCTTAAATATTTTTTTCTCCACTGTATTCACTGAGGAAAATAAACTGTCAGATGAAATGCAGAATATAAAAGTGAATTCCCCTTTAAAAGTGGCCTGTCTGACCCAGGAAGAAGTACTGGGGCGTCTTAAAAAGATTAAAATAGACAAATCGCCAGGACCGGATGGCATACACCCCCGTATCCTAAGAGAATTAAGTAATGTCATTGCCAGACCCTTATACTTGATATTTAAGGACTCTATACTGACAGGGAGTGTTCCACAGGATTGGCACATAGCAAATGTGGTGCCAATATTCAAAAAGGGTCCAAAAACAGAGCCCGGGAACTATAGGCCGGTAAGTTTAACATCTGTAGTGGGTAAACTGTTTGAAGGTTTTCTAAGAGATGCTATCTTGGAGTACCTCAATGAAAATAAGCAAATAACTCCATATCAGCATGGCTTCATGAGGGATCGGTCATGTCAAACCAATTTAATCAGTTTCTATGAGGAGGTAAGTTCTAGACTTGACCGCGGGGAATCAATGGATGTCGTATATCTGGACTTCTCCAAAGCATTTGACACGGTACCACATAAAAGGTTAGTATATAAAATGAGAATGCTTGGCCTTGGAGAAAATGTCTGTATGTGGGTAAGTAAATGGCTCAGTGATAGAAAACAGAGGGTGGTTATTAATGGTACATACTCAGATTGGGTCACTGTAACTAGTGGGGTACCACAGGGGTCAGTATTGGGCCCTATTCTCTTCAATATATTTATTAATGACCTTGTAGAAGGCTTGCACAGTAAATATCAATTTTTGCAGATGACACTAAACTGTGTAAAGTAATTAACACAGAAGAGGACAGTACACTGCTACAGATGGATCTGGATAGACTGGAGGCTTGGGCAGAGAAGTGGCAGATGAGGTTTAACACTGACAAATGTAAGGTTATGCATATGGGAAGGAATAATGCAAGTCACCAGTACATACTAAATGGTAAAACATTGGGTAACTCTGACATGGAAAAGGACCTAGGAATTTTAGTGAACAGCAAACTAAGCTGCAGAAACCAGTGTCAGACAGCTGCTGCCAAGGCCAATAAGATAATGGGTTGCATCAAAAGGGGCATAGATGCCCGTGATGAGAACATAGTCCTGCCACTTTACAAATCACTAGTCAGACCACACATGGAGTACTGTGTACAGTTCTGGGCTCCTGTGAACAAGGCAGACAGAGCAGAGCTGGAGAGGGTTCAGAGGAGGGCAACTAAAGTCATAGCTGGAATGGGTGGACTACAGTACCCAGAAAGATTATCAAAATTAGGGTTATTCACTTTAGAAAAAAGACGACTGAGGGGAGATCTAATAACTATGTAATAAATATATCAGGGGTCAGTACAGAGATCTCTCCCATGATCTCTTTATCCCAAGGACAGTAACCATGACGAGGGGACATCCTCTGCGCCTGGAGGAAAGAAGGTTTGTTCACAAAAATAGAAGAGGATTCTTTACGGTAAGAGCAGTGAGACTATGGAACTCTCTGCCCGAGGAGGTGGTGATGGTAAGTTCAGTAAAAGAGTTCAAGAGGGGCCTGGATGTATTTCTGGAGGGTAATAATATTACAGGTTATAGTTACTAGATATGGGTTGTTGTTGATCCAGGGAGTAATTCTGATTGCCTGATTGGAGTCGGGAAGGAATTTTTTCCCCTAAAGGGAGGAAAATTGGCTTCTACCGCACAGGGGTTTTTTGCCTTCCTCTGGATCAACTTGTAGGAAAACAGGTCGAACTGGATGGACAGATGTCTTTTTTCGGCCTTATAAACTATGTTACTATGTTACTATGTTACTATATTTCTTTTAAGTTTATTGCTCCTATCTTCTGTTCTGGGCGGGCTATCACATGACCATGTCCATGCAGCTCTTTCTTATTTCTTGTGATGTTATGTCCATGGGCGGGGCATTGATAGGGGAGTGTCTATGTAACTAGCTGGGTGGGAGGAGCTATAAACTAGCTGGGCATTGTTAGGGGCAGTGATAGGGGAGTGTCTATGTAACTAGCTGGGTGGGAGGTGCTATAAACTAGCTGGGCATTGTTAGGGGCAGTGATAGGGGAGTGTCTATGTAACTAGCTGGTGGGAGGAGCTATAAACTAGCTGTGGGTTGTTAGGGGCAGTGATAGGGGAGTGTCTATGTAATGAGCTGGGTGGGAGGAGCTATAACTAGCTGGGTGTTGTTAGGGGCGGTGCTGGAGCTGTGACAGACAAAGGAGAAGTGCATCATGGGTTTGGTTGCATACAGCAACAGGAAGTTCTGTATTCAGGATTCAGAGTGATTTGTCTACATGGTGAAAACGGGTCAGAAGAGTCCAAATTTGTAAATAAAAAAAAAAAAAGCATTGGGAAGATGCATATGTATATCTGTAAAGCAACTACATTTGTACATTTGTTAAATACCGTAGTAATCCCAGAAAATCACTTTAAGTCTTGTTATTAAATGGGTCTGTAATATGTCCATGTGCCCACCAAGTGTCCCAAAATATGTTGGCCTTTCTTTTTTACCCCATCACATTCAATATCTTAGAACTTTTCAAGCTATTCATCAAAACCACTGACAGATGAAGTGAATAACACTGATGATCTGATAATGGCTCCTGTCTATGGGTGAAATATATTATGCAATTGGATAGTCAGCTCTTCAGTTAGTGTAAGGACCTGAGCAACTTTGACAATGGCCAAATTGTGATAGCTATATGACTTGGTCAGAGCATCTCCAAAATGGTGTCCCCATTAAAAAGGGGATTTCTCCATTTACTCTTTATGGGACTGTCAGAAAAAGCCTGATGATGTACTTGGCTGTCTCCAGCAGTCCCAATTGAGATTGAATGGAGCAGTAGCATGTACTTTTCCCACATCTCCCAGGATGATCACTTTTTCAGCACAGAACATAAAAACACAAACATCACCTACACAATATCCCCCCAACTTAACTAATTTATCCTTGCTCATTATCATTATGATAGAGGTTATCCAAACTATAAAACATTCCCCCAATTCCCAGGCCCCTCATATAGATTATAGTTACCCCGCTCCCCTGCACCAGCTTTGTTAGGGAAGCTAGTACCCGTGGTGGCCTGCTATTAGCTGCTCCTCCATTGCTAAATGTTTTGAACTGTGTGATGCGGAGATTCGGCGACCATGTGGGGATCAGGAGTGATGCGAGTGCTGGGGAGCGGGGTAAGTGTAATCTATTTGGGGGGGGGGCATGTTGTATAGTTTGGATAAGGGGGTATCCAGTATAAGAAAAACATGACTGCTTTCTGCCAAGTATAGCGCCTCACCTGTCCACAGGTTACGTGTGGTATTGCAGCTCAACTCCATTCATTTTAACCCATGGACAGGTGTGAGCTCTGTTTCTCAGCAGCCATGTTTTTCTTTTCCTGTAAAACCCCTTTTAAACAAAGCATTCATAATAATCACATTAGACTTTGAAAACTGGTCCTAATTGGCATATTCCTACAATATTGTGGTCGAGTATAGATACATATGAAGTTTAATATCACATAGTAATAAGTCAGTTACCTCCTCAGTGCACATTATATGCTGATGACTAGTCCTAATAAGTTTCTCTGTGGTCTATGTGGTCATAGGGAGTATTAATCGCCAGCTATATTTATGAACTCACTGGCATATTCTGGCATGGCTACCCCAAGTTATATCAACAGATGAAGAAAGATCCCTGTGTTCTTCCCCAGTGCACTGTACACGTGTGAGGAGCTCTATAATTCCTCCCAGCAATTTGTCAAGACTTTTCCTCCTGGTGAAAGACACCGGGCTAAATACACTAATTATATCACCCTTCCAAGTGCAGGATTGCACAACTATGTTACTCTGTGCTTTTTCTTGGGGGACAGGGGGTGACCACAGCTAGCCAAAAATGATACAGATTACAAAGTAATGCCTTTATAAAGTGATTCTCCCCTAAGCTCCTCTTTATTAACTGCCCCAAAGGAAGAGAATTACTACTGCTGTGGTGGTCTAGCTCCTTCCCCTGTACACATGCTAAACAGATTAACATGCTTAGCCTGACCTGCTCCTCACAAAGCCAGGATAGAGTTTCCCCATCACCATGTGGAAATTAACCTGTAAGTGTCAATGGTCAGCTGTAGAGAAGGGGATCCAGCCTGTGCCAGCAATGTAAACAGCCCGGCCCAGGCTTTGTTACTCTTGGCCTTCCCTCCCCAAGAACATGGGGCTAAATATTTATTAGAAGTGATTTGGTTCTTGTACTGAACTGAGGCACATTTCTAAGGCACTTTATTTGATTATTCTTGGCACAGGACTGTCTTCTTTAGACTGGAAAACTTAGGCAGGAGTTTGTTTTATAAGGGGGTTGGGGGGGGGGTGAGAGAGAGTTGGAGGGGAGGGGAAATAATAGGGAGAGAGATACTGTAAGGAGAGAGGAGGGGAAGAAGGATGAGGACTGCAGAGAAGAGGAGGGAGAGAGAACAGGGCATATGTCAGTATCATTATGAGATAGATCACATGGGAGAGATAGAAGGCAAGAAAGTTAATCAAAGATAAAAAGATTTTTTTAATAAACATTAAATTATCCAATATTTATTGACCTGTAAATGTCTTTAGTCTAACAAATATCCCATAAATGAAACAAATACAAATAAGAAGTTTATAACTGGGAGACAGAATCAGGATCTGTATAATACATATCTCACATCTAGTAAGAGCAACATTGTTATTGTGTTATCACAAAAATGATTAGACAGGATGATAATTTATATGATAGGTCTTATGAAAAAGGAGAAATAATTCTGTTGCAGTAAATTATTGATAGTGGCAGCAAAAACATAGAATATATATATATAGCTATATTTAGCTATCTTAAAAATGTAGAAATAAGGACAATATAAATTTTAATTAAAAAAAGTAATTCAAATGAAACAGTAATATATAATAAATAAAATATAATAAAATAATTCAGAACACATTGTAAATAATATCACAATATGACAAGGAAAAGTAGATTCAATAAAAACAAAATCATACAATGTAAAATAATATTTTCAATTACATTATTAATCATTTATATGGACAAAACATGTTACAATAACAATGTTTTACTGCAAACTAAAATATTTAATGTTAACATTTTATATTGCATTAATATTTTATTAATATTCTTTTTTTTTCTTCTTCTGGAAGACTACATTGTCTTTTCCTATTGTTAATCAAGACAATGTTCCTAGAAAGATTCTAGGACTCAACATATAAGGTGTAGTCCATCAACCATGTCGTTGTCCTTGAACTTACAAAAATGTATGAACATATTGTAGGACTCTTTTTAATTTTTTTGCTACTTGAACAGCCCCAGCCTGATGATGTACATGGAAACCTGGAATTGGTCAGAATAAAGTAACATACATATGCCTGAGTAGTAATACAAACTGTCCACCTTATCTCTGATAATCATTTCACATCCATAGAAACCTCCACATAGACTTCCCATCTAATGTGATGTTGTTTATTATAATTTCATAATTCAGCTATTATTATATATTACTTTATGAAACATGGCATTGACAGAGTTGAAGTTAACAGGTGGAATTATAGTCTGGTACTCCGGATGTATGAGTGTATACAGAGTAAACATTTCATACTACATCTTGTAGTTTAGCTCTTCTGTGTGGTGTGATTATCTGACCATAATAACATATGCAGTTACCAGCCACAGCTAAAACCCTGCTCTTATGGTATTAAATGATATATAACATTGTGGTATAATAATAGGACGTGTCAGTCATCTCTGGTTCTATGACACTAGTGTTTCTCCACATAATACAACCATGCATTAGTACATTAGACATATAACACTTTTGAGTGTAGATGGGAAGATTTACTCCCAAGTGTCCCAATACTTTCTCTGGTCTTGATAAGGTGATATACATTGAAACACGGTAATGGTAATGAATGGTAATAATTTTGATTGTTGTAAATGTTACTTAAGACTAATTTTGCACATGCTATCTGTTCCTTAGGTCTGGATGGGGATGTTCATGTCATTTTTAAACACTCCTTGGTCGTGTGACAGATATTTAAAGTGCTAGAAATTTTTGCACAAAATTGTCTCATATGTCTGATTTCGGTTTAGGGGAAAAAAATCTAAATTCTGTAAAAACAACCCTACGACATAATAATTAGCATTAATAATTGTTGGATATTGTGAGATATTAATTATTATTATGTTTGTAGTCGTCTTCTAGCTCTTGAGATTAGCATCCACTTTGCATTTTTGCACTTTGTTGCATTTTTGGGTACAGTTATTACCCACTACTAGGGATGAGCGAATTTCTTAAAAATTCAATTCGGCTGATTCGCCGAATTTTACAAAAAAATTCGCTTCGTGACGAATTACTTCGTCACGATGCGCATTTTTTGTAAGTAGTGGGTGCAATGACAGGGAGCAGCGATAGCGCCGCCCCCGTCATTGTACCCCTCAGATGCCGCGTTCATACATGATCGCGGCGTCTGAGTGTAAAAACAGTGTAAAATAGACATTAAAAAATACATTAAATCTCCTCCATTTGCTCGCGACGGGCCGGCCGCCGCCATCTTGCTTGAAGATCTGGAGCGAAATTTCACGTGGCGCGAGATTACGTCATCACGCCGGCCAGCGTGGTGATGTCATACGTCACTACGCGCGGGATTTTGCCCGGGATCTTCAATCAAGATGGCGGCTGGCAGCCCGTCGCGCGCAAATGGTGGAGGTAAGTATGGATTTTTTTTGTTTTTTACACTATTTCAGGATAAATCGATTCGCCGACACGAAGCACAAGGAAATTCGGCTTCTAGGCGAATCGAATTTATCCTGAAATTCGGATCGAATTCCACTTCGTGGGATTCATTTCGCTCATCTCTACCCACTACTTATTTTATTACTAGGTAAAATAATAATATACTAATAATAATAGCAATAAAATAATAATAATGCGTTTTATTATATTTATTGTATTTTAAGTAAAGAAACAGGAGAAAGTTACATTAATTGCTTCTGACAAACTGAGGAATAATATATTGCAATACAGAACAGTATTTCACTTATTATTAATCCAGAGATACTTTGAATATATTCCCAATTGTAGTCAAATGTTTCTGATGTTTATATACAATAAAGGAAGTGTTACAACTCTGTTATGTCTGTTATGTAGAAATCTGCTATAACCTGTGGTTCTACAGAAATTTGTGATCTCATATTCCCTGACCCTCATCTATGATATTTGGAACTATCAGGGCAACATCACATGCAACAGATATGTTGCAAATATTCACATATCACATATTTTTGCATGTGAATTGGGTTTTGTACAAATCCATGCACTTGATGTAGAAAAAAATATTCAGCTGTGTTAAATAGATTCCCAGCCTTAGGGCTCATGCACACGAATGTACTTTCTTTCCGTGTCCATTCCGTTTTTTTTGCGGACCGTATACAGAACCATTCATTTCAATGGGTCCGCAAAAAAAATGGAAGTTACTCCATGTGCATTCCGTTTCCTTATGTCCGTATTTCTGTTCTGCAAAAAAATAGAATGTGTCCTATTATTGTCCGCATTACAAACAAGGATAGGACTGTTCTATTAGGGGCCAGCTGATGCAGAATGCACACGGATGTCATCTGTATTTTTTGCGGATCCATTTTTTGCGGACTGAAAAATACATACAGTCGTGTGCATGAGCTCTTAGACATTTTTGCAAAACAGTCTTCCACATGTGTTAGGTAACCTTATCCTATATATGCAGACTATGTAAATGCATATTATTAGGGTATGACCATACAGTCAGGTTTTTAGATGCAGTTTTGGAAGACAAAATCAAGATAATAAAAGGAGAGGAATTATTAAGGAGAGATATGGCTTCTCTTTTTTGAACCCACTCCTGGTTTTGGCTTCCAAAACTTCATCAGGAAACCTGAGCTTGTGGCCATAGAGCACCTGCCACCACCTGCATTTACAGACATTTTGTGACATTTTGAAGCTGGATAGCCAAATTGCTTCTTCTGAAACATGTACAGAATGTCTTCTGTATATATCTTCAACATATACAAGCTGCGGTTATCCTTTAAAAGTTAAAAATAATATTAGATCAATTCAAGTAAGAGTTTAATATAAAAAATGAAAGGTCAGATTTCTTTAGATATCAGCAATCCATTATCTTGCATCTTTGTATGAATAGTAAATTATGTCACAAAACATCCTTCCTTGAATGATTTGAATGAACAAATGAAGCTGATGTGATGTGTGGCAGCTAGGGGGCGCAGTGAGTGTGAAGTTGTTTCTCTCATCAACTCACAGGCAAGTGAACACATGCAGAAGTGTTAAATAGAATAACAAAGAACACACAGCTAAAAATAATACTGACACAAAGCTACACTCTTTACATCTTCATGACACTCTAGGATTTCTGCAATATGTTCTGTGTTCCTGGGAAAGTAAGTCATACGGTGGGCAAAAACAGTACAACGTGAACAATAAGACCAGAGGTCAATGCTTTGGCCAAAAAATGGTCATCATAAAGAAAGCTAAACCTGAATTCTGCTGCTTGTATAAGTGCACGTAGTGTTCATGTATGTAAAGCTGCCATACACGTCACTATAGCACACAGCATCAATGTCAGTGATCCACCAGTATGAAGCACCGCTGTTTTAAGATAAGCAATCATCACGGAAGTCCCCTTGTTACAGTACGGGCATACACAAGGTGGAAATATCGCAGATTTTCCAGAATGGAATTGCATGTAGAAAATCTAGAGTTTACAGAAGCAGCAGATTTTAACAAACCTTTCAACGCACTGTAGAGAAGTTCTTCAATAAAATCTGCACGTAACTTGCAATGTGGTGCATGTGGATTTCACCTTTGGCAATGCAGAGATTGAAATATGTGGCAAATCCATAACATTTCTGTGGCTAATTTTGTAACAAAATCTTTCCTTTGTAGATTTTGCTGCTATAGAATTCCAAGATAGCCTGCAGGTTTTCTGCTGCTGAAAGTCTACAGCAGATCTATCTCATCTGGCCATGTTCACACAGCACAGCATGTTTTCCCCACACCAAAATCTGTGCAGAATTCACTTTCAGTCCACTTCCCATCGTTTCCAATTGAAAATCTGTAATGTACTTCATATAGAGTCATATTTTCCCCATGTATGGATTAAAAATCTGTGATGTGGGGAAAAAAGCAGCATGTTTATTCTTCTTGGTGCAGATTCCACATGGAAATTCCCATTGAAATAAACAGGAGGCTTAAAAATTACATTAAAATCCACAGCAAAAGATGATACAAATAGAAAACCATATAAAGAAAAAGGACTCAAAACATGTCAAATATTTATGACGATTATGGGAGACGTTTATCAACCCCTTTACAACATAAAGATGGTATCAAAAAGTTGCAAAGCTTGGTGAACTCTCTGC
The DNA here is from genome assembly GCA_900303285.1 of Rhinella marina. Lineage (NCBI taxonomy): Eukaryota > Metazoa > Chordata > Amphibia > Anura > Bufonidae > Rhinella > Rhinella marina. The sequence continues at coordinate 22,977 of ONZH01024873.1, read as the reverse complement.
CTGAGAAACATTTTTAAGACTTTTTGGGGCCTTTTTTCAGCCTGCTCACCAGTTTTAAAAAATATGGACAATATGAGGCCAGCACAATGTGGTGCACCACCAATGAGGCCATGTGAGGTGATCGCCTCAGGAAGCACCAGGTAGGGGCAAGAGGGGGGGGGCGGCAGAAGGACCATGGGCAATGAGCGCTTTCATTGCGGCAAAGGGGTTTGGTTAAGAAATTGGATTGGGGGGGGGGGCACCATTTCAGTTTTCGCCTTAGGCAGCAGAAAGGCTAGGTGCACTCCTGCCAGCACATTTATTATGATCTATGCCAGCAGACTGGTATACATTATACCTGAAGTGTACATCAGCTCCCTTGCTTGATTGGCCAGCAGCAGTTATGTGCATGTAGATAGCACGTCACATTTCTGGTCCAACAGGGACCAAAGTGGTGGAGACAAGAGCTCGATGCTGGACCTGGAACTCTCTGAGTTGCACCATGACTGGCCCCGTCCATTCGTTCCCACTCTTGGAGAACTGCTTTAAAGGGGTTTTTTGGGTTCAGAGCTGAACCTGGACATAACCCCTACTTCACCCAGGCAGCGGAGCATGTCATGCTCCGATGATCTCCCTTGTCCTGTGCTGAATTGTGCAGGGCAAGGGCTTTTTCAGCTGATCCGGAGACGTACCGGGTCTCACCATGGGAATGCTAGGTGGAGGCTTCCCTCTAGCAGTGTTCCCAGTGACGTCACCGGCACTAATGTGTGGACTTTACTGCTGCCCTAGCCTACATAAAGTACTGAGAGAGCCTGATTCCATCCTCATATCACTCACTGGTGCTATTGCTAAAATCACACATCATTACCCACAGCCATATTCATGGGCTTTCTCCTTATTCCCCCACTGCTGATTAACATGAGAAGAAAGCTAACCTCGGTAGAGAGTTTAGGGTAGCCACAGTTCATGAATACGAGGACTCCACTAAATGTAATAGATAGGACTCCAGCACTGGGCTCTTGCTGCAGGTGATATGCTGTGGTTTTATGTAATTAAGGTTTCTGTCACTACTTTCCACTGCCTTCAAATCGGGCAGCATAAACCTGGTGATAGATTTCCTTTAATCATACAGATGTTTTTGCCATGGACAACATTGGTGACTTCTATTGTGTTTTACCTGCTTCTTTCTAAAAATAAAAATACATTTCCATAAAAATCTTTTAAGGGGGTTGTCTGAGATTTGGATATTGAGTTCACCAATATCTAATTGGTGGGGGTCTGACTTCCAGCAGCTCTTTTCAGCTGTATGAATGGGTCACAGGACACCTATGAGCACTGTAGCCTCTTGCTAGGCCTTCCTAGGACTCATCCATCATATGGCCTAGGATCAGCTTAGTCCCATTCAAGAGAATGGGCCTGGGTTGCAAGACTAATGACAATACACCATCAATACCAAAATCTCAGACAACCCCTTTAACTGGTTGACTCAGTATAATGTAAAAACGTTTGAAAAATGTCCACAGTTTTGATTAAAAACAAGAAAATACACAATGTGATGGAAATGTTATGTACATGGTACAGCATTCACTAACTGGGTTTGCCAAGGCAAAAATAGCAAAGAACCAAAGAAAGCTATGGGAGTTATGGGGGTCACCATTTTAGAATGAATATTTTACTTAAAGTGAACCTGTCAGATTAAAATTTAAATTGATCCGTTTTTGTCAGGAGAAGCTTTGCAAAACACATTTTTGCTATTATTTCTGGTACATGTGGACATATCCTTAATGTCCAAATGAAAATCTTGGAGGCCTACTGATGACAAACATCAGGGAAAGGAGAAACAGATTATAACCTGTTGATCCTTAGCTAGATAAGCCACAAGATAGAACAATGCTGGAATTGGCTTTTCTCTGTTCCAATTAAATAAACAAGTATGTTTGGCGATGCGTGCATGTTTATACGGTGTATGGCCAAATTTAGACTTAAAAGGAACCTGTCACATTGAAAATGCAATCTGCCGTCAGCATGTTATAAAGCAGGGTGAGCTGAGCAGATAGATATACATGTATATAGTTTTAGGGGAAAAGATTCAGTAAAACTTGTAATTTATTCATATATATCCATGCTTATTCTGGGTTTTCATGAAAATAATGATGCCTTGACTGGTTCAGAATGCATGCCTATACAATGCTTACTAATGTTGATTGTCAGAAGAAAAAGTGTTGGGGGCAGCAGCAGCGCAGTGTGGATGTGGAAAGGGTATGGATATAGTGGCACGCAGACGCAATAGCAGTGGAAGCAGAATCAGCATAGCATGGAACAGACAAGGCAGTAGAACGGCTGTCTATGGGTAGTAGTAGTAATAGTAGTAGTAGTGGTGGTTGTGGTAGCAGTGGCAGATGCATTGTGTCAATAGTGGTGGCAATAGGGGAATACCAGGGAGGAGCAGCAGCAGATGAGGCAGCAGTGGCTGCAGCAGCCATATGGTACATGTTTGCAGGCAGCAGCGTAATGGAGGCCACAGCAGAAGATGATGGTCGGCAGGCTGCGACAGTGGCATGATGGCGGTGGTGGCATAATGGTAGCAGCAACAGCTACACAGGACACGATGGTTGGTAGGTCAGAGCAGTGTCATGATGAAGGCAGGCAGCTACAGTGGCAACATAGGGCACCGCCAGCAAGACCAGATCTATTTATCAGCCTCAGCCACAGGAGTGTGAAAATCCCCCCCAATCCAGGCTTTGTTCATTTTGACAAAAGTGACGTTTTGGACACTGGCGAAGGACAATTTGGTCTGTTTGGGTGTCACCACACCCCCAGCAGCACTGAAAAACCTTTCCAAGATGAGATTGGAGGCAAGATGAAAGAGAGTGTGCTGTGTCAGCTCTGGCCACTGTTCCAGTGTGCCTGCACAGAAATCACTGCATAAGCAAGTGAGTCTACAAGTTGCCATTCTCGCCAGCATGCCTTCTTTCCAACTCCACCTCCCCCCATTGAGACAATTGGGTGTTGTGGCTGGTGTCCCTGTCATCATCATCATCCTCTTGCTCCTCCAAATCCAACTTCCATTCCCCCTCTTCTAGTGGCAGCAGCTTCTCCTCATCCCCATTGGAGTTTTTCATTGTTGGTCCCCAACAGCTACAGGGCAAACAGCAAGATGCGTTAGCTGTTCTTCTTCCTCCTCCTTTGTTGCCACCTGTTGCATGAGCGTCAGTTTCTCTTAGAAAATACATATGAGGGACAGTTTTCTGAACATTGCCAGCACTTTGAGCAAACCAGTGCATTTTTTTTTAAATCCATGGAGGGAGCATATGTTATTTCTCCCAGGTTCAGGGTGACCAGAATGTTGTGCTCATTGTCATTAACCACCCTGCCCTGTTGGAGTTGGCAAGGTGACAGCGAGTAGGATGTTTGCTGCCTGATGTACTTGACCAACTGCTTGCTGGTGTGACTACTCTCTCCAAGGCTGATCAGCTCCAGTACAGCTTGGCAATGCTTGACTTGACACATGTGATAGAAAGGAGGGGTAGTGTGAGCGACGCTGTGCCCTGCTGCTCTAGTGGATGGAAGGGTGTCCATGGAGGAGGAGGTGGCAGATAAATGCCTGGTGTGGGAGCTAGCCCCATGATATGGTGGCAGGAGGTCAAAAGGACCTGGTCATGTTACTGGGGTGCTGCCTCTCCACTGCCACTAAACACATTGACCCAGTGGGCTGTGAAAGACATGTATTGTCCCCTGCCCATAACAGCTGCTCCAGATGTCCACTGTAAAGTGCAGCTTACTGTACAGCAAGAATCGCAAGGCTCTACTACAATGATACTGCAGCGACTGTACCGCCAGCAACGTGGCCAGGTGGGGGTCCAGCTTGTAGACAAGCTAATTGCTGGTGGAGGAAAGATTTTTCATGACCAAACATTCCTTTATAGGTGTCTCACGATGGAGCTGAGGACAGGGAGAAATCTTAGTAGCAGGAGAAGAAGGTGATGACGATGATGAGACAAAGATACCATGTTGCTTGGAGATGCGGGTTGGCTGCCACAAAGGGGACTAGGAGAAGGAGGACAGACTTGTTCTGATAGGGAATGCTGGCCAGTTGTTTTTCCCAAAGGATCTAGTGATGTTGTCTCATGCGCTGCAAAAGACCTCTGGTACTTTTGATTGTGTTTGAATTGCCACGGCTTATTTTAATCCTGCAGATCTTGCACACGGCTTTGGTTTTGTGTGCCCGCCTTGTGGAGAAAAAACACCATACTATAGTTGCTCGCACACAACTTCAGGCAGCTGAGCTCAGCTTAGCTCTGGCACGTTTTGGGCCTAACCCACCCACAGTTTCAACTGCATAATCAGATAGCAAAGCATATATGGCCCTGACTGTTCTTTGGGACGTATGTCGCCACTGCTCTTTATTGCTGCCTCTACTGCCACCACCCATCGCTAGTGATGTTGCCTCCTCCTCAGCACCTCGATGCATCTCCCAGGTACTGTCCAGCACATAATCATTATGAGAGTCCTCACCTTCCCTGCTGCTTTTATCAGACTGTGAGTTATCATGGTAGGCTCCTGGCCCCCCCTTCCATACTCTGTGTTTTCCCTGACTGCTACAGGTGCCACCAGTACCACCACCATGAGCACAGCTATGCATGGGATCCTGAGCCTTCTCCCAAGTCTCCTCCTCAGGGCAGCCCAAATGGTGATGGCTCTCATCAGTGGCATAGCTACAACTGACTGGGCCCCACAGCAAATTTTTGTACGGCCCTCCCCCCCATGACCCTCCTGGCATCATCTCTACTGGCTCTCATAGAAGTTGTCAACAGGGAAGCTCTCTTGACTATCTGGCATAGGGCCTATTGGGGTTTTCTTGTCACTCCTTAAGAAAAAGGAAAACACCCCAGGGGCAGTGAAGACTGAGATACTGTAAGTCTACTGAAAGCCTTCTCTAGGGCTGCAAAGAGGAGGAGCAGCAGAAGGAATGCTGTGACCCCTGGTTCCATGGAACTCCGAAGTCACCACCACGTCATCCTGGTGCACATGGGGGGAAGACTGAGCCATCCAATCCACAATCTCATCTTCTTTCTCCTCAATGGTAATGTTGAGGAGGCTTACTACTTATACCACTTCCGGATCCCTGGTGCTGCTATTACCCACATTATGACTCTAGGTCATTCATTGCAAACCCTTCCGTAGCCCCGACATCAGTGGGCCTCACATATAATTTTGTGCACTATCCTGTGTATTGATGTACCAATCACATATATGCTGGTTTTATTAAATTGAACAACCCCCAAAAAATAAATGGAAACGGATTGAGGCCTAAATATATCACAGATATAATTTTGTGTGCTACCCTGTGTAATTGTGTACTGACCACCTTTATGCTGGTTTAATTAAATTGAACAACCCCCCCAAAAAAATTGGAACCGTGTGGAGATATATGTAAAAAGAAACTGATGATTGAGGTCCGATGCCTAATGTCACGTTATCACTCATATAATTTTGTACGCTATTCTTAGTATTGGTGTAGTGATCATCTATATGCTGATTACATTAAATTGATCAAAATAATTAAACCACAACCATGTGGAGATACAATAAACAGAAACAGACCATTGAAATTGAGTCTGACACTTAATTTCACGTTAACACTCACAGATAATTTGGTGCACTATTCTGTCTATTGGTGTACTGATCACCTGTATGCTGGTTTAATTAAACTGAACAACCCCCCAAAAAATTCAATTCCAACTGTGTGGAGTTACAATAAATGAAAAGAGATAATTCACAACCAGGCCTGCCCCTTAATATCACATTATCACCCATAGGTAAATTGTTTTCCTACCTAGTGCATTGGTATACTGATCACCTATATGCTGGTTTAATTAAATTGAACCCACCCAAAAAAATGAAATTCCAACTATGTGGATCTAGAATAAATGGAAACGAACATTGAGGCCTGACACTCAATTTAACGTTAACACTCATGGGTAAAATGTTGCCATACCCTGTGTATTGGTGTTGTGACCATCTATATGCTGGTTTAATTAAATTGAACCCACCAGACAAAAAAATGAAATTTCAACCATGTGGACATGGACGTGGAATGAATGGAAACAGACGATTGAGGCTTGACACTTAGTTTGAATTTAACATTTACAGGTAAGTTGATGCCCTACCCTGTGCATTGGTGTACTGTTCAGAAATGGATGATTGAGGCTTAATGCACAATTTACATTATCATTCACAGGTAAATTGTTGCTGTATATATGCTGGTTTGATTAAATTGAGCAACCCTCCAAAAAATGAAACTCCAATCATGTGGAGATACAATAAATGAAAACGGATGATTGAGGGCCACGTCTGACCTTTAATATCATGTTATCACTCACAGGTAAATTGTTCCCCTACCCTATGTATTGATGCACTGATCATCTATATGCTGGTTTAAATATAACCCACCATAAAAAATTAAATTACAACCGTGTGGATATAGAGTAAATGTAAATGGACGATTGAGGCCCGATGCTCAATTTTCCTTTAACATTCATAGGTAAATTGTTGTCCTACAGTGTGCACTGATCACCTACAGTACAGACCAAAAGTTTGGACACACCTTCTCATTCAAAGAGTTTTCTGTATTTTCATGACTATGAGAAAAGGCATCAAAACTATGAATTAACACATGTGGAATTATATACTTAACAAAAAAGTGTATAAATATGTCTTATATTCTAGGTTCTTCAAAGTGTCCACCTTTTGTTTTGATTACTGCTTTGCACACTCTTTGCATCCCCTTGATGAGCTTTAAGAGGTACGCACCTGAAATAGTATTCCAACAGTCTTGAAGGAGTTCCCAGAGATGCTTAGCACTTGTTGGCCCTTTTGCCTTCACTCTGCGGTCCAGCTCACCCCAAACCATCTCGATTGGATCAGGTCTGGTGACTGTGGAAGCCAGGTCATCTGGCGTAGCACCCCATCACTCTCCTTCTTGGTCAAATAGCCCTTACACAGCCTGGAGGTGTGTTTGGGGTCATTGTCCTGTTGATAAATAAATGATGGTCCAACTAAACGCAAACCAGATGGAATAGCATGCCACTGCAAGATGCTGTGGTAGCCATGCTGGTTCAGTATGCCTTCAATTTTGAATAAATCCCCAACAGTGTCACCAGCAAAGCACCCCCACACCATCAGACCTCCTCCTCCATGCTTCACGGTGGGAACCAGGCATGTAGAGTCCATCCATTCACCTTTTCTGCGTCTCACAAAGACACGGTGGTTGGAACCAAAGATCTCAAATTTGGACTCATCAGACCAAAGCACAGATTTCCACTGGTCTAATGTCCATTCCTTGTGTTCTTTAGCCCAAACAAGTCTCTTCTGCTTGTTGAAAGAAATAAATATTAAATAGGCACTCCCATCTGGATTATGAGTAAAAGATAAATAATCATTTATTTACAAAGTAAATTAATTAAAAATGGTGGACAGCTGTGGATATAATAAACTATAATAAAAAACATACAATATATTGGGATATATAATGCAACTGTGACCTTCAGTCGTATACCAGATAGATCTTTTCACCCTTTACCAGGGTGAAGGATAACTCGATTCCAAGATCCGTTGTGGCAAAAATCAATTCAAATATCAATTCAAATATGTCATGACGTGTATAATACTAATAGTTACTGTAGGCTGTTACTGTGTTGCAAAAGTAATTAAAAAGAGATAAAAAATGGTCATGACCACTTGAAAGATTTCGAAGTCTCAGTGGGATATTGACAATGAAATGTTCCTATAATAAGCAGAGCTCCTGCTAATAGAAACAAAATATCTCTCCAAATGATCACCTACCGGGGCGTCCCCCGTGGTGTCTGTATAGTAGTACTTGAATAAAATATTGGTTAGTTCCAACAAGACATACCCTTGCACGCTAGAAACATACGGTACCGATGCCGGTGTAGCTGCAGATGGATTGCAATCAATCACGGGGAGCCCCTCCACAGATTGTGGGATCGCTCACCTTGGTCTTCGGCGTCCCACGTGGCGCCCTCTTGCACGCTCTCACGGAATATGTTGATCGCAAGATGGCTTGTGCGTGGTTGATGCGAAGTCTGTATACGGCAAAGCAGCTGACTGTAGTGTTGCTCAATAGAGCTAGACTTCTGCACTCGCAAGTCTCGGGTGAGCGGTAGTGGTGGGTGTACGTGAATGCCAATGTGCCAGACGTGTTTCAAGGTCGGCTGACCTCTTCCATAGTGGCTATTATGATAGTAGTATGATAGCAGTTTCTAGCCTGCAAGGGAATTTCTTGTTGGAACTAACCAATATTTTATTCAAGTACTACTATACAGACACCACAGGGGACGCCCCGGTAGGTGATCGTTTGGAGAGATATTTTGTTTCTATTAGCAGGAGCTCTGCTTATTATAAGAACATTTCATTGTCAATATCCCACTGAGACTTCGAAATCTTTCAAGTGGTCATGACCATTTTTTATCTATTTTTAATTACTTTTGCAACACAGTAACAGCCTAAAGTAACTATTAGTATTATACACATGTCATGACATATTTGAATTGATATTTGAATTGATTTTTGCCACAACGGATCTTGGAATCGAGTTATCCTTCACCCTGGTAAAGGGTGAAAAGATCTATCTGGTATACGACTGAAGGTCACAGTTGCATTATATATCCCAATATATTGTATGTTTTTTATTATATTTTATTATATCCACAGCTGTCCACCATTTTTAATTGATTTACTTTGTAAATAAATGATTATTTATCTTTTCCTCATAATCCAGATGGGAGTGCCTATTTAATATTTATTTCTTTCACCAATTTTCCAGGACAAGGTGGGTTTTGTCCCTTCAATAGAGCACCCAACCATAACGTAGTGGAGTGAGCAGTCTCAATATTCGATTTTTCTCTTTTGCTTGTTGCCTGTCCTTAGCAGTGGTTTCCTAGCAGCTATTTTACCATGAAGGCCTGCTGCACACAGTCTCCTCTTAACAGTTGTTGTAAAAATGTGTCTGCTGCTAGAACTCTGTGTGGCATTGACCTGGTCTCTAATCTGAGCTGCTGTTAACCTGCCATTTCTGAGGCTGGTGACTCGGATGAACTTATCCTCCGCAGCAGAGGTGACTCTTAGTCTTCCTTTCCTGGGGCGGTCCTCATGTGAGCCAGTTTCTTTGTAGCGCTTGATGTTTTTTGCAACTGCACTTGGGGACACTTTCAAAGTTTTCCCAATTTTTCGGACTGACTGACATTCATTTCTTAAAGTAATGATGGCCACTCGTTTTTCTTTACTTAGCTGTTTTTTTTCTTGCTATAATACAAATTCTAACAGTCTATTCAGTAGGACTATGATCTGTGTATCCACCTGACTTCTGCCCAACACAACTCATGGTCCCAACCCCATTTATAAGGCAAGAAATCCCACTTATTAAACCTGACAGGGCACACCTGTGAAATGAAAACCATTTCAGGTGACTACCTCTTGAAGCTCATCAAGAGAATGCCAAGAGTGTGAAAAGCAGTAATCAAAGCAAAAGGTGGCTACTTTGAAGAACCTAGAATATAAGACATTTTTCAGTTGTTTCACACTTTTTTGTTAAGTATATAATTTCACATGTGTTAATTCATAGTTTTGATGCCTTCAGTGTGAATCTACAATTTTCATAGTCATGAAAATACACAAAACTCTTTGAATGAGAAGGTGTGTCCAAACTTTTAGTCTGTACTGTACATGCTAGTTTAATTAAACTAAACCCACCAAAAAAATAACATTCCAACCGTGTGGAAATACAATTAACTGAAAAGGATGACTGAGGCTTGATGCTTGATTTCACGTTAACACTCACAGGTAAATTGTTGCCCTATCTTATGTATTGGTCTACTCATCACCTGTATGCTGATTTAATTAAATTCAATAACCCCATCTCCCAAAAAACTGGAACTGTGTGTGCAGATAATAATTGTATTTAGCCCTAATACTTATTTCTTAATCACTGATTTATACAGTTTTTCAAGTTGAAACGAAAAATAAATTAAATATGACAGATGACCTGCATACAGTTTGCACTAGTATTCTATATGCTATGCTAGATTCCACCCCTACCCCTTAACACCTCCCCCCCTAAAAAAGGAGTTCTGTGAAAATGGGGAGGAAAATGAAAGGATATCCTTGTAGCTAGCTGCTTTTGAGGTTTGCAGCAGGATGCACAGTCATCCTCAGCTCCTCACTTTTCACTCCCTGGTTGACAGCTTCCCTGCTTTTCCCTATTCTGCAAACACTTTTCTTCTTCTTTGTGATTTAGCCTTTCCATTCACTGTCCCTGGCAGTAGAATACAATCTTGATTGATTTCTGACTGTCCCTGACTCCCTTAGATAGTTCTTTTGTAAAAACCATCCATCCTCATTCACAGCTCAGAACAGAATTTCATATTGCTCGTTTTGCATGGGCACCTGCCTGCTGTAGCACTGATTGGCTCATCCAGGCTGTCTACCAACCTGGGAACCAATCAGGACAAGCCCTCCTTCCTCCACCCCACTTCCTCTCAAGGTCATGTGAGAACCGTTCTTCTTCCTCCCTAGTGCTTTTTTCCCCAGACATGTGCAGTAAAATGGCACTACGTGCTGATTTAGTGGATTTGCCCAAGAAAACTATATATCAATCTGCCCAGCTCCTCCTGCTTTATAACATGCTACCTACAGATTGCATTGCATTTTCAATGTGATCGATTGCTTTTAAGTCTAATTTTGGTCATACACCAAATAAACATGCATGCTTTGCCAGACATACAAGTTTATTTCATTGGGAGAGAGACAAGCCAATTCCGAAAGTGTTCTCATGGCTTATCTAGCTAAGGATCAACAGGTTATAATCTGATTCTCCTTTTCCTGTTGGTCATCAGTAGGCCTCCAACATTTTCATTTGGAAATTAAGGGGCCGTTCACACGACTGTGTAAATGGGTCCGCATCTATTCCACAATTTTGCGGAATAGATTTGGCCCCATTCATTTCAATGGCGGCATTAGATCGCTCCGCAAAAAAAATAGAACATGTCCTATTCTTGTCTGCAATTGCGGACAAGAATAGACATTTTGTATGGGGTGCCGGCCATGTGTGTTCTGCAAATTGTGGAATACACACTGGCCGGCATTCGTGTTTTTGCGGGTTAGCATTTATGCGGATCCTCAAAAACATGGCTCCTAAGGGTATGTCTACATGTACCAGAAATAATATCGAAAATGTCTGCAGCACTTGTTTTGCAGCACTTCCCCTGCAAAAATTGTGACAAAACTTTAACAAAACTCAAATGTACTAGATGCAGTTTTTGCCATGGAAAAGCCAGTGAACTTCACCCTCTCCATTGCATCCTCTGGGGATTTAAAGAGGACCTTTCACCAGTTCTGACATGCCTGTGTTAATAGCTTCATGCATTCCCCATATAATAACAATTCTGGAACATCTATTCTTATGTCTGTATGTTGTGCCATTCCTTTATTATTTCAACTAGAAGTTATGAATGAATTGCTAGCAGTCTGCAGTAAGGGTACAGAGGGGAGTTTACCAGTTGGGGGTGTGTACCTGCACAGTCTGAAAATGTCAGCACTGATTGGAGGCAGTCTGTGCAGGTACACACCCCCAACGTGTTATCTCCCCTGTGTACCCTTACTGAATGCTAAACGCAATTCATCCATAACTTCTAGTAGAAATAATAAAGGAATGGCACAACATAGAGCCATAAGAATAGATGTTCCAGAATTGTTATTACATGAGCAATGCATGAAGCTATTAAAATAGGAATGTCAGGAGTGGTGAAAGGTCCTCTTTAAAATCTGCACCGCAGGTCAATTTACGCTGCAGTTTTTGTACATAGCGTGTGGATGAGAGCTCTTAAAATCTCATCCACTTTGCTGGAGATTTGGCACATGAAAGTCCACAATGGCAAATCTGTAGCTGTTCAGTTATGTGTGAACCCAGCCTAAGGGTACTTACACATAGTGCAGAACATCCACTTGAAAACAGTGTAAAAATGTCGATATTTATCACGTTTTTTTTACGTGGATTTTCTATGTATTTTAACAATACCACTAACGTTTGTGGGGAAACCACAATATATCAGCCACACATCCACACAAGCAGTTGTCATTTGTCTATATTTTTATAGATCTCATTCACTTTGCTGCTACTGTATTATGCTGCAGATTTTCTGCACGAAAATCCTTGAGTAATATGCACAGTGTGCATATGGCCTAAAGGGGTTTTCCACAACTTAACAACTGATGACTACCCTAAGGATATGTTATTAATTTCAAATTGTCTGGGTTGCAACTCCCAACACCCATGTCGATCAGATGTTTTAATGAGCTTTCATATCAGAACCAGGCACTAGAACGGCAGTACTCCATACACTGTCTAGTGGCTGTGCCTGGTTACTGCAGTGCAGCTCCCGTTCAAATGATCTGCTGGGCAATGTGGTGACAACAAGTGTTTAATAGCATCAACACAGATAAAATGAAAAAATTGATGGCTCCTATTGAAATCATTGAGCACCAATAAGATGCTTCCCAGTGTGCAGTACGCATGTTCTGTCAGTTAATCACTGTGGTATGTGGCCTGGGGGTCATCTGACACAGGACAATGGTATCCTAACTAACTATCCCTAACTTACTACATTAAGGAAGGAAGGAATATAATTACACTAAAAGGTAAAATGGTAAAGGGAAAGAACTAGGGATGAGCGAACTTTTGAAAAGTTCGGTTCGGTTCGGCGAATTTTCTTGAAGTTCGGATTCGTACGAACCGAACCTAAAACGAACCTTGCTATAACGGCTGAATAATTGCTGCAACAATAATGGGAGTCTTGTAGGGTATAGTTTTGTTTACTTGCAGTTGCTATTACAATGAAAAAAGTAGAAAAAATCAAAGTGACTTCAACAACAGCGATGCAAAATATACGCAAATTTGAGAATTTAAACTAATGCGTACGCTAATGCGAACATTCCTACTCAAGTAACGAACATACAGTGTAGCGTTGTCAAAGGTACGTTACTTTACTGAATATGTACGCATTAGCGTACAAATACACTGTGTCTGCGAACATTCCTACTCAAGTAACGAACATACAGTGTAGCGTTGTCAAAGGTACACTACTTAACTGAATATGTACGCATTAGCGTACAAATACACTGTGTCTGCGAACATTCCTACTCAAGTAACGAACATACAGTGTAGCGTTGTTAAAAGTACGCTACTTAACGGAATACGTACGCATTAGCGTACATTCTCAATAAATATGCGTATATTTGGCGTCGCCGTTATTTTAACCAGATTCGTTACGAACTTTGTCAAAATTCGGTTCGGTGACGAACCGAACTTTTGGGAAAGTTCGTAACGAATCTGGTTCGTTACGGTTCGGTTCGCTCATCCCTAGAAAGAACTAATAAAAATAACTAAAAAATACCATTCTAACACATTGAGTGTAGAGATGTTTTTCCTCTGTGCATTAAGAGGTGGTGGATATGTATGATAAATAAGATTAGGAAGATATCCAATGAGATGGTGCAGCAGTAAGGATGTGTTCATGCAGCCTCATGAGACTTCCCATACAAAGAAGATTTGTGTAACCCCTTTTACTGATGGAGAATTTGAAGAATCATATGATATTACCTGTGTTGGTTCTCTGCTAGAGAAGCCCAACACTGTTTCTTAATCTATCCATGATTGACTGGATCAGAACATAAATATCTCATCTATATTTATTATGCCTTTGAGATTAGATGGCTTAGTAGAAAACGCTGAATAATTCAATAAACTGAATGTGTTTAGCTGAATTAAACACATTTTGGAGAAAACAAGCCATCATACTATGTAAGGCTACTTTCACATTAGAGGCATCTTCATGTCAACATTTTATAATTTTAGTCCGGCTGCCTCTTGGCATGTTTGCCATGCTGCGACCTGAACTTCGTCCCACCCCCATTATAGTAACTGAGGACGGAGCGTAGTTACGGCTGTGGACAAGCAGCAGCACGGATCCGGAAGGCTGTTCACCTGGCGGAACAGCCTACCGGACATCTGTGCTGCTACTGTGAAAATAGCCTAAACTGTGTACCACACTGACATATATGAGTTGGAGAGGATGAAAACTACTTATTATTTGTTACTGGAGACACAATACCGTTTTTGGATATTTTCTATAAGGGAGACAAAAATACTCATAAGGTAGTATGTGATCTTTTTTGGAAACCAGTCATAGGCAATTATATTCTTGATGCAGATAGACTGCATCATGTCATCAGAAATGTACCTGTGTTTATGTGATCGAAATGATGTTCCAGTAGGGAGAACAGTTTTTTTCCAAAAGGTTAAACGCATTAAGAGTAGATTTAAGAACAGAGGTTATGCCGATGGAATACTAGAAAGATCCCGCAGTATTGTGGAATCAAAGTCACAAGAGGAGTACAGTATCTCTATTCTCAGAGAAACATCAATTGTCAGCGAAACATCTTTCTTTGAAAGAACATTCCCAGAAAGATGTTTGGTCCAGGGCATTTCATTGAATGTGTATGAGAAGTTTGATCAACTGCAATGCGTTCGCTGCTTTTAAGCTTTATTACAGACTCATTATCATTAGATTTACTCCATGAACGTCTATGGTTGTGAGAACATTCATAAACCATTGAGAAGCAGGGACTGGGAAAATAAAGTATGCAACAGAACATTTTTTTTGGATCCCTGAATTAGAAAACAGCACCTAGGGGTCTCAACTTATGTTGAGACTTTATATATTTATATAATCTGTCACTATCTGATTATATTGTTTTAACACTGTGTGCAATAGTTTGCAGGTTTAATTTTGTATATGGAAATGCTGTAATTGGTTGTGTCTACAGTCATTCCTTTAGATACTGCTTTGCTTAATAAGGAGAAAAACAGGTTAACCAATACTAATTTAGTTCTACATCGTTTTAAATTTTTGGCCCGCAGACTTTACCTATGACTAAGCACAGACTACATTTTCCGATGTGTGATTTTAACAAGACATTTGTTGGAAAATGAAATATGTTCTTGTGGATATGGCTCTTCATACTGATACAGAGTCATCGAACAAGCACTGTCTGGCCCATTGGGAGTTTGACCAAAATCACAGGACATTTGTGAGCTTTACATTATTTTGGTAATAGAACCCCTTATATAAATACAAAACATATTGATTTAAATGAACACTTTTTAGGAAATAACTTGCTTTTACATGAATGACTTAATTGAGTTAATTTTTTGTGACATTTACTGTGTGATCACCTCTGCTCACTAAAAAAGTAAGAGACGTTTCCAGCTCAATTCTCCCTAATAATTAGTGGTACACTTACATTGACTTTAAAGTCATCATAGGCCAAGGCAGCATTTGGATACTGAGCTATGGAGATTAATTACTTTCCCAGATATCATTAGTGTAGGACATCTGACAATAGCTATTTTAGTGTCTGTTCACATTGCCATCCAGATTAATATTTATTAATAGAGCCACAATGAATATGAAGAGTCCATTTATATTCACTTTGTACCAGATCCTAACAGATCTAATTGATGTTGCATGTTTACTGTTTCTTCCCCTTTAATTCCTTGTAATGTAGTTGATTAGTTGTACCAGGTACCAGGCCGTATTCCTGAGGTCTGAAGCAACTGCACACTGAAGACCTTTAGGAGGGCACCTTAAAAGTCGCTTCAGACTTGAATTAGTCCTTAAATACTTGCAATTTCAAAATTTGCTTCCAAAATTCTAAAACCTTCTAACATCCTACAAAATTAAATTAAATTAAAAAAAAATGAAGCCATATGAGGATATGTTAATTAATAACTATTTTGCGAGAAATCACTATTTGTCTTAAAATCAGAGAAATTCAAATGTAGAAAATGACAAAATTTTCCAAATTTTCTTTAAATTTGGGATTTTTTTAATGCATAAAGGTAAAACATATCAACTCAACTTCACCGCTAGCATTAAGTACGATGTGTCACAAGAAAACATTCTTAGAATTGCTTGGATAAGTAAAAGCTTTCCATAATTATTACCAGATAAAATGACACATGTCAGATTTGAAAAATGGGGCTTCAGCATTTAGTCCATACTGGCTTTTGGTGAAAAAAATATGTAAAAAAAAAAAAAATTCTGTAAGGCCCCTTTCACACGAGCAAGTTTTCCGCGCGGGTGCAATGCGTGATGTGAACGCATTGCACCCGCACTGAATCCTGACCCATTCATTTCAATAGGTCTTTTCAGATGAGCGTTTTTTTTCACGCATCACTTCTGCATTGCGTGAAAATCGCAGCATGTTCTATATTCTGCGTTTTTCACGCAGCCCTGGCCCCATAGAAGTGAATGGGGCTGTGTTAAAAACACATTGCATCCGCAAGCAAGTGCGGATGCAATGCGTTTTTCACTGATGGTTGCTTAGAGATGTTGTTTGTAAACATTCAGTTTTTTTTCACGCGCGTGAAAAACGCATCAAAACGCATTGCACTCGCGCGGAAAAAACGGAACAACTCAACGCAATCGCAGACAAAACTGACTGAACTTGCTTGCAGAATGGTGCGAGTTTTCCTGAACGCATCCGGACCGAATCCGCGACGCTCGTGTGAAAGAGGCCTAACTGTTTTTTCCAAATATTTAAAATCATACATACAAAGCAAACTGTCGAAGACATACACTAAATATGTGTTAGGTCAGCCAGACCTATGTTTCTTATGTGTGCAACGTTACTTTTCTCACATCTAAATGACTGACTCCCCAATGCCAAGATTCCCAACTTGGTCACAGTCAAAGGAAAAGTGACTCATAGATATTTCTGATATATAGACTCAAACGCTGGATGCTCCATACACTACTAGACCCCAGGGGAAGCATAATCAAAGCTATTATGGGATTTTGCTGTGACTATAAAACAGGACAAAACCTAAATATGGCAGGAGTATGTTCTCGCTGTTCAGGAAAAATAAGAGTAGACATAACATTATTTGACACTCGCTTCATATCTGTATTTATTCCCTTGAACTCAAGCAGCAAGAGCTCCTATAGGTGGATAGGCTTGTGTAGAAGTGCCACTACTGGATTGCCTGGGGGCAGAGATAACCTTTTTCTATTACACTCTAATACAGGGCTCTCAAAACATG
Organism: Rhinella marina; assembly: GCA_900303285.1. Taxonomy (NCBI): domain Eukaryota; kingdom Metazoa; phylum Chordata; class Amphibia; order Anura; family Bufonidae; genus Rhinella; species Rhinella marina. Next base: position 5,819 of record ONZH01024873.1, on the reverse strand, counting down.
TTTGTTTTTTTAAACAAAATACTTGCGTTTTGCTTCATAGATGATCAATTGTGGAGCAATTCCGTGTTGTGCCGTTCCTTTGTTCCTTGAAAGTATATAGTGAATATATTGACATCTGGATCTGTCTTTCCCTTGGCACTGTGGGACTTTAGGCACTCTGTGTCCTGACAGATGGGGCTGTAAAAGGCGTCACATTACAGAGAATGTATCTGTTTTATGGCATTTGTGGGTGCATGGGACCATTTTCTTTGCATACAGTAAGACACTTTACACTTTTATGGGTCGGGAATTACTAGTTGTATGGAGCAATAATATGTTGGTGTGGACTAGCACTTAGACAAATTCATGTAAGGAACACCAGTAAAATATTACTTGAATGCCCTAAAAATATTAAAGGATTATCCAGTTTCAACAAGAACAAAAAAGACAATTGTGGGAAATACCATAAAATAATAACAGCAGCACTGCCACAGCTCTCTTCCCTGCTGGGCTTTATTTACCTGGCAGCAGCGAAGACATAGGGGCAAATTTACTAATAGTAGTGCACTTTACACTGTCTGAGAACATGAGTCACAGTCTTAACCCCTTCCCGACCAGTGCCATACAGGTACAGCACTGGTTAGGTCTTTAAAAATGGTGCCTGCTCTGGAACTGAGCAAGATAGTCACTAGCTTTTTGCTGTTTTACACAGCATGACCCAAAGCTAATGTCTGTGATTGGCGATAATTCTGATCACAGAGATTTAACCCTTCAGAGGTTATGGTCAATTGTAACCATGGCATCTGCAACGGCTTTCCCCTGGACACTGCTCTCCCAAGGCCTGAATGGCTTCCTTGGGTGGAGATTGGGGAAGCTGTTCATTCTCTGTTATAGTCTGGGTGTCTTCTGAAGGAATCTAGGCTATTACAGCTGTTTTTCATATAAAAACCTGAAGTTGGCCAGGCTCCATAGGAACATAGCGAATCTTCCATACACTATAATGGTAATTCATTGCAGTGTAAAAGAGAAGCTATCTGAAGATTACATATCCCTAAGGGGTTTTTAAAAGGGGAAAAACAAGGAAAAACTTGAAAAAAATTAAAATTAAAAAACAATTATGTGGCCCAAAATGCCTATATTATTAAAATATAAACATATTTATCCAATATGGTAAATGTCATAATGAAAAAAATGGCCTATTCACTGATTTTTTTGTCACTTCAACTTCCCAAAAAAGTGAACAAAAAGTCAAACACACTCCAGAATGGTATTAATAAAAACTACAGATTGACTCACAAAAAATGAGCCCCCACTCTGCTCCATAGATATAACTCTAAAAAAGTTATGGGGGTCAGAATATGGCAAGGCAAAGTTTGAAGCACTAACTATAACTAAAGAAAACTATATAAATGTGTTATCACTAGAGATGAACGAGCATACTCGTCCGAGCTTGGTGCTCGTTCGAGTATTAGGGTACTCGTAACTGCTCGCTGCTCGGACGAGTATCTCGCCATGCTCGAGGAAATGGCAACTTCCGCATCGTGCTTTTTTGGCGCCTATAAACACAGCCAATCACAAGCCAGGAGACTCTGCGGTACACCCAGCATCACGTGGGGCCCTTACATGTCGATAGCAGGGGTTGGCTGGCCTGATCAGGTGACCCTGGAATATACTACTGACTGGCCGCGGTGCTCGGCTCAGATGCCGTCTGGATGTCGTTAGGGATAGAGCTGCTGCGTTTCAGGGAGAGTGTTAGGGCCTGCATTTAGTTCTCTGTTAGGCAGGAATCAGCCACAAAGAACCCAACAGCCCTTCTAAGGGCTAGAAGACATTTTTTTTTTGTCTCCTGGCTTGGCTGGCTGGCTGGCACTAGTAGTGCAGCTATCGCCATATATAACCCCCTTTTTTTATGTTATATCTCAGTGATACAAATCCATTGCACACAAGAGTGTGGAACCATTCTGTGTGTCACAGTTCAGTACACTCACTATTTTCTGTCCAGGTGACACTTTCTGTACGTCACTGAATACAACAAAGTCTTTTGCTGCCTGTCACGTGTATAGCTTGATCCCAAAAATCTCTGTGCGACATTTGTCTGGGCCGCAGTCTAAATAGCTACCGTCACTAGGGTGTCAGTTAGCTCTACGATAGTTTCTGCACGTCATGTTCCAAAAAAAAACAAAAATCCAAAACAAAATATATAAAAAAAATTAGTTTTTTTGTTGTTTTAGCTCAGTGATACAAATCCATTTCACACAGCTGCGTGTAACCTTTCTGTGTGTCACAGTTCAGTACACTCACTCCAATCCGTATTTTCTGTCCAGGTGACACTTTCTGTACGTCACCGAATACAACCAAGTCATTTGCTGCCTGTCACGTATACAGCTTGATCCTAAAAATCTCTGTGCGACATTTGTCTGGGTCGCAGTCTAAATAGCCACCGTCAGTAGGGTGTCAGTCAGCTCTACGATAGTTTCTGCACGTCACGTTCCAAAAAAACAAAACTAAAAAAAAAAATATAAAAAAAAATATATAAAAAAATTAGTTGTATTTGTTTTAGCTGAGTGATACAAATCCATTTCACACAGCTGCGTGTAACCTTTCTGTGTGTCACAGTTCAGCACACTCACTCCAATCCATATATTCTGTCCAGGTGACACTTTCTGTACGTCACAGAATACAACCAAGTCATTTGCTACCTGTCACGTATACAGCTTGATCCCAAAAATCTCTGTGCGACATTTGTCTGGGTCGCAGTCTAAATAGCCACCGTCAGTAGGGTGTCAGTCAGTTCTACGATAGTTTCTGCACGTCACGTTCCAAAAAAAACAAAACTAAAAAAAAAATATAAAAAAAATATATAAAATAATTAGTTGTATTTGTTGTTTTAGCTGAGTGATACAAATCCATTTCACACAGCTGCGTGTAACCTTTCTGTGTGTCACAGTTCAGCACACTCACTCCAATCCATATATTCTGTCCAGGTGACACTTTCTGTACGTCACAGAATACAACCAAGTCATTTGCTACCTGTCACGTATACAGCTTGATCCTAAAAATCTCTGTGCGACATTTGTCTGGGTCGCAGTCTAAATAGCCACCGTCAGTAGGGTGTCAGTCAGCTCTACGATAGTTTCTGCACGTCATGTTCCAAAAAAACAAAACTAAAAAAAAAAATATAAAAAAAAACATATAAAAACAATTAGTTGTATTTGTTGTTTTAGCTGAGTGATACAAATCCATTTCACACAGCTGCGTGTAACCTTTCTGTGTGTCACAGTTCAGCACACTCACTCCAATCCGTATTTTCTGTCCAGGTGACACTTTCTGTACGTCACTTAATTAAACCAGACTGAACAAGTTTGTGGGTTTCAGTACACCAGGCCCGTTTATTTATTTATTTTTATATCATACACTTATATACAGAAAATGTTGAACCCCAGGGCTAAGGTTCGAGGACGAGGGCGTGGGCGTGGGCATTCAATTACTGCAGGGGGCAGAGGCCGTGGTCCTGGGCAGGGTGAGACAGTACCTGCTGATGAGGGAGCTGTGGAACGCCGCAGAGCTACACTCCCTAGCTTCATGTCTCAACTTACAGGGACACGTGGTAGAGGACTGTTGAAACCACAACAGTGCGAACAGCTGATCTCGTGGGATTGGCGGATAATGCTTCAAGTAATTTGTCCACCAGTCAGTCTTCCACGCAGTCCACCCACGTAACCCAAGGGAGCACTCCTCTGGCTCCTCCACCTCAACCTCCTATCCCCCAGTCTGCCCCCTCCCAGGAAAATTTGGAATGCGACCCGGCATACTCTCAGGAACTGTTTTCTGGACCCTTCCCAGAGTCACAAACCACTTCTCAGGTTGCTGCTGACCTCATTCCCGATGCCCAAGTTTTCCAACTGTCGCAGTCTGTGGGTGATGATGATGATCATGATGACAATGTTGAGTTAGTGGAAGAAGTTTGTAAAGAGGTGTCGGACGATGAGGAGACACGGTTGTCAGACAGTGGTGAAGTTGTTGTTAGGGGGAGAATTCCGAGGGGGGAGCAGACTGAGGAATCAGAGGATGACGAGGTGACTGACCCAAGCTGGGTTGATATGCCGAGTAAAGACAGTGCTTCTGAGGCGGAGGTGAGTGCTGCACCAGAACAGGTTGTAAGAGGCAGTGGTGTGGCCAGAGGGAGAAGCAGGGCCAGAGCTGGTGCATCAGCAGCAACTGTTTCACGTAGTGAAGCTCCTGTGGCGAGGCCTTGATGTTCGCAAGTCTGGAGGTTCTTTAAAAAGAAAGTGAGGATGACCGACGGACTGTGGTGTGCAACCTGTGCCACACCAGGATCAGCAGGGGTGCCACCACTACTAGCCTAACCACCACCAGCAATGCGCAGGCATATGAGTGCTAAAAACCCCACTCAATGGAACCAAGGCCGTTCACCACCTCCTGTGGGTCACACCACTGCTCCTTCCCCTTTGTCACTCGCTGCCTCTGCTAGTCAACCCCCTGCGTCACTCGCTGCCTCTGCTAGTCAACCCCTGCGTCACTCGCTGCCTCTGCTAGTCAACCCCCTGCCCAGGACCCCGGCACGAGCGCCTCCCACCGGAAAACCACACCTTCGCCTCCACGATCTTCCACAGTGTCCACCAACGTGTCCCAGCGCAGCGTTCAGCTGTCTTTACAGCAGACGCTGGAGCGCAAGAGGAAATACAGTTCCACCCACCCACATGCCCAAGCCCTCAACGTCCACATCTCCAAACTGCTTAGCCTGGAGATGCTGCCCTATAGGCTGGTAGAGACCGAGGCCTTTCGCAATCTCATGGCGGTGGCTGCCCCTCGGTATTCGGTCCCCAGCTGCCACTATTTTTCCCGATGTGCCGTCCCAGCCCTACACCAGCACATGTCACAGAACATCATCCGTGCCCTGACCAACGCTGTTTCTGAGAAGGTCCACCTAACCACGGACACGTGGACAAGTGCTGCCGGGCAGGGACACTATATCTCACTGACGGCACATTGGGTTAACTTGGTGGAGGCTGGGACCGAGAATGACCCTGGGGCCGCTCATGTACTGCCCACACTGAGGATTGCGGGGCCTACCTCGGTCACGGTCTCTCAGACGTACTATGTCTCCTCCTCCTCCGACCCCTCCTCCTCCTCCACCGAATTACCATCCGTGGGCACGGCACCTTCAGTCGGTAGCTCTAGGCGCAGCAGCAGTGCCGTGGGTAAGCGCCAGCAGGCGGTGCTCAAACTGCTGAGCTTAGGTGACAAAAGGCACACCGCCCAAGAGCTGTTACAGGGCATCACGGCGCAGACCGATGTGTGGCTGGCACCGCTGAACCTCAAGCCAGGCATGGTTGTGTGTGTGACAAACGGGCGTAACCTGGTGGCGGCTTCTGCAACTCGGCAGACTGACACATGTGCCATGCCTGGCCCACGTGTTCAATCTAATAGTTCAGCGGTTCCTCAAGACATACCCCAATCTGTCTGATTTGCTCACCAAGGTGCGCCGCATCTGTGCGCATTTCCGCAAGTCCACCACAGATGCTGCCACTCTCAGGGCAGCGCAGCGCCGCCTACAACTGCCCGCTCACCGACTGTTGTGCGACGTGCCCACGAGATGGAATTCCACATTAAACATGTTATCCAGAGTTTACCAGCAGCGCAGAGCGATTGTAGACTGCCAGATGTCAACTTCCACCAGAACTGGTAGTCAGGTCAGTCAGATTCCTCAAGTCTACAATGAGGAGTGGACGTGGATGTCTGATATCTGCCAGGTGTTGAGCAACTTTGAGGAGTCAACACAGATGGTCAGCGGTGATGCCGCCATTATCAGCCTCACC
>ONZH01024872.1:0-40760 GCA_900303285.1 Rhinella marina | reverse complement strand
AGACAACTTTCCTCAATGTTCTATTGCATCTTCCTAAAACCACTGTAAAATATCAGCATTACACCTTCTGTCCATACTGTATGTTCTGCCCAGCAGGGTTGGAAAATCATTACAGTTTACTTTACTGCCTCAGTTAGGGTATCTCAGGAGTGTTTAGTGTGATTATAGCACTATCTAGCAGTGTTAAGTTCACTTTGTTTTTCCTGTTACAAAGGCTACTGCATTGTGGGTGGTGCACTGCATTGTGGGAGTGAAAGGCATCCTGGGAAAGAGAAGTTTCCAATTTCCAGGATACAGTACAGAGCTGTCCTATGCATGTCTCCTTCTCAAACTCCGCCATCCCTGTAAAAGCAGATCTGGTGAGAGATCAGTTAGTTATAATTGTTACTCAGAGTCATTACTGTTAGCTGGCCATGTAATCTTATGTATAGGCAGCCATTTTGCCATGTGCCTTCACTGTTAATTTAAATGTTATAGTTCATGCTATCCTATGCTTTATACTTATATGTACTATTTGTATTCTTGTAGTTTTACCAAACACATGTACAATCTCTCACTTGTGCGCACCGTGCAGAGAGTACAACCTGTTGACCAATAAACAAGTTAGACCACAGAGAACAGTCCTCTTATTTGGAAGACAGGAATGGTTTATGCTGAATGTCAGACTGCACACTGTGTGAACGTGTAAGAAAACAGAACACTGTACCTTGGATTTCTGGATATTTCATCATGAGTAGAAGTCCCCATCTCAATGTGGTTGATGTGGTTTCCATTCCGGCAACAAACAAATTATCCACCAGAGCAATCAGGTTCTCATTGTGAAAATAGTCAGTGGACTCTGGTGTTCCCTTCAGAACAAGACAGTATTGATCTTAGTGCCATCATGTTTCTGTATTCCATATGAAGTGCCTTTCCCTTCCCTTTTGTTGTTGATCTGAAGACCAATGTTCTTTGCATTGATTGCACTAAAATTGTTTTTATGTGCCTGAATCTGCTCTTCCTAAAGAAGAAAAGAAAAATCACTATATGGGGCTATGCTAGCTGGGTTACCTTGACAACCAGCCAGTCCAAGCTGGTCGACCGTCAGTGTGACTGAAAGTCGAGCCAATCAGGTTTTTGACTCTGTATCCAATCCCAAAGCTAGATGGGGGAAAATTAATATCCTTAATTTCCTATCAAAAATGTAAAAACCCTCCCAAAAATGTCACTTTTTTATTGTAGATTTTTAATGTGTGTCTGCAGTAAATCTTGTTGGCACACAACTCATGGGACACTATTGGATTTGTAATCCCCTTAATGACATAATTAATTTTAGCCTTAATGACCAATAATACTCCCCCCTTGTTCCAGCAGTCATAACTTTTTAACTTTTTCTTCTAATTTTTTTTTTTTTTTTTGTGAATGTGATAAGTTGTAAGTTTTTAGGAACATTTTGGGGTATAAAGTACAGACCAAAAGTTTGGACACACCTTCTAATTCAAATGGTTTTCTGTATTTTCATGACTATGAAAATTGTAGATTCACACTGAAGGCATCAAAACTATGAATTAACACATGTGGAATTATATACTTAACAAAAAAGTGTGAAACAACTGAAAATATGTCTTATATTCTAGGTTCTTCAAAGTAGCCACCTTTTGCTTTGATTACTGCTTTGCACACTCTTGGCATTCTCTTGATGAGCTTCAAGAGGTAGTCACCTGAAATGGTTTTCACTTCACAGGTGTGACCTGTCAGGTTTAATAAGTGGGATTTCTTGCCTTATAAATTGGATTGGGACCATGAGTTGTGTTGGGCAGAAGTCAGGTGGATACACAGCTGATAGTCCTACTGAATAGACTGTTAGAATTTGTATTATGGCAAGAAAAAAGCAGCTAAGTAAAGAAAAACGAGTGGCCATCATTACTTTAAGAAATGAAGGTCAGTCAGTCCGAAAAATTGGGAAAACTTTGAAAGTGTCCCCAAGTGCAGTCACAAAAACCATCAAGCGCTACAAAGAAACTGGCTCACATGAGGACCGCCCCAGGAAAGGAAGACCAAGAGTCACCTCTGCTGCGGAGGATAAGTTCATCCGAGTCACCAGCCTCAGAAATCACAGGTTAACAGCAGCTCAGATTAGAGACCAGGTCAATGCCACACAGAGTTCTAGCAGCAGATACATCTCTACAACAACTGTTAAGAGGAGACTGTGTGCAGCAGACCTTCATGGTAAAATAGTTTTTCAGAAACCATACAGCTTTAAGAGTCCTGCATAATAGTGACAACACATATGGCTGCACTTACTGTTATCAGTTTGGAAAAATGGTTTTCGAAACAAGATTTTCAAATTTTGTATAACTAATCCCGACTATCAAAATAGAAATACCTCTTGCTGCTTGACAAGGAAGGCATCGATTAGATTGCGCTGGTCATTCACATCCAGTTCTTTCCTCTGTTTAGTAAATGTCATCTCTAAGAAGCCATGAAACTCTCTGATGTTTGCAAAAATTTTCCTGTGAGCTCCCGGCAGCCAGTGTATCAGCAGTGGAATACTGTTGAGCAGCTTCAGTATTAATAGAAAGTAAAATATGAAAGACACAAGAAATATGAATTTACTCATTCATAATATTTACTAATTTATAATATTTGTAATAATAGTAGCATTAAAAAGTATAATGTAATCTATAATGTTTAGAGATGAGCGAGTAGTGTTCGATCGAGCCGGTATTCGATCGAATACTACGCTATTCGGCATACTCGATTTCAATCGAGTATAACGGCGATGGCGCACTTAGAATTCGTTTCCCCTCCCACCTTCCCTGGCGCTCTTTTTCCACCAATCAACATGCAGGGGGGGTATAACAGGCCCGCGGAGTACGCTGGCAGCGCGAAAACAGCGTCTACATGGATTGGCTGGAAAAACCATGTGACCTCGAATATTAAAAACTCAGCTCTTCCTGCTCGTTCGCATATGCTGCGTGAACTTAGTCAGGGACAGAGGCTGGAGAAGGGACAGATAGGTTTTAGCTGTTGGACAGGCAGGAGCGTGATTAAAAGCCCTTATCAGGGCTACTATAGTGCAGTACAGTGATAGCTTTACTACAATATACAGTCTGCAGAGAACGGTTGCTGTATTCAGGGATAGCTGCTGGAGTAGGGACAGAGAGAGGCATTAGTGGTGTATTAGGTGCTCTGCTACATACAAAACTATATTTGGCACTACTGTTCTGCGTTCTTTTTGGCTGTAAAACCCTGTTATATACCTAGTGTGTAGGTACTGATTGCCTGCAATACCCTTTTTGTATACCAGGTGTAAATACCCACCGTCTGACCTGTTAGTACACGGCTGTGTACCTAGAAATATAAAAAAAAAAAAAAGCCTTTTCATTGGCACCTGTACTTTGCGTTCTCTTGCAAAATAATTGTATATACGTAGTGTTCATACACACCGTCTGATCTGTTAGTACACGGCTGTGTACCTAGAAATATAAAAAAAAAAAGCCTTTTCATTGGCACCTGTACTTTGCGTTCTTTTGCAAAATAATTGTATATACGTAGTGTTCATACACACCGTCTGATCTGTTTGTACACGGCTGTGTACCTAGAAATATAAAAAAAAAAAAGCCTTTTCATTGGCACCTGTACTTTGCGTTCTCTTGCAAAATAATTGTATATACGTAGTGTTCATACACACCGTCTGATCTGTTTGTACACGGCTGTGTACCTAGAAATATAAAAAAAAAAAAGCCTTTTCATTGGCACCTGTACTTTGCGTTCTCTTGCAAAATAATTGTATATACATAGTGTTCATACACACCGTCTGAACTGTTAGTACACGGCTGTGAAGGCAAAATATTGTAACAAAAAAAAAATAAAATGCGGAGGGGGGCTAGCGGAATCGGACGGGGGGGCGCGGAAATGCTGTTGGTGGCCTTGTTGAAGCCAGTGGGGATACAATGCGTGCTGGTGAGGGTCAGCCAGGATCCCACTCATCCAGAATCCCTGCCTTTATGGGACAGTTAAGCAGGGGGCGGGTTACACCGCTGTTGAGGCCTGAGCAGGTTGAACAGGTGGTGCAATGGATAGCCGATAGCGCTTCCACACAGTTGTCCACCAGCCAGTCATCCACACAGTCTCACTCTGACCCTCCTTCCTCCACACCTGGCCAACAGAGTCATCCCACCATTGACCCCTCCCAGGAGCTCTTTTCGGGTCCTTTTTCAGATGTGCCGGAAGAATCCCAGGAGCTAGCACAGGAATTTGTTTGTAGTGATGCCCAACCACTTGAGTATTCGCCATCTCCTGCTGATGTGGACCCTGAACCAGCATCTGTTATCATGAGCGATGATGATGATGAGACGCAGTTGCCATCAAGGGAGGCTGTTGGAATGTCCAGTGGGCAGGAGGAGGAGCAGAGTGAGGAAGTGGAAGAGGAGGTGGTGGATGACGAAATGACCGACCCCACTTGGCCAGGGGTGATGTCCAGCGGGGAAAGCAGTGGAGAGGTGGTGGTCTGCGCAGCACCGAAAAAGGCAGCAAGAGGCAGAGGGATGTCCAGAGGCAGAGGGATGTCCAGAGGCAGAGGGATGTCCACAGGCAGAGGACAGTCCAGACAGAGAAGTGAGGCCACAGCCAGCAGGGCCGAAGCTGTTCCCGGCAGCGGGCAGTCGCGCGAAGCTCCCCCATCGAGGCCTCGTACTTCTGTGGTGTGGAGATTTTTTAATGTTTGTGCGGATGACAAACTGAGCGCGGTTTGCACACTCTGCCACTCAAAACTGAGTAGGGGCTCTGAGAAGAGCAATCTGACCACCTCAGGCATGCGGCGTCACTTGGAAGTCAAGCACTGGGCTGAGTGGGAGAGAGCAAACGCAATACAACCTGCGCCCGGTCTTGCTGCCACTGCCTCTTCCCCTTTGTTGTGTGCTGCCACTGCGGTCCAGACCTCCAGCCAGGACACCTCCACATCTGCCTCTGCCTCGGCTACTTTGGGGCCTTCTCCTTCAGCCTCCCCTTCCCCCGCCTCTTCGCCTGCACCTTCACACTCCTCGTCCCAACAACTGTCCATCTCGCAGGCGTTCGACCGCAGGCGGAAGTACGCCTCGAGTCACCCCCAAGCCCAAGCCTTAAACTGCCACATCTCCAAACTGCTGGCCCTGGAGATGTTGCCGTTTAGGCTTGTGGAGACGCAGGCCTTCCGCGACCTGATGGCGGCTGCCGCACCTCGCTATTCCGTCCCCAGCCGCCACTACTTTTCCCGGAGTGCCGTCCCCGCCCTGCACCAGCACGTGTCGCGTAACATCAGGCGGGCCCTGAGGTACGCAGTCAGCGCAAAGGTCCACTTGACCACCGACTCGTGGACAAGCGCTTGCGGCCAGGGACGATACATCTCTTTGACGGCACACTGGGTGAATGTAGTGGAAGCGGGGACGGGGTCGCAAACAGAGACGGCCTACCTACCACCCCCGCCCAAGATTGCCAGCATGGGTTCTGATAAACCCCCCTCCTCCTCCTCCTCCTCCTCCTCTGCCTTAACATCGCCCTCAGCCGCTAGCTGGAAGCGTTGCAGCACTGGCGCGGGGAGACGTCAGCAGGCGGTGCTTAAGCTCATCAGCTTGGGCGACAGGAAGCACAGCGCCCCAGAGGTGAGGGACGCCATATTGCAGCAGACGGAGATGTGGCTGTCGCCGCTGCAGCTAGGACCAGGCATGGTCGTGTGCGATAACGGCCGTAACCTGGTGGCGGCTCTGGAGCTTGCCGAACTCAATCACGTACCATGCCTGGCCCACGTTTTTAATCTGGTAGTCCAAAAATTTCTAAAGACTTACCCCAACCTGGCAGAGCTACTGGTGAAAGTGCGGCGCTTGTGCGCTCACTTTCGGAAGTCAACTGTAGCTGCTGCTAGCTTAAAAAAACTCCAGCAACGCCTCCATTTGCCTGAACATCGGCTGTTGTGCGACCTGCCGACTCGCTGGAATTCCACCTATTCCATGTTGGCCAGGGTGTGTGAGCAGCAGAGAGCATTGATGGAGTACCAGATTATGAATCCACGCGTGCCTCCAACTCAGCTCCCTCAGTTTGCCAACCACGAGTGGCCATGGATGGCAGACATATGCGATGTACTGCGTATCTTTGAGGAGTCCACCAAGAAGGTCAGCAGCGAGGACGCTATAGTGAGCGTAACCATCCCGCTCCTATGCGTCCTTAAAGAATCACTCATCGCAATAAGGGAGAACGCATTGCACGCAGAGGAGACGGGGGTAGGAGGAGACGCAACGGAGCTACACAGTCAGACCACACTTTTGTCTGCTTCACGGTGGCAGTTGCAGGAGGAGGAGGAGGATGAGGAGGAGGAGGACGACGACGTGGAGGTGGCTGTGGAAGAGGAGGAGGATGCTGGCGGCGAGGGTAGCAGTCAGGCTGTGTGCGTCCCATTGGTTCAGCGCGGATGGGGCGGAGAGGAGGCGGAAGAGGAAGAGGAGGAAATGGCAAGTGATCCTTCTGGTGGGGGCAGTGAGGTCATGCCTATTCAGAGTCTGGCACACATGGCTGACTTCATGCTGGGCTGCTTTTCCCGGGACACACGTGTTGTCCGGATAGTGGAGAACAAACTGTACTGGGTCTTCGCAATCCTGGACCCCCGGTATAAAGATAACGTCTCCTCTTTTATTCCGGTAGAGGAGAGGACGAATCGATTGCTGGAATACCAGAGGGAACTCGTGCAGAACATGATGGAGATTTTCCCACCCACCATCGCTGGCGGCAGAGAGGAGAGGGTCTCCCAGAGTCCCTCAACATCGATCAGGCCCACAGCCACCAGGGGAACACTCTCCAAGGTGTGGGACACGTTCATGGCACCCCCTCGTGCAACTTCCATCACTGCGGGGCCCGCTATCAGCAGGAGGGACAAGTATCGGCGGATGTTGCGGGAGTACCTGGCAGACCGTACCCCTGTCCTCCCCGATCCCTCGGCGTCCTACACTTACTGGGTCTCCAAGTTGGACACGTGGCTGGAACTGTCCCTGTACGCCTTGGAGGTGCTTGCCTGCCCTGCCGCCAGCGTGCTATCAGAAAGGGTGTTCAGCGCAGCCGGGGGCATTATAACCGATAAGCGCAGCCGCCTGTCAACAGACAGTGCCGACAGGCTGACGCTAATCAAAATGAACAGCAAGTGGATTGACCCGGACTTTGCTTCTCCAACAGTGGAAAGCAGCCAAAAGTGAAGTGCCATCTGTATGAAGTGCCATTTCCTCCTCCCTCCTCCTTAACCGCCGTAGAATTGCTCCGTAAATAAAAAAATTTATATATTTATGGCTCACCTCTTGGGCCTCCACAAAATTTTTAAGAGGTCTCACCTCTTGGGCCGCCACATAATTTTTAAGAAGTCTCACCTCTTGGGCCTCCACATAATTTTTAAGAGGTCTCACCTCTTTGGCCTCCACATAATTTTTAAGAGGTCTCACCTTATGGGCCTCCACATAATTTTATCGAGGTCTCACCTCTTGGGCCTCCACATAATTTTTAAGAGGTCTCACCTCTTGGGCCTCCACAAAATTTTTAAGAGGTCTCACCTCTTGGGCCGCCACATAATTTTATCGAGGTCTCACCTCTTGGGCCTCCACATAATTTTTAAGAGGTCTCACCTCTTGGGCCTCCACAAAATTTTTAAGAGGTCTCACCTCTTGGGCCGCCACATAATTTTATCGAGGTCTCACCTCTTGGGCCTCCACATAATTTTTAAGAGGTTTCACCTCTTGGGCCTCCACATAATTTTTAAGAGGTCTCACCTCTTTGGCCTCCACATAATTTTTAAGAGGTCTCACCTCTTGGGCCTCCACATAATTTTTAAGAGGTCTCACCTCTTGGGCCTCCACATAATTTTTAAGAGGTCTCACCTCTTGGGCCTCCACATAATTTTTAAGAGGTCTCACCTCTTGGGCCTCCACATAATTTTTAAGAGGTCTCACCTCTTGGGCCGCCACATAATTTTTAAGAGGTCTCACCTCTTGGGCCTCCACATAATTTTTAAGAGGTCTCACCTCTTGGGCCTCCACAAAATTTTTAAGAGGTCTCACCTCTTGGGCCGCCACATAATTTTATCGAGGTCTCACCTCTTGGGCCTCCACAAAATTTTTAAGAGGTCTCACCTCTTGGGCCGCCACATAATTTTATCGAGGTCTCACCTCTTGGGCCTCCACATAATTTTTAAGAGGTCTCACCTCTTGGGCCTCCACATAATTTTATCGAGGTCTCACCTCTTGGGCCTCCACATAATTTTTTCGAGGGCTCACCTCTTGGGCCTCCATATAATTTTTTCGAGGGCTCACCTCAAGCTAACTTTGCGCACTCATTAAAATATTTTCACAACAAGGACCTAAGAGCCCTCGATGGGAGAGCTTTGTGTGGGGGCCTGTTATAGGGAAGAGATGCGGCCCTGCGGGCTCTAGCCTGTCTTCTCCATGAGCCTCTGGCCAGCCCACGGCCTCTTCCTGCCTTTTGCGGTCCTACGCATCCCTCAACATCCCCACTGCTTTACCTGCTAGACATGACACTGGGCCAGGTCGGGTCACTGACATCTCAAGCGCCAACAATTTGGGCATTTTAAGGCTTCTGCATGTGTTTGAGTTGTTTTTACATTTTAAAGAAGACATGTCTGACCACATCTCACACACACACACAATGACAATTAGGGGTGGGGTCTATTTGCTTTCCCCCTTGCCATCTGTGGTTGTCATAGGCAACGTGATTTTAAGGGGTGCAGAATTTCATCTTCTTTTTTGTCTAGTTTGGCTTGGGGTCCATGGCAATGTAGAGGAAAGAAGGTTTCCTTGTATGGTCTCACTTTACAGAGAGGTTACATTGTCTTTGGAGTGTATTGTTGAGAGGCTGTGATAGTGGCGTAATAGTGCGACTTGGGCGCGTTATATGCACCCAGACATGCTTCCCCTGCTGTCCCAGTTGCATTCCAGCAGTGTTGGCATCCTTTTCTGAGGTTTCAGGGTGGACTTGGTGACCTCCAAGTGGTCGAATTGAGATTTCCAAGTGGCGAGCATTTTTTTCCCCTAGACTTTAATGGGATTCGATATTCGGTCGAATAGTCGAATTTCGCGGTCTATTCGAATCGAATTTCGAACTTTAGAATATTTCACTACTCGCTCATCTCTAATAATGTTATGTAAACAAATTAAAAAAAGCTAAATAAAACTAAAATAGTTTTTCTCCTACTTCTTCTCCCCAGGAACAAAAGGATCAAGCAGCTGAAATCCAACTGCCGATTTTTATTTCTCCTGACATCTGCCCCTATCCACATTAGATGGTCGGCTAGTCCCACCGAAATCGTTGAGTTCGGCTAACATTTGTATAATATGCATGGCCAGCATAAAGAATACCTGCCAGCAAGATCAACTCTATTAATATTTTCCATTGATTTTTAAACTAGTTCTGGCATTGGCATCATGTGTGATCCCAACGTAAAGATTCACCCGAAGAAAATTTAAAATAAAAACTGAAAATTGCACTACTGAAGTCTTCTCTTGACCATAGGACCTTCTAATTGCCTACAATTGCTGTTATGATTAAGATAACTAATGTGAAACGTCTTTTGCAGTGACCACTCAAAATTCAATTGAAAATGGTCTTCTAGAGGAGTGGCCCTCAGTAAGGTGGTGGTCAGTATACAGTTTGTGATGGAACTAAAAATATGTTTGTTTTGGAAAATCGTCTGGATAAAGGGGTTGTCTTTAGGGCAGATTTTGCTGTATCTACTTTAAAGATGTTGTCTCTTGAAGACCAATCCTGTCATGTTGACCTATTATTGAATAAGGACATCACAGAAGGGTTTCCACTACTCAGGAATCGCTGTATGAACCAGTCTGCTTTGACAGATTTGAGCCCACCATGGGTTACATGGACCACCAATTATTTTTTACTGTATTTCCCTGCTGCTGGAGGAAAACTATCACGATTATCACAGTTTCTCCCAGAAAAAAACAATATTTTGTTGGGGGTGCAGTGGGAGGACTGGTAGAGATTAGGTAAGTCCAAAACAGAAGGAGTTTTCTGTGATGAGAGGATGCCTTAAATAGTGACATCTTACCTATCAAATAAGTGATAAATGAGTGTTTATATTCCATACATAAGAACACTGCATCTGATGATCATCTGGAGATAAGTTGATATGAGAATGTCTCAGTAGTGCAGCCTCAGGCCTTTGGGATGGTAAATTCAAGTACTTATACGGTATCTTAACCCTGGAAGTAAGAGGCTCTAGTAAACATTTTTTTTTTAATTAATAAAAAATAGAGATGAGCGAGTAGTGAAATATTCGAAAGTTCGAAATTCGATTCGAATAGACCGCGATATTCGACTATTCGACCGAATATCGAATCCCATTAAAGTCTATGGGAAAAAAATGCTCGCCACTTGGAAATCTCAATTCGACCACTTGGAGGTCACCAAGTCCACCCTGAAACCTCAGAAAAGGATGCCAACACTGCTGGAATGCAACTGGGACAGCAGGGGAAGCATGTCTGGGTGCATATAACGCGCCCAAGTCGCACTATTACGCCACTATCACAGCCTCTCAACAATACACTCCAAAGACAATGTAACCTCTCTGTAAAGTGAGACCATACTAGGAAACCTTCTTTCCTCTACATTGCCATGGACCCCAAGCCAAACTAGACAAAAAAGAAGATGAAATTCTGCACCCCTTAAAATCACGTTGCCTATGACAACCACAGATGGCATATGCAAGGGGGAAAGCAATCAAGCCATCACTATTTTTCCCTCTGTGCCATCCCTGCCTTGCCCAGGCACATGTCCCAAAACATCATCCACGCCCGAGTAACACGGTTACTGCAAAAGGCCATTTGACCACCAACACTTTGGTTTGAGGCCGGGGATGCTACATCTCCCTGACGGCACACTGGGTGAATGTTGTGGAGGCGGGGACGGGCAAACCTGCTACCCCCACCCAAGTTTTGGGCCTTGGTTCGGTCTGGATTTCCGCAACCCTTACAGACAGCTCGGCAAACCCCTCCTTCTCCTTCTAGATTTGTTAAATCTGTCCACCACCCAGTCAAGTCCACAAAGTCCAGTCTCGTCGACAGCCTGCAGAAACTGCAGGGACCTCACTCTGACCCTCCTTCCTCCCACCCTGCCCAATGTTATCAACCCAGTGTTCCCACCCATGCAAGAATCGCAGGAGCTATCTGAGGATTTTGTTTGTTCTGATGCCCAAACACTGGAGCAAGCTCCATCTCTAGCTGATGGTGGTGTGGAACGGGCACTAAAGTGTAAAATGATTAGGGACGATGATGAGATACAGTTGACAGCAAGGGAGGCTGTTGGAGCAAAGTGAGGCAGTGTAAGAGGATGTGGCTGAGTATGACGAAGTCAGTGACCAGACCTGGCCCAGTGTCATGTCTAGCAGGTAAAGCAGTGGGGATGTTGAGGGATGCGTAGGACCGCAAAAGGCAGGAAGAGGCCGTGGGCTGGCCAGAGGCTCATGGAGAAGGCAGGCTAGAGCCCGCAGGGCCGCATCTCTTCCCTATAACAGGCCCCCACACAAAGCTCTCCCATCGAGGGCTCTTAGGTCCTTGTTGTGAAAATATTTTAATGAGTGCGCAAAGTTAGCTTGAGGTGAGCCCTCAAAAAAATTATATGGAGGCCCAAGAGGTGAGCCCTCGAAAAAATTAAGTGGAGGCCAAAGAGGTGAGACCTCTTAAAAATTGTATTAAGGCCCAAGAGGTGAGCCATAATAAAAATTGTTTGTAGGCCCAAGAGGTGAGACCTCTTAAAAATTGTTTGTAGGCCCAAGAGGTGAGCCATGAGAAAAATTGTTTGTAGGCCCAAGAGGTGAGACCTCTTAAAAATTATGTGGAGGCCAAAGAGGTGAGACCTCTTAAAAATTGTTTGTAGGCCCAAGAGGTGAGACCTCTTAACA
Source organism: Rhinella marina (assembly GCA_900303285.1). Lineage (NCBI taxonomy): Eukaryota > Metazoa > Chordata > Amphibia > Anura > Bufonidae > Rhinella > Rhinella marina. The sequence continues at coordinate 28,837 of ONZH01024872.1, read as the reverse complement.
ATTGTATTAAGGCCCAAGAGGTGAGCCATAATAAAAATTGTTTGTAAGCCCAAGAGGTGAGACCTCTTAAAAATTGTTTGTAGGCCCAAGAGGTGAGCCATGAGAAAAATTGTTTGTAGGCCCAAGAGGTGAGACCTCTTAAAAATTATGTGGAGGCCAAAGAGGTGAGACCTCTTAAAAATTGTTTGTAGGCCCAAGAGGTGAGCCATGAGAAAAATTGTTTGTAGGCCCAAGAGGTGAGACCTCTTAAAAATTATGTGGAGGCTAAAGAGGTGAGACCTCTTAAAAATTGTTTGCAGGCCCAAGAGGTGAGACCTCTTAAAAATTGTTTGTAGGCCCAAGAGGTGAGCCATAAATATATATATTTTTTTTATTTTACGGAGCAATTCTACGGCGGTTAAGGAGGAGGAGGTGGAGGAGGAAATGGCACTTCATACAGATGGCACTTCACTTTTGGCTGCTTTCCACTGTTGGAGAAGCAAAGTCCGGGTCAATCCACTTGCTGTTCATTTTGATTAGCGTCAGCCTGTCGGCACTGTCGGTTGACAGGCGGCTGCGCTTATCAGTTATAATGCCCCCGGCTGCGCTGAACACCCTTTCTGATAGCACGTTGGCGGCAGGGCAGGCAAGCACCTCCAAGGCGTACAGGGACAGTTCCAGCCACGTGTCCAACTTGGAGACCCAGTAAGCGTAGGACGCTGAGGGATCGGGGAGGACAGGGGTACGGTCTACCAGGTACTCCCGCAACATCCGCCGATACTTGTCCCTCCTGCTGATAGCGGGCCCCGCAGTGATGGAAGTTGCACGAGGGGGTGCCATGAACGTGTCCCACACCTTGGAGAGTGTTCCCCTGGTGGCTGTGGGCCTGATCGATGTTGTGGGACTCTGGGAGACCCTCTCCTCTCTGCCGCCAGTGATGGTGGGTGGGAAAATCTCCATCATGTTCTGCACGAGTTCCCTCTGGTATTCCAGCAATCGATTTGTCCTCTCCTCTACCGGAATAAAAGAGGAGACGTTATCTTTATACCGGGGGTCCAGGAGTGCAAAGACCCAGTACAGTTTGTTCTCCACTATCCGGACAACACGTGTGTCCCGGGAAAAGCAGCCCAGCATGAAGTCAGCCATGTGTGCCAGACTCTGAATAGGCATGACGTCACTGCCCCCACCAGAAGGATCACTTGCCATTTCCTCCTCTTCCTCTTCCGCCTCCTCTCCGCCCCATCCGCGCTGAACCAATGGGACGCACACAGCCTGACTGCTACCCTCGCCGCCAGCATCCTCCTCCTCTTCCACAGCCACCTCCACGTCATCCTCCTCCTCCTCATCCTCCTCCTCCTGCAACTGCCACCGAGAAGCAGACAAAAGTGTGGTCTGACTGTGTAGCTCCGTTGCGTCTCCTCCTACCCCCGTCTCCTCTGCGTGCAATGCGTTCTCCCTTATTGCGATGAGCAATTCTTTAAGGACGCATAGGAGCGGGATGGTTACGCTCACTATAGCGTCCTCGCTGCTGACCTTCTTGGTGGACTCCTCAAAGATACGCAGTACATCGCATAGGTCTGCCATCCATGGCCACTCGTGGTTGGCAAACTGAGGGAGCTGAGTTGGAGGCACGCGTGGATTCATAATCTGGTACTCCATCAATGCTCTCTGCTGCTCACACACCCTGGCCAACATGGAATAGGTGGAATTCCAGCGAGTCGGCAGGTCGCACAACAGACGATGTTCAGGCAAATGGAGGCGTTGCTGGAGTTTTTTTAAGCTAGCAGCAGCTACAGTTGACTTCCGAAAGTGAGCGCACAAGCGCCGCACTTTCACCAGTCGCTCTGCCAGGTTGGGGTAAGTCTTTAGAAATTTTTGGACTACCAGATTAAAAACGTGGGCCAGGCATGGTACATGATTGAGTTCGGCAAGCTCCAGAGCCGCCACCAGGTTACGGCCGTTATCGCACATGACCATGCCTGGTCCTAGCTGCAGCGGCGACAGCCACATCTCCGTCTGCTGCAATATGGCGTCCCTCACCTCTGGGGCGCTGTGCTTCCTGTCGCCCAAGCTGATGAGCTTAAGCACCGCCTGCTGACGTCTCCCCGCGCCAGTGCTGCAACGCTTCCAGCTAGTGGCTGAGGGCGATGTTAAGGCAGAGGAGAAGGAGGAGGAGGAGGAGGAGGAGGAAGAGGAGGGGGGTTTATCAGAACCCGTGCTGGCAATCTTGGGCGGGGGTGGTAGGTAGGCCGTCTCTGTTTGCGACCCCGTCCCCGCTTCCACAACATTCACCCAGTGTGCCATCAAAGAGATGTATCGTCCCTGGCCGCAAGTGCTTGTCCACGAGTCGGTGGTCAAGTGGACCTTTGCGCTGACTGCGTACCTCAGGGCCTGCCTGATGTTACGCGACACGTGCTGGTGCAGGGCGGGGACGGCACTCCGGGAAAAGTAGTGGCGGCTGGGGACGGAATAGCGAGGTGCGGCAGCCGCCATCAGGTCGCGGAAGGCCTGCGTCTCCACAAGCCTAAACGGCAACATCTCCAGGGCCAGCAGTTTGGAGATGTGGCAGTTTAAGGCTTGGGCTTGGGGGTGACTCGAGGCGTACTTCCGCCTGCGGTCGAATGCCTGCGAGATGGACAGTTGATGGGACGAGGAGTGTGAAGGTGCAGGCGAAGATGCGGGGGAAGGGGAGGCAGCAGGAGAAGGCCCCAAAGTAGTCGAGGCAGAGGCAGATGTGGAGGTGTCTTGGCTGGAGGTCTGGACCGCAGTGGCAGCACACAACAAAGGGGAAGAGGCAGTGGCAGCAAGACCTGGCGCAGGTTGTATTGCGTTTGCTCTCTCCCACTCAGCCCAGTGCTTGACTTCCAAGTGATGCCGCATGCCTGAGGTGGTCATATTGCTCTTCTCAGAGCCCCTACTCAGTTTTGAAGGGCAGAGTGTGCAAACCGCGCTCAGTTTGTCATCCGCACAAACATTAAAAAATCTCCACACCACAGAAGTACGAGGCCTCGATGGGGGAGCTTCGCGCGACTGCCTGCTGCCGGGAACAGCTTCGGCCCTGCTGGCTGTGGCCTCACTTCTCTGTCTGGACTGTCCTCTGCCTGTGGACATCCCTCTGCCTCTGGACATCCCTCTGCCTCTGGACATCCCTCTGCCTCTTGCTGCCTTTTTCGGTGCTGCGCAGACCACCACCTCTCCACTGCTTTCCCCGCTGGACATCACCCCTGGCCAAGTGGGGTCGGTCATTTCGTCATCCACCACCTCCTCTTCCACTTCCTCACTCTGCTCCTCCTCCTGCCCACTGGACATTCCAACAGCCTCCCTTGATGGCAACTGCGTCTCATCACCATCATCGCTCATGATAACAGATGCTGGTTCAGGGTCCACATCAGCAGGAGATGGCGAATACTCAAGTGTTTGGGCATCACTACAAATTCCTCTGCTAGCTCCTGGGATTCTTCCGGCACATCTGAAAAAGGACCCGAAAAGAGCTCCTGGGAGGGGTCAATGGTGGGATGAATCTGTTGGCCAGGTGTGGAGGAAGGAGGGTCAGAGTGAGACTGTGTGGATGACTGGCTGGTGGACAACTGTGTGGAAGCGCTATCGGCTATCCATTGCACCACCTGTTCAACCTGCTCAGGCCTCAACAGCGGTGTAACCCACCCCCTGCTTAACTGTCCCATAAAGGCAGGGATTCTGGATGAGTGGGATCCTGGCTGACCCTCACCAGCACACATTGTATCCCCACTGGCTTCAACAAGGCCCCCAACAGCATTTCCGCGCCCCGTCCTCGTCCACGTCCGATTCCGCTAGCCCTATTTTTTTTTTGGTTACAATATTTTGCCTTCACAGCCGTATACTACCAGTTCAGACGGTGTGTATTAACACCACGTATATAAAATACTTTTGCAAGCACGCAGAACGCTCAGTACAGTAGACAAAGAAAAGGCCTTTTTTTTTAATATTTCTAGGTACACAGCCATGTACTAACAGGTCAGACGGTGTGTATTAACACCACGTATATAAAATACTTTTGCAAGCACGCAGAACGCACAGTACAGTAGACAAAGAAAAGGCCTTTTTTTTTATATATTTCTAGGTACACAGCCGTGTACTAACAGGTCAGACGGTGTGTATTAACACCACGTATATAAAATAATTTTGCAAGCACGCAGAACGCTCAGTATAGTAGACAAAGAAAAGGCCTTTTTTTTTATATTTCTAGGTACACAGCCGTGTACTAACAGGTCAGACGGTGGGTATTAACACCACGTATATAAAATAATTTTGCAAGCACGCAGAACGCTCAGTATAGTAGACAAAGAAAAGGCCTTTTTTTTTATATTTCTAGGTACACAGCCGTGTACTAACAGGTCAGACGGTGGGTATTAACACCACGTATATAAAATAATTTTGCAAGCACGCAGAACGCTCAGTACAGTAGACAAAGAAAAGGCCTTTTTTTTTATATTTGTAGGTACACAGCCGTGTACTAACAGGTCAGACGGTGGGTATTAACACCACGTAAATAAAATAATTTTGCAAGCACGCAGAACGCTCAGTACAGTTGACAAAGAAAAGTCCTTTTTTTTTTAATTTCTAGGTACACAGCCGTGTACTAACAGGTCAGACGGTGGGTATTTACACCTGGTATACAAAAAGGGTATTGCAGGCACACAGAACCCAGAACACTAGAGCCAAATAAACTGTAATTTGAAAAAAAAGTACACAGCCGTATACTGCCAGAAGATCAGATGGTGCATATACACACTAGGTATATAACAGGGTTTTGCGGCCAAAAAGAACGCAGAACAGTAGTGCCAAATATAGTTTGGTATGTAGCAGAGCACCTAATACACCACTAATGCCTCTCTCTGTCCCTACTCCAGCAGCTATCCCTGAATACAGCAGCCGTTCTCTGCAGAGTGTATATGGTAGTAAAGCTATCACTGTACTGCACTATAGTAGCCCTGATAAGGGCTTTTAATCACGCTCCTGCCTGTCCAACAGCTAAAACCTATCTGTCCCTTCTCCAGCCTCTGTCCCTGACTAAGTTCACGCAGCATATGCGAACGAGCAGGAAGAGCTGAGTTTTTAATATTCGAGGTCACGTGGTTTTTCCAGCCAATCCATGTAGACGCCGTTTTCGCGCTGCCAGCGTGCTCCGCGGGCCTGTCATACCCCCCCGCATGGTGATTGGTCGAAAAAGAGCGCCAGGGAAGGTGGGAGGGGAAACGAATTCTAAGTGCGCCATCGCCGTTATACTCGATTGAAATAGAGTATGCCGAATAGCGTAGTATTCGATCGAATACCGGCTCGATCGAACACTACTCGCTCATCTCTAATAAAAAACATGAGGAAATCTTACCCTGAACAAGGGGCTACCAAACAGTCGTAAATTCTCATTAATTAAGCTGACAAGTTTTAATATGGTCGGATCCTCATAGTCAAATCTACGATTGAGAAGTATGGCCACAATTATATTGGCGACAGCAGAATTCATACTCTTCAAGTTATCGAAAGGTTTTCCTGAAAGCATAATAAAAGATTTTAAAGTATAAATGTGTGAAATTTACAGTGGAAAAATGTAAAGATCGAGTGGTAAACAACATCGGGGTGCGAGCAGTGAATAGAGTAGGACCATCAGTGGATCCGGCTCCATACACTGTGGGTACCAGCTGTGCAATACAGACGCCACCTGGCTACAATGAAAGGTGTCAGAGATCTCATTAATTTAACCCATCAGATGCTGTGGTCAATAGCAACAGCAGCATCTGAGCTGTTAGACAGAGGTTGGAGGCGCCATCTGTCTTCCAGATTGTCATAGCAATCTGTCTGCTAAGCTGTCCCTCAGGCACACAAAGTCACTATTGACTGAGGCATCAAACGGGTTACGTGACTGAATGCTGTTGGCTTACCGTAGCCAAAAAAACCCTAGGCCTGTAGTTAAAAATTGTGGCATTAAAAAATACACCTCATCTAGCAAAAATCCACCTCATCTGGCACCCTTATCGATTGAGAAAACGGAGGTGTCTCTGTTTTGAATAAAATAGAGGATGAAAATGTTCACTCCTACTCCATTCACTATGGGAATGAAAAAGATAGCCAAGTGCAGTGCTCACCTGCAGTACCTGCATTGGTCCCAGAGACTTTGAATAAAGCAGTGGTAAACATGCTTGACCACAGTTCCATTCAAGCTGGGGACAGGAGATGCTTGTTCTGTCAGTGGGGGTCCCAATGGTCGAACCTGAATAGGTTATTTGTTGCCATTTTGGGATTACTCCTTTAAATAATTTTTGAAGAATCGCTCACCTTCATAAGATTTAAACTTCTGCACCAGAGACTCGGCCTCATCAATGATCTTATTTTCTATACTCTTTTTTCCCATTCCATAATCTCGTAGTGTGGAGAGAGTAAATCTTCTCATCACCTTCCAGTTATTTCCATTAGCCAGGATGATGCCTGCATATGACAGATACGCATGATGTTAGGCAGGTCAGAGGGGCTCTGCTTTTCCAACATACGACGTTTGGAAAAAAATTTTGAATGTCAATGATGACATTTTAATTTAATGAAACCAGTTGGGACATTTTTGGGTGCCACCCTAATCTGCCTCACAAGAATTCACAAAAAAACCCCATTGCTTAGACGCCCTTTTTGGGGCACATTTGCATAAGCCTTGCCCTCTATGTGGACTATTTTAAAAATTCTGCAAAAACTGGGAGGCACTGAATACAAATTATTGCCTGTCTGGCATAGTATGTGACAGTAGAATAAGTAAGCACCCTGGGGGGTCAAAAGGTGTAACCAACCAATTTGCTTGCATTTCACCAGTGGCAAATTATGGAGCATTTCCTTCATGTAAGACAATGGCAGGTAAAATATTTCCCTATTACACCCTCAATTGTCTTCTTTTTGTTTGCAGGAAATATGGCTCCTTTATGTGAAATTTACTTGTCTGCAAAGGAAGACAAGTTTTCACATTCGCTCATCTCTAATTGCTGAGAAAATAAACTGTAAGATATACAGTACTTTTCTAGAACAGCAGAAACTTATCAATTCAGTTTTACAAGTTTTAGTGTATTTAAGCCTTAAAGGATTTCATACTTTTTTCGGTAAAAGCCATGCCATGGAATTCAAACAGTTAATTTATACTCATACAGAGCTGCCTTTCCATCATCTTAGATTGGCCATAGCTAAATGGAAAGATGTACATGCTATTCTAGCTTCAAGTGGTTGTCTAGACTTGCGCGCATAAAAACTATTGCAAACCAGCCTATTGTACCTATTAAAAAAAAAAAAAAAACATAGTAAATTGCCACCCCATTCTGACTCTTTTCTGTGGTCTTCTGGATGAATGTGGCCACATGCATGGTCAATGACTAGCTAAAGCAGTGATGTCTCCCTAAGTGGCACATAACCCAGCAGTGATGTGCAGCTTAAAGACATGTCATTGCTGAGGCCAGTCATTGGCCCCAGTTGTGCATGTGACCCTATCCAACCAGAAGTTTATCAGATGTTAGGCTTGAAATTAAAAAAAAAAAACAAGAATAAAGCTAGACTACCCATTCAATGTCTAAATGATCACTTACTTTTTTTCATATGTCTTAAAGGGAAGATATCATAATGCATTTTCAGAGCAGGAGAAGTGGGGGTGCCTAAGATAATTGTGTCTATTCCCCTGTTCATTGATTTCTGTAAATCAACATTTCCTCATTCCATGGTTCCTCATGGGATGGACTCTGTGTGATGCTACTTCTGTGCTGAGTACTATTACCCAATAACATGTCCACACTCTGCTGCTTCATGTTGTTTTACTGAAACATTAAGTGAAAGATTGCTGTCTTCTTTTTCCTGTTTTGCACTGCTAAGATTTTTAGTGGCTGAACAGGTCTCTACACACTTATAGAAGAAAAGGGAAACTTCATGCTCATCCAAGGTAAGAATGATGCCAATTTTTGGGTAATATGTACCATAGTTGGAGTAGCCATTGAAGAAGTATTTCAGTGAGGAAAGCTTCTTATAAGTATGCAAAATGATTGTGGCTAATCCAAAGGGCATTATCCTGAAAGTCCCCTGGTTTATAACTTTGAATTCTAATACAGGGATCTGATCTTTGCTGCAGGGGAGCCACCAGGCCACTACCTCCTGAAGTAATATCTTTGTGGTTAACAGCTAACCCACAGGGATCAAAGACAGAAGTACGGGGTAAGAAGGGAACAGGCAAATCGGAAGTCAGGAACAGGCTTTGGTCAGGGGTCAGACAGAGTATCAGGTCACAGGTCTGTGAAGGGCAGTAAATGGTCAGTATGGAGGCTAGTAGTGTTGGGCAAGCATGCTCGTCCGAACACTAATCTCACTCAAGCATCGCAATTCTCGGTACATTGTGGTGTTTGGACGAACACCGTGTGTGCTCGAGTCTCCTCCCTGCACGTTTGTTGGCTGCTATGCAGCCAATAACTGTGCGGGTCAGGCCTGGAAAACACTCTAATGCCGTAGCCATGTTTGCTACTGGCATTACAGCGATTGCCTGGTCACAACGCGTCATCGGGTACTATATAGCACCCGTTGATGCGTGGCTCAGCACAGTTAAGTCAGGGAGAGCTGCAGGAGAAGGGAGAGATCGTGTAGAGATAGTGTTAGACGTGGTTTTAGAAAGTGTTTAGAGGATTTTGAGACCCAAAAGTCCTTTTAAAGACTACTGTTTTACCTGGCAGCAACCTTTATTATTAGTGCAATCTGCGCTAAATTGACTATAATTGTTTGGCCTCTGGTGACAGTGACACAACCTGCGCTACATCTCTTGTGTTACATTTGCGCATCCTAAATATCTGTGACATTGAGTGTAAGTTATTTGCACATACACTTACAAGACCTGTGCTACTGTAAGTGTGACATACTTGCATATACCATTATACCATTTAATATGCACAAAGCAAGCAGTAAAGGACGGGGAAGTGCTGCTGATGGTGCACGCAGAGGCCGTGGCGAAACTGTGACTGCTGGCAGAGCACAAGAAACACACTCATCCACGATACCTAGCCTTGTGTACCAGTTTCCAGGGTGGTGCATGACACAGTGCAACCAGGTGGTTGGTTGGATTGCAGCAGATAATGCATCCAGTCCAGTCTCAGTAGCCAAGAATCTGGTCAACAGAATTCTCATCCTGATCATCCTTCCTCCCACTATGGAGAGTCTTGGCAAATAAGTGAGCTATTTTCATTGTCATTTCTTGATTTGGGCCTCTCGCCAAGCCTGCTTGAAGAGGGAAATGATGAGATCTTGTGTACTAATTCCCAAACTATTGAGCATCCACAGTCAGAAGAAGATGATGATGGGGAACGGCAATTAGTGTCTCAAGAAGTTGATGATGAGGATGAGACAGTTATCAACAGCAATTAGTGTCTCAAGAGGGTGATGATGAGGATAAGACAGAGTTGTCAATAAGTGAGGTTTTTGTTAAGTCAACAAGTTAGGAGGAGGACCAGAGTAAGGAAGTGAAAGAGGAGGTGGTGAACAATGAAATCACTGACCCAACTTGGGAAGGTGGCAAACCGAGCGTGGACAGCAGTACAGAGGGGACGGGATCTGCAACACCACAACAGGCTGGAAGAGGCAGTGGAGTAAAAGGGAGAAGGCGGGCCACACCAAACTGACCTGCAACTGTTCCCCCGGAGCACCCCCTTGCGGAAATCTCCCTTGCCAAAGGGTAGGTGTTCCACAGTCTGGCTCCATTTTTTTGAGGAATATGCGATGAACGATAAAAGAATTGTCATTTGCAACCTGTGCCATACCAAAATGAGTAGGGGTGTGAACACTAGCAACCTGACCACCACTAGCATGCTCTGCCACATGGTATCATTTCCCTGACGCAAACTGGGTGAACGTTGTGAAGGCCGGGAGCGAGTCGTACCCTGGGATGGCACAGGTGCTACCAATTCCAAGGATTGCGGACCCTACTTCCATCAGGATTTCCGGCACCACCTACATTAATGGCTACAAACCCCCTTTTCCTCCTCCACCTCCTCCTCCACTTTCACCTCTGAATTCTCATCTTGCAGCACCAGTCAGCCATCAGTCAGTAGCTGGAAGCAGTGTAGCACTGCAGTGGGGAAGCGACAACAGCCCGTGCTGAAACTGATTTGCTTAAGTGACAAACAGCACACCACCGCAGAGCTGTGGCAGGGTATAAGGACCAGGCTGAGTTGTGGCTCTCACCATTCAAGCTACAACCAGGCATGGTTGTGTCTGATAATGGCCGTAAATTGGTGGAAGCTTTGGAGCTCGGCAAGCTCACACAAATACCATTGATTCAGTGGTTTCTCAAAACCTACCCCAATTTGCCTGAGCTACTGGTGAAGGTGCACCGCATGGGTGCCCATTTCCTAAAGTCATCTACAGCTGCTGTCAGTCTGGCAACGCTGCAGCAGCGCTTGCAATTGCCAGCTCACTGACTGTTGTGCAATGTGAGCACGCACTGGAACTCCATATTCCACATGTTGGCCAGGCTTTGCGAGCAGCAGAGGGCAGTAGTGAAATACCAACTGCAACATGGATGTCGCCTTTCCAGTCAGCTTCCACTCTTCACAAGTGATGAGTGGGCATGGATGTCTGACCTCTGTGATGTTTTACACAACTTTGAGGAATCTACACAGATGGTGAGCGGCGATGCCGCTATTATCAGCGTAACCATCCCACTTCTGTGTCTACTGAAACGCTCGCTGCTCACAATTAAGGCGGACGCTTTGCATGTGGAAGAGGTAGAGATGGGGGAAGACAGTACACAGGATGATAGCCAGACCACCTTCAGTTTGTCTTCTCAGCGTGAATTGGATGATGATGGGGAGGAGCAGAATATGGTTGCCTCCGCTACAGAGGATACTACCCATAGCAGGTTTATTCCATCTCTTCAGTGTGAATGGGTCAAAGAGGAGGAAGAGGATAAGGAGATTGAGAGTCATCCTCCTGGTGAGGACAGCGAATTCTTGTCTGTTGGGACTCTGGCACACTGGCTATCTTTATGTTATGCCGCCTTTCCCATGACCCTCTCGTTATATTTTGGCCAACACGGATTACTGGTTGTTCACACTTCTCGACCCCCACTACAAAGAGAACTTCCCATCTCTCATTCCTGTGGTGGAGAGGACAAGTAAAATGGTGCAACACCAGAAGGTCCTTGTGGAAAAATTTCTCCAAAAATTTCCAGCTGACAACGCTGGTGGCAGAGGACATAGTTCCTTGGGAAACCGAGGAGGGGAGCAGAGGAGAACACACAACAGTTCCAACAGAGGCAGGGCAACACTCTCCAAGGCCTGGGACAGTTTTATGACACCCCGCCAGCACCCTCACCCTGATGTGTGGCCTAGTGTCACAAGGAGGGAAAAGTTTTGGAAGATGGTGAAGGAGTACGTAGCTGACTGTGTCAGCGTCTTCAGTGATCCCTCTGTGCCGTATAATTATTGGGTGTCTAAGCTGGACATGTGGCATGAACTGGCGCTCTACGCCTTGGAGGTGCTGACCTGCCATGCCACCAGTGTTTTGTCAGAGCGGGTATTTAGTGCCGCTGGGGGCATAATTACTGATAAGCGCATCCACCTGTCAACTGAAAATGCTGACAGGTTGACTTATCAAAATGAAAAAGGCCTGGATTGCCCCTGACTTCTCTACTCCACCAGAGGAAAGCAGCTTAACATAAAGGCACTTTAAATATGGCTTTTATTGTGAATTAAATACACTGTATTCCCATGCACCCCTTCCACCACAAAAAAGGGTATATGGTTCAAACTTTTCTCGTCCTCCTCCTCCTCCTCCATCATATCAACATGCTCAGTGTCGGACTGGGGTGCCTAGGGTCCACCAGTAAAATTTATTTTGGGGGCCCACCGTACGGATATAATCAAATATAATAAATAATCTAACAAGTTTTTTATATAAACATAGGCTGGTGGAGGTGCTGTACATTGAATATATGTATGTAGTGCAGTAAGTCTACTGTGTTATGTGCCACTTGTGCAGGGGGTGGGAGACTAGGGGCCCACTTTGCTCAGGGGCCCACCGGCGGATTCACCTTTACCCCTGTGGCCCAGTCCGAGCCTGAACATGCTTATTATTCTGCCCTCGCTCCTAATGTTTTAGAGGGTCACCAGCAGGCCCTCACCCTAATGTTTTAGATGGTCAGATCAGCAGCAAGCCCTCGCCATTAATGTTTTAGAAGGTCACCAGCAGGCCCTTGCTCCTAATGTTTTGAGTGTCACCACATCGATTATAATTTTTCAAGGGTGTGTATGATGCCCTCCTTTATGTGTAATAAAGGGTGTATTGGAGTGCCTGTTCCTTGTATTTTTTGGTAGCCCTTTCACTTAATGCATAGGCTTTATGAGTCCCACTACCTGAACAATTGTACCACAATGTGAATGAGACCGTTCTTTATGTGATATACAGGTTGTATCGTAGTGCCTCTTCCTTGCAATTTTTGGCAGCCCTTGCACTTTATGTGCAAGTAAATATACAGGAAAGACTGTTTCCTAACAATCTTCCCTCTAAAATCGATTTTGTCTTCAGTTTTTTTTACGTATTATTGTCAGTCTGTAAAAGTGCCGTAATACTCGGACGTGACTCACAACAATAGTACCCCTCAAGATGGAACCCCAGGGATATAAAACTTCAATCACTAAGGGTATTAACCCTGAAAAAACCCTTTTATATGCTCTGTAAGCTAATAGATCTGCCTGTAGTTGTCTAAAAATAGCACACTTCCCCTCCCGACATGTTTCGCCGCGATGCGGCTTCGTCAGGGGAGGTAGGGGTATAGAATATTAAAGAGCTAACCCACAAGGGGATATAGGACAAATTCTCGAGACCTGTGGTGAAGTCACACAATAACCACAAATATCCCTGAGGGAAAATATACAAGAATAATATAAAAATACAAGGATAGTGATCAGGGTTACCCCTGTCAATGGAATAGTAGCAACCAACTATATACCACACAATATAAATTTAGTTAACACAGCCAATCAATATTTGAGGATATACCTGCCCTAGTTGATAGTTTTAATAGTTTTCCTTTGGCCTTGGTCAGTTTTATCTTAATAATAAATAAAGGTTATTTTTTATCTAATTGATGGTACCCATATAAAAGGGTTTTTTCAGGGTTCATACCCTTAGTGATTGAAAGTAATACTCGGACAACATAGTTCCCAGCAGCAACCTGGGAGTCCAAGATGCATCCAGATATCCTCCCCATGCTGTTCCCAAACCATTTCTGTGGTGTTTCCATCAATTTCTGACCTTTTCCTGTGAGCCAGACACCGTCCCCTCTTCAGAGCATCAGAGCAAGAGGTTCCTGGTTTAGTGCTCTGACTTCCATTGTGCTCTGATGCTCTGTAGAGCACTCGAGCATCCCAAAGTGCTCTACTCGAGCACCCGAGCACTTTGGTGCTCCATCAGCACTAGAGGTCAGTCAAAGATCAGGCAACAGAGTGTCAGCGCATCTGTGTCGGCACAACTTTGCTGGAACTAGCAAGCTGTAGGGAAAGGGGCCTTAAAGGGGTTTTCAACATTATCGGACCTTACATGGTGGCCAATCCGTGGTGGTGATCATACTTACCTGGTCCCTACCGATGAGCCCAATCTTTGTCGTTCCATGGCTGGCTCTTCATCACCCTGATCTAAACATCCTGTAGATAAAAGGGCATGTGAATGCTGCAGACAATATCTAGTTGCAGTGGTGACCTACTTCCCTTCAATCAATCATCTGTGAGGTCTGATACAAAGTTGAACAATCCCTTTAACTATACAAATGTGTTAAGCCATTGGTTGGTGTGAATTAGGGTGTTCACTATCCCTTTAAAGGAGTATTAAGGAAAAAAAATACAATTCAACAGCACTCTGCAAACCGAATAAAGTACAAAAATGCCATAGTAATAGTAAATATTCTGGTGCTAATGCTACGCTTATTTAGTAAATTTGAGATTCTTGGCAAATATATTTTGTACAAAATTATTTGGGCCCATCTGCCAAACATCAAGGCGATCTCTGTAAGAAGGGAACTTAAAGAGGCTCTGTCACCAGGTTTTAACCTATGTATTTTAATACATAGGTTAAAACCCCTTAACTTCCTTAAGTGCGCACAAGGATGAAAGCGCTTGCAGTGTTCGGCACTGCAAGCGCTATTGCGCACGCGCTGGTGCGATCGGACTGCGCAGGCGCGGGATTTCAGCGCTAGGCCAAACGGTCTAGCGCTGTCAGTCACTTTACAGTCACTTTACAGAGGGGCGTGGACTTCGGCATGGGGGAGAGCCTCGGGCCCGGGGGGGGCGGTGAAGAAGCGGTGCTCAGGAGGAAAGAGCCCGCCCCCCGGTGCTCCGAAGGCTCATTAGCATAATGTTTTAACTTCGTTTTTCAGCACAACCGATGCGCTATACTCTGCAATAAAGGTATGTGAGAAAATACATAGGTTAAAACCTGGTGACAGAGCCTCTTTAACACTAAATGTTACCTGTTATATGCCATAATGGCCACCATAAATTTCAGGGAGTGCATGCTGAGCCCACTCTATACCTCTCCTGGTGCCAAAAGGCTTCCTGTCTGCCCCATAGGCTGATTTTAATTAGTGTAAGTATAAAGCTGTAGCCTGCTCTCCCTGCACACTTGCCTTTAAAGGAGTATGCCCATTACAGACAATGGGGCATAGTGCTAGCATATGCCCGCATTGTCTGATAGGTGAGGGTCCCACCTCTAGCACCTGTACCTACAACGAGAACAAAGTGGAGAGAGTTGTGGCTGGCCACGACCAAGTGCTGCTCCCATACAAGTAAATGGGAGCACGCAGCGTGCGCAGTGCACCCTCCACTACTTTTCCCGCTGTAGGTGTGGGTCCCAGAGATGGGACCCGCATCTATCAGACAATAGGGGCATATCCTAGCAATATGCCCCTATTAACTGTGATGGCAAAACCCCTTTAAGAGTCAGAGGGAGGGCGAGCCCTGTTGGAAAAGAGGAGGCTTCAGCCGGAAGAAGAGCGGGATAGCTGTGCCTCCCACCCACCATTAGGCATTAGGTTGAGCTCACTGGAGAAACAGGAGAAGAGTGAGTGAAGTGGTTCCCATGCTCAGGAGAGTGGGATAGTAGTGGGCATGAGCCACTGATGTAAAAATGAGAGGCATTTTTGGTTTCCTGAAACACTTTCCAGCTTCTTTTATTGGTATTGGACAACTTGTGCAAATGTACAGTATATAAACCTTTGCTGTATTTTCCACTTGAGATTTAAAATTGCCATAAACATGACATGAAGATTTAATATAGAGGAAAAAAAGAATTACCATGATCCTTCATTGTTCTAGAAAACACCCTTGGTTTTGGCCGGTTCAAAAAATCATCAACATGGTTGATCAGGGCATCTTTAATGGTTTCCAAACCACATAGGACAACAATTTTTGACATTCCTATCTGGACACTAAAGACTGTGCCATACTCCTTAGACATCTGTGAATACAAGAATGCTCATATAATTGAGCTGTTGGAAATGAATATCAGTAAGGTTAGAGTTCAATTTGTCATTGACTTTTTAGGGCTGTATGAAGGTTACCAGTTCAGTTTAGATATTGTAGTAGGTTTACCTATTGATATACATTTCAGTGTATTTCTCATACATTTATGATACAGTATATGATAGGTCATCATTGTCAGACTGGTGGTGGTCCAACTGCTGTTACTCCTGCAGATGACTAGAACAGGTAGGACATGGAAATCTAGGAAAGTGCTATAACACCATCCACTGTTGTCTCTGCTTATATTTTTCCCTGAGACTGAATCATTGTCCATTGACTGTAGTAGGCCCCCAATGACCACGAAAAAGCTAAGTGGAGCATACAGAAGACTAACTAGCGAAGCACTTCCTAATACCACCGCCATTTTGCTCTAGGTATGAGCAAGTTTCTCAGAAGACAGAACCCATTAATCAGATGAAGGTACTGTATATCCTAGAAATCTTTCCATCAATGAAATAACCCTTCTAAATATGCCAAACCCCTGAAGCTTTTGGTTTAATTTCTTACCACCAAACGTTGGGAGACAGCAATAAAAGCTGCATAATACTGTACCTCAACAAATGTCCTGTATGGTTTTGTCATGTCAATCTTTAGGATATTTCCAATGATTGGTAAGGGTTTTGGTCCAGGTGGAAATTTTTTATTAACATCTTGGTTCTGTTTTTTAGCAAAAATGACCAAAAATAAAAGTATGATAACAGATAGAAGAATTGTGATGGGGTCCATGGCAGGCATCTCTTCTAAAATTCTATAGAGGAAAGATAAGAGGAGTGATCTGTATTAGATACAGTATATCACCTTAGACCAATGGTGATTTTTTTCAAAATAATAATATATATTTAATCAGTCTAGATCTTGTGAGGTGGTGGCCGAGGATTCCCCTTTAAAAAAACAGGCAGACCATAGTAGTTAAGCATCATATTTTGTTCACACAATAGTATTACAATGCTTGATGGTGACAATTTCTCATACAAGGCACAGAAGGTTACTGGTTTCATTCATTCTAGGTGGCTCCTCTCTGTCCCTCTCATAAGCCTTGTGGAGTAGCGTTCCAAAATAAGAGTGCACACTGCCATTTTGGCATTATCACCTTCTCCTGCCAGCCAAAAAAAAAGTCTAGTCTCAGTGCCAGCTACTGTGACCAAGCATGGTGGTGGTGCCACAATGTTCTGCACACTGGTGCTCCCAGCAAGCCAGGGCCTAGTGCTGGGCACCAAACAAACACAAACCGTTCAAAACGACATAAATGAATTAAATATGATATATACTGGACAATACAAACAAACACTACTGTTCCTGACATAGATTTACTACATTTTCCATACCGGACCACTAGGGGGAGCTTACTACATATAGATTCTACAGCTTTCATTGATTCTAATAGTAACTGTATAAAATCCTATGCGCTGAACTCCCCCTAGTGGTGGCTGCGCAGAAAGTTTTATAATATTCTGTTTGAAGGGAAGCAGGAGATTTATCTATACATTTTTGTCAGTTGTCTGGTATAGAAATTGAGAAATTTGGTGTTCAGAATTAACATCATATTAATGAAGAACCTGTAACAAGTTTTCTGACATAAAGTTGGTGAGGTGGAGGGCAACTTTAATTATTTTTTAATTTAAGGTAATTTCCTCTTAAATATATGGTAAGTTCGTAAAAAATCTAGAGAGTCATGCTTTACATTTTGGGTTGCCTTGGAGTGTTTGACAAACGTGTACTAAGAAACTGGGGCAGGGGGCCCATACTAAGTTGTACTATGGCGCCCTATAAGATCTATGCCAACAAAACAGTGTCTTAACGTAAACCATATTTAAGCAGTGTCTCCAAATAATACAGTCTGTTTACCTTAAGAGGGTAATGTTTCCCCTCTTATGAGCTGGCATTATAGGGACTTTCATGTACGGGAACTAGCATGACTATGACTATAAACTGTAAAAATTACTAAGAGAGACTACTTATAGTCCTATCAGCAGTACAAAGGCTGGCACAGTTAACAGGCATTACTATTAGACTGGCTCTGTTAAAGTGCCACTAACAATTACATTATGTTGCTTTTATATTATGTAATAATTATAGTTTGGAAATCTTTCTTCCTTACGTGAAAATCTTTACAGATGGTTCCGTCTACTCTCTTCTGCCTTCTTGTTGAGGACGGTGAGGCTTTGGATAATAATTGACTATTTCATTGAAGAATGAGCTGAACTTTGATTACAGACACTGATTTCAGCAACTAGATTCAACAACACAAAATGTTCTCTAAATATCCGCTCTCTTAACTCTTTATAGGGGTTGTCCAGCTTTGGGACACGTTTAGGCAGCCCCTTCCCATCACCACCGCACCTGTAAAGGAATCACACAATACTTATCTACCTTACCTTACCCTGCCTGTCATTTCTGGCTCCTTTGGTCCCCGCTTGTCAACGTGACCCTAATCCACTCAAGGAGTCAACAAGCAGGCGGGGAGGGGGGACTGCTTATAATTCTTTCAAAGCTGGGAACTCCTTTAAAACCTCCACCAGTATTGGTTAAAGCGATCGGTCATCACAGTGCCTTCTTAACCCTTTCCCGACCAGCGCTGTACATGTACGGCGCTGGTGCGGTGCGGGGACATGACGCCCGCTCGCCCGTGTGGCGGGCGTCATTGCCGGCAAGTCTCTGCTGTTTCTAACAGCAGAGACTTGCCGATACTTACCGCCATCGGCGGTGTCTTCCTGGGCCTTCTGATGCCGTGATCACACGTGTACAGATGCCCCGAGTGGCCAATCGGGGTGTCTGTACACCATATGAAAACTGTAATCCTCGCTGGTGAGGATTACAGTTTTCAAACTGCAATTCTTATTCTGGCCACTAGATGGCAGGCCAGGATAAGAAATGAGCAATTTTTGGATTTATCTCCATCTAGTAAATCTCTGATTGCTCATAAAGAAAAAAAAAACACAATATATTAGCTCATTTGAGCTTTAAAACAATCACAAAAAATTTTTTAAAAAATGTTAAAAAATATATAAAAAATAAAAAATATATAAAAGTTCAAATCACCCCCCTTTCCGTATAATTAAAAAATAAATACCTAAATAACAATATATAGACATCATGGGTATCACCATGACCGAAAACGCCAGTACTTTTAAAAATTCCAATATGGCGAACTTATAAAGGCCTACTTTATAATTATTTTATCACTATCAAAACGCAGGAAAAACTATACATATTAGGTATCGCCAGATTCGTACTGACCAGTAGAATGAAAGTAACTGGTCAGTTTAATGAACATCGAATGTCGTAAATAAAAAACCCGGAAAACTGTAGCGGAATAGCATTTTTTTTTTTGCAATTTCACCTGATTTGGAATTTTGTTTCCCGCTTCCCACTACACCATATGCAATACTAAATGGTGGCGTTTGAAAGTACAACTTGTCCCGCAAAAAACAAGCCCTCATACAGCTATGTGAACAGAAAAATAAAAAAGTTATGGCTGTATGAAGGCAAGGAGCAAAAAACGAAAACGCAAAACCGAAAAAACCTCCGGTCGTGAAAGGGTTAATATATAGTGTATGAAGGTGTATAAAACATTCATATATAGTTTATGTAGGTGTATGGAACATTCATATATAGTGTATGTAGGTGTATGAAACATTCATATATAGTGTATGTAGGTGTATGGGACATTCATATATAGTGTATGTAGGTGTATGGAACATTCATATATAGTATATGTAGGTGTATGGAACATTTATATATATCGTATATGTAGGTGTATGGAACATTCATATATAGTGTATGTAGGTGTATGGAACATTCATATATAGTGTATGTAGGTGTATGGAACATTAATATATAGTGTATGTACTGTAGGTGTATGGTACATTCATATATAGTGTATGTAGGTGTATGGGACATTCATATATAGTGTATATAGGTGTATGGTACATTCATATATAGTGTATGTAGGTGTATGGGTCATTCATATATAGTGTATGTAGGTGTATGGGACATTCATATATAGTGTATATAGGTGTATGGAACATTCATATATAGTGTATGTAGGTGTATGGAACATTCATATATAGTGTATGTAGGTGTATGGAACATTCATATATAATATATGTAGGTGTATGGGACATTCATATATAGTGTATGTAGGTGTATGGGACATTCATATATAGTGTATGTAGGTGTATGGAACATTCATATATAATATATGTAGGTGTATGGTACATTCATATATAGTGTATGTAGGTGTATGGGACATTCATATATAGTGTATGTAGGTGTATGGAACATTTATATATAGTGTATGAAGGTGTACGGAACATTCATATATAGTATATGTAGGTGTATGGTACATTCATATATAGTGTATGTAGGTGTATTGAACATTCATATATAGTGTATGTACTGTAGGTGTATGGGACATTCATATATAGTGTATATAGGTGTATGGGACATTCATATATAGTGTATGTAGGTGTATGGGACATTCATATATAGTGTATGTAGGTGTGTGGAGCATTTATATATAGTGTATATAGGTGTATGGAACATTCATATATAGTGTATGTAGGTGTATGATACATTCATATATAGTGTATATAGGTGTATGGGACATTCATATATAGTGTATGTAGTTGTATGGGACATTCATATATAGTGTATGTAGTTGTATGGGACATTCATATATAGTGTATATAGGTGTATGGGACATTCATATATAGTGTATATAGGTGTATGGGACATTCATATATAGTGTATGTAGGTGTATGGGACATTCATATATAGTGTATGTAGGTGTATGAGACATTCATATATAGTGTATGTAGGTGTATGGCACATTCATATATAGTGTATATAGGTGTATGGAACATTCATATATAGTGTATGTAGGTGTATTGGACATTCATATATAGTGTATATATTGTAGGTGTATGGGACATTTATATATAGTGTATGTAGGTGTATGGGACATTCATATATAGTGTATGTAGGTGTATGGAACATTTATATATAGTGTATATAGGTGTATGGGACATTCATATATAGTGTATATATTGTAGGTGTATGGGACATTTATATATAGTGTATATATTGTAGGTGTATGGAACATTCATATATAGTTTATGTAGGTGTATGGGACATTTATATATAGTGTATATAGGTGTATGGGACATTCATATATAGTGTATATAGGTGTATGGGACATTCATATATAGTGTATGTAGGTGTATGGGACATTCATATATAGCGTATATAGGTGTATGGAACATTCATATATAGTGTATGTAGGTTATGGGGCATTTATATATAGTGTATGTAGTAGTGTGGAAAATGCTTAGACAACATATTTAGATAAGCCTGCCTGAAAAGATGTGCTTTTAGGGCACTTTTGAAGGTAGGGAAGTTGTGAATTGACCTAATATTCAGGGGCAGAGCATTCCAGAGAGTAGGTGCTGCTCGAGAGAAGTCTTGAAGACGGGAGTGAGAGGTGCGAATTATGGAGGATATTAATCTTAGGTCACTAACAGAACAGAGAGCAGAAGTAGGGTGGTAGAAGGAGATGAGGGAAGTTATGTATGGAGGGGCAGTACTGTGGAGAGCTTTGTGGTTGAGGGTAAGAAGTTTGAACTGTATTCTGTGGTGGATGGGCAACCAGTGAAGTGACTGGCATAGAATAGTAGCATCACTGTAACGGGAGGACAGATAGGTGAGCCTGTCTGCAGCATTTAGGACAGACTGAAGGGGGGAGTGTTTAGAGAGAGGGAGACCGATTAGTAATGCATTGTAGTAGTCAAGACGAGAATGAATCAAGGCAACAACAAGAGTTTTTGCCGTTTACACCATAAGAAAAGGGTGGATTCTGGCAATGTTCTTGAGGTGCAGACGACAGGATCGTGTAAGTGATTGAATATGGGAAGCAAAGGAAAGATCAGAATCAAATGTGGCCCCGAGACAGCGGGCATGTTGCACCGGAGTTATGATAGTACCACAGACCGAGATTGAAATATCAAAATTAGGTGGGTTAGTAGATGGGGGAAAGACAAGAAGTTCAGTTTTGGAGAGGTTTAGTTTTAGATACAGAGAGAACATGATGTTAGAGACAGCTGCCAGACAATTACTGGTGTTTTGGAGTAAAGCAGGGGTGATTTCGGGGTATGAAGTGTATAGTTGGGTGTCATCAGTATAGAGATGGTACCGAAAGCCGAATCTACTGATAGTCTGTCCAATGGGGGCTCTATAAAGGGAGAAGAGTAGAGGACCTAGTACTGAGCCCTGAGGAACGCCAACATCAAGAGGAAGAGGAGAAGAAGAAGAGCCAGCAAATGATACACTAAAGGAGCGGCCAGAGAGATAGGAAGAGAACCAAGAGAGAGCAGTGTCTTTAAGGCCAATCGAGTGGAGCATAGTGAGGAGGAGTTTATGGTCTACTGTATCAAATGCTGCAGAGAGATCCAAAAGAATCAGTAGAGAATAATCCCTATTTCTTTTTGCTGTTAGGAAATCGTTAGACACTTTAATAAGGGCAGTTTCTGTAGAGTGAAGAGGGCGAAAGGCAGATTGTAAGGGGTCAATAAGAGAGTGAGAGCAGAGAGATAGCTTATTAAGCGAGAGTAGACAAGACGTTCAAGGAGTTTAGAGATGAAAGGGAGATTAGAAACCGGTCAGTAGTTAGCAGCACAGTCGGATCAAGAGATGTTTTTTTTAGTAGTGGGGTTATCACAGAGTGTTTGAAAGAGGAGGGAAAAATACCAGAAGAGAGAGAGAGGTTAAAAATTGTAGTTAGGTGAGTGATGACAGCCGGGGAGAGGGACTGGAGGAGGTGTGATGGAATAGGATCACTGCTGCAGGTCGTGGGCCTAGAAGAAGAGAGAAGCCTGGAGACTTCTTCCTCTGTTATAGGGTCAAAAGAGGAGAGAGAGCATGTGGAGGAATAAGAGGAGGAGGATTGAGATTTGGGGACTAGGGGATTATTTCCTGCCGGATGCTGGCAATCTTGTCCCTGAAGTAGATGGCCATGCCGTCAGCCCAGAGGTCAGTGACTGGTTCTGGAATTTTGGGGCTTAGAAGGGAATGAAAAGTATCAAAGAGTCGTTTTGGGTTATTTGAGAGTGAGGAGATGAGAGAGGTGAAGTACTTTTGTTTTGCAATGTTGAGAGCCAAACTGTATGTTTTGAGCATAAATTTATAGTGGAGGAAGTCTGCTGATATTTGTGATTTTCTCCATATGCGTTCTGCACATCTGGAGTAGCGCTGGAGAAAACGCGTTTCAGATGTATGCCAGGGTTTCCATGTTCTACGTCGGAAGGGTCGGATTGATATTAGAGCAACTTCATCTAGGGTGGTTTTGAGGGTCTGGTTGTAGTGATTGGCAGCCAAGTCTGGACAGGAGAGGGAAGAGATTGGGGTAAGAGCTAATTGCAGGGTGTTAATAAGCTGCTGGCAGTTAATGGTGTGCAGGTTTCTGTAAGTGTGAAAAGTAGGACTGTCATGAGAAGAGTGAGAGGTCTTAATAGTAAAGGAAAGAAGATTGTGGTCAGAAAGTGCGAAGGGTAAGTTACTAAAGTTTAGAACTGAGCAGTGACGGAAGAAGACTAGATCAAGTGTATTGCCCTGTTCATGTGTGTCAGAGGAAGAAAGTTGTGATAGGCCAAGAGAGGAGGTTAAAGAAAGAAGATGAGTGGCTGATCGGGAGATAGGATCATCAATGGGGATATTAAAATCACCCATAATAAGAGTTGGTGATTCAATCCTCGGCGTGGGTAGAACCTGTGCCATCCCAGGGTACGACTCGCTCCCAGTCTCCACAACGTTCACCCAGTGTGCCATCAGGGAAATGTAGCGTCCCTGGCCAGAAGCGCTTGTCCATGTGTCAGTTGTTAAGTGGACCTTGCCAATAACTGCGTTGGTCAGGGCATGGGTTATGTTTCTGGACACATGCTGGTATAAGGCAGGGACGGCACACCGGGAAAAATAGTGGCGGCTGGGGACTGCGTAACAAAGGACAGCCGCCGCCATCAGGCTGCAAAAGGCCTCGGTGTCCAACAGCCTAAGCGGCAACATTTCCAGGGCCAGCAACTTGGAAAGTTGAGCGTTTAGAGCTATGGCCTGTGGGTGCATGGCAGGGTATTTGCGCTTGCGTTCAAATGCCTGGGGTAAGGACATTTGAACGCTGCGCTGGGACACTGAAGTGGACGTGCTGGCTGATGGTTCCTGAGAAAGTACAGCTGCAGGGCGGGAGGCATCTGGGCCTGCGTCTTGGACAGCAGGCAACAGAGGGGAAGAGGAGACAGTGGTGTGACCTGCAGACACAGATCGTGGACCCAGGCGTTCGGCCCACCTTTTAGGGTGCTTTGCTGACATGTGTCGGATCATGCTGGAGGTGGTCAGGTTGCTGGTGTTTACGCCACTGCTCATCTTGGTATGGCACAGGTTACAAATTACTAACCGTTTATCGTCAGCACTTTCCTCAAAAAACCGCCAGACTGTGGAACACCTAATCCTTGGCAAGGGAGCTTGCCACAAGGGGCTGCTTCAGGGAACAGTTGTGGGTCTGATTGGCATGGCCTGCCTTCTCTCTTTTGCCACCCCACTGTCTCTTCCAGCCTGTTGCTCTGCTGCGGATCCCTCCCCCTCTGTACTGCTGTACTCGCTCGGCTTCCCACCTTTCCAGGTTGGGTCAGCTATTTCATCGTCCACCACCTCCTCTCCCACATCCTCACTCTGCTCCTCCTCATGACATGGTGAACTAACAAGAACCTGACTTAACTGCGTCTCATCCTTATCCACAACCTCTTGAGACACTAATTGCCCTTGACTTATTGGCAACTGTGTCTCATCATCATCATGCACCTCGTGAGATGCTAGTTGCCGGTCCCCACTGTCATCTTCTTCAGACTGTGTTTGCTCAATAGTTTGGGAATCAGGGCATAATATCTCCTCATGTCCCACTTCAAGTGGCCTTGGTGAGAGGCCCGAGCCATGGAACGGTGATGAAAAAAGCTCCTTGGAATATCCAAATGTGGGATTAGTTCTTTGCCCAGACTCTGCATGGTGGGAGGAAGGAGGATCAGGGTGAGGATGCGGTTGCCCAGACTCTTGGCTACTGAGACTGGACTTTGTGGAAGAGGGGGTGGTGCTGAACCGACTGGAAGCATTATCAGCTGAAATCCAACCGACTACCTGCTTGCACTGGTGTGGCGACAAGAGTTGTGTCTTGCGCCGCCCTGCAAACTGTGACATAATGCTAGGAGTTTTGGATGACTTTGTTTCTTGGGCTCAGCCAGCAGGCACAGTTTCACCGCGCCCAGAGCCATGGCCTCTGCGTTAACCATCAGCAGCATGCCCACTTCCCGCCCCTTAGTGCTCGCCTTGCGCATATTGTATAGTATATATGCAACTTGGTCACAACTACAGTAGTGCAGATTTTTATTAACTGTATGATCAGAAAAATTTAAACGAATGTCCAATATTCTGAATGCGCAAATGTTATAGACCAGCCGCAAATGAGGAACTGCAGCATAAATTAACGGTTTTAAATGTAACAACGGGTGTCAGCTATATACTGTAGACTTTTGAACGGTTGTGATACGCTGTGCACCTAGTGTTACAGGGCACACTGGGGTTTTTTTTTGCCACCCAAAAAAAAAAAAAAAGCAGACGTATTTCACAATGGACTTTGGTCTTTTAGGAACACAAACAATCTTTCTACCTACCCAAATCTTATCCCTATAGTTTAATTCCCTTCTTGGGCAAATTAAACTGCAGACGCAAATAAGGAACTGTGGCCTATATTAACGGTATTAAATGTAACAACGGATGTTGGCTATATAGACTTTTGAACGTTTGTAATACACTGTGCACCTAGTGTTACTGACAGGGCACACTTGGGGTTTTTTTTGCCACCCAAAAAAAAAAAAAAAGAAGACATATTTCACAATGGACTTTGGTCTTTTTGGAACAGAAACAATCTTTCTACCTACCCAAATCCTATCCCTATAGTTTAATTCCCTACTTGCTTAAATTAAACTGCAGACTCAAAAGAGAAACTGCAGCCTAAATTAACGGTATTAAATGTTACAACGGATGTCAGCTATATAGACTTTTGAAAGGTTCTAATACGCTGTGCACCTAGTGTTACTGACAGGGCCACCAAAAAATAAAAATAAAAATGCAGAAGGATTTGACAATGGACTTTTGTGTCTTTTGAACAATCATACTAACCCTGCCTATAGAAATTCTATCCCTACACAAGTCCCTCTTTGCGCAAATTTTATACAGCAAGACTCAAAAGAAGTACTGCGGGCTTAACAGCAGAAATTATAGCAAAGCATGTCAGGTATATAGTATACAGAGAGTATCCTACAGAATGCAGCAGCACGTGTGAGAATAATGGAAGGCCATCTAGTGCTATTTTTACCACCATTAAACACCCCAAAAATAATAAAATATTGCTTTGTGCCAGATATAATAGCCCTTTAAAAGGGCTTTTGGGTCTTTGTTGAGCGATTTCTATCCCTGCCTAGCGTGCTTCTCTCCCTACACTGTCTGTCCCTGCTTGCAGCAGCTGTCCGTCGCTCAGTATGAGCCGGTCACATGTCACCGGGTGCTTTATAGCACCCGATGACGCGTTCCCGGCCTTCCAATCAGTGTAATGTCAGTAGCTAACATGGCTACTGACATTACAGTGAATGCCAGTACCTTCCCGCATGCTAATTGGCTAATTAGCGTGGGGGAGGTGACTTGAGCATGGCGCTCAAGCACACCCGAATACCACGTGGTCCCGAGCACCGCCATGATCGACCGAATAGTGTATTCGGCCGAACATGTTCGCTCAACACTAGTAAGGACATTTGAACACTGCGCTGGGACACTGAAGTGGATGTGCTGGCTGATGGTTCTTGTGAAGGTCCAGGTGCACGGTGGGAGGCATCTGTGTCACGAGTGGTCTTGCGTCTGGAATCAGACGTTCTGCACGGCTTTCTAAGTGACAGGTTTGACAGGCTATTCCCTCTGGTTTGGGTGCTGTTCACCACACCCCTTTCCCTCAGCTGTTGCCGCTGGGCAATTAGCTGTCTCCTACTTACCTCTTCCTCTCCCAGTATCCCTTGCGGTTTATATCTGCTACTTACTTGGTTGAGAGTGGTGTGGATCTCGGCTGAGATCCTGTTGCTGAGTTCTACTTAAAGTTAAGTGTTTTCCCTTCCTTTGGTTATTCCTGTTTGAGTCTCCTGTTCCTCCGTACGCTTGGAGGAACGGGTTACTCTCTTGTGTCTTTAGACTGCAGGGTGTTCTAGGGTTTATTCAGATTAGGTTCCTGTGTATGAGCTTTCCTACCACCCGGGTTAGTTCATACTGGTAGCCAGTTAGGGCCTAGTCTTAGGGTCCCCTGCAGGAGGTGACCAGTTCCCTGGTTTTGTCTGTTCCCATCCCTCATACGCTCGGTGTGGCTTTTCCCCCCACACCCAAGCGTGACATTATAAACCGCCACTAACAAAAATTTATGTCATTTTTGTGCTGACATGGATGCTATTGCTACACTGGCTGAACGGCTGCAGGAACTCAGCTTGGAGGTGGCTGACATCCGCAACCAGATTCAGAGACCACAGGCTGGTGGTTCTGGGGGTGCTGAGTGTCAGGCCTGTTTGGAGCCTAAGGTCCCCCTCCCGGATAGATTTTCTGGGGAATGTGATAATTTTGTTCTATTTAGGGAGGCGTGCAAATTGTATTTCAGACTGCGTCCACATTCTTCTGGTAATGAGGAACAGAAGGTTGGTGTGGTCATCTCGCTGCTTAAAGGGGATGCGCAGTCATGGGCCTTTTCTCTGCCGGCCGGATCGCTGTCTCTCCGGTCGGTAGATGAATTTTTCAAGACCCTAGGGATTATCTATGATGACCCGGATCGTATCTCCCTGGCGGAGACCCAGATACGTAACCTTTGTCAGGGTGAGCGGCCGGTTGAGACTTATTGCTCTGAGTTTCGGAGGTGGGCGACCAATACTGAATGGAACGATCCGGCTTTACGTAGCCAATTCTGTCAAGGTTTGTCTGAAAGGCTGAAGGACGCTTTGGCCTTTCAGGAAACTCCTGTGTCTTTGGAGGCCGCTATGTCTCTTGCTGTGCGCATGGATAGGCGCCTGAGAGAGCGATCTAGGGGCCCCCGCTCTCAGGACGTACTATCTCATAGTGTACCGGCTTCCTATGACACTTTGGGTGAATATTCCCCTAGGTTGATGTCTGGGGATGAACCTATGCAATTAGGGGGAGCCACTCCTGTATCCACCCGTAAACATCTTAGTAATAAAAAGGGAGTGTATGTCCATGCTTCCTGTCTCTAAAAGAGAGAAGGGAAAAGGGGGCGTTGAATTCTCATCTCACTCTTGGTGGAGTGGGTAGGGAGACTGAAAATGTGCATTTGTCTTCATCCTGCAGTACCCGTTTTCTCCTGACTGCCGAGGTGGCGCTAGAATCAAAGGTTGTGAAAATTGAGGTGTTTATTGACAGCGGGGCAGGGGTGAACTTGATTGATGCTCAGTTTGTCCGTATGCATGGATTGTCACCAAGTTCTTTGGATAAGAGGATTTCTGTGTTTGCCATTGATTCTGCACCTCTCTCTCAGAAGTGTTTGTCTCAGATGGTGCATGATATCAAATTAAGAGTGGGTGAATTTCATCAGGAGCTTATTTCATGTTTTGTGTTGGAAGGTCTTCCTGCTCCTGTGGTTCTGGGTTTACCGTGGTTAAGCAAACATAATCCGTCCATTGACTGGCATACTAGACAAATTGTGGATTGGGGCGATTATTGTGTTGACAATTGCCTTAATACATCTTTTTCTGCTTTAACCACTAAGACTCTTCCTTCTTTTATATCGGATTTCTCTGATGTATTTTCTGAAGGTGGATGTCAGGATTTACCCCCTCACCGGGAATACGATTGTCCTATCAATCTTATCCCTGGAACAAGATTGCCTAAATCTAGGCTGTATAACCTTTCTGGACCTGAGAGAACGGCCATGAAGGAATATATTGCTGAGAGTTTGGCCAAAGGACATATTAGGCCTTCCAAATCTCCTGTGGCAGCAGGGTTCTTTTTTGTTAAAAAAAAGGACGGATCCCTTAGGCCATGTCTGGATTTCCGTGAACTCAATAGGATTACTGTCCGTGATCCGTACCCCCTTCCTTTGATTCCTGACTTGTTTAACCAGATTGTGGATGCCAAGGTGTTCTCCAAGTTGGACTTAAGGGGGCATATAATCTGGTCAGGATCAAGGAAGGGGATGAATGGAAGACGGCCTTTAACACTCCTGAGGGCCACTT